>JAKFHU010000631.1:0-17356 GCA_023783475.1 Daubentonia madagascariensis
ATATTGTAGTTTTCTCAGACTAGCAAACTAGCAATGGCATCAGATCGTGGAACTAATCAAGATATAGTTCAGATACTATAATTTTGAAAGTCCAATTCGAACTGGTAATATTTGAAATTGTCTTTGGGAAAAGTTAATCTTGACAGAGGGAACTTTGATTAAGTCTTGGAGAAAAAACACGTTATCTCGGGATACCGGTTTATGGTTTCTATGTTGTTTCTGTCGTGGAGGATGATTTGTTGTGTGCAAGTAAGAACAAGTGGAAGAGTACTTATCGGAGTGTCGCTTTCTGAGAAATCATATCCGTGACTTTCTGGCTTCAACTGGAGAATGAGATTACGGTAGAAACAGACAGAGACATACGCACTTCAATGACATCCTCATTCGGATGAAGCTGCACACGTACAATGTGACGTTAACTTCACCATGATAGGGGCAAAAGTACAATCTGTAACATGTGATTACAAAGGAATCACAAGACAGGCCCTCCAAGGAAGTGTGCACATATCTTGTAGAGGATGACACGCCGCACAGCGGGTACTGCCTACATAACGCTTTTTCCACTTTAAACACATCTGCTCTAGGACAAAAGGCCGGGAGATGACACTTGTGTGTTCAGAGCAGATGATAGTTTTTGGAAGTAGGATGGCCACTTGTTCTCCGCAAGCTACGAATGGCAAACTGCCAAGATAGCAGATCTTGAGGAACGCATACTGCTTTCCTGATTGCCTCGCTTCTCTGTTTATTTCTTAAACTTTAGTGGAGAAATAGGTAAGTTCGTATGAAATGTGGGTTTTGTGGAAATATAATCTGTTTCCATGGCAACTTCCTCACCCCCGAAAGGAAACAAGTGGGTGATCATTGCATATGGTTTCGCATAACTCTCCCTATGGAAAGGTTTCTTTCTGTTTCTTTTTACATGTCCCGTAGTTTAAGAATTGTCAAGGGCTGGTTTCCCTTTTAGGGGCGTGTACTTCCTTTCTATGGAAAACTTTGTTTCTCTAGGAATTTCCAAGCTTAGGTTCAGAAGAATGCAAGTTTGTACGAAGCAGGCAAATTGCAACATAAGCTATTTCATATGAAACAACTTCTATTTCTTCGTTGGAAGCAGAGACATGATGTCACCTCACACATGTTATCCTGACTCTGTGTATGCAGATTAATGACAGTCTCTTCTCACATACTCTGTGGTAACACAACAGTCCCTATTTCAGCAACTCATAGGGTGTGTGCTAGCTTTCAAAGAGGACCCATTCTTTCTGCGCCGTGTGTCACCCTTTTGAGTATAGTAAAGAAAGGCAATTTTCAAAACCGGTTGGTTGGAGGACATACCCATGTCCTCAAGTGAAAATGCTTCCACTGTTGAACGACAGCAGCTAGATGATCAGTAGTGCACAGGTTGCTTAATCACTTGTATGGAAACTTGTACCACTTTGTCCATAGACCCTCTACAATTTATGTTATTTCTCACAGAAACACCTCTTCAAGGGTGTAGCGCCTTCAGATTTAGAGCCTGATTATCCGGGAAGACTTCGAAGCTTCTAAGAGGAAAAGAAAGGGAAAAGCCGTTTCCGAGAGGGTCAATCGGCAAAGTAACACTTACAAATTCCCAACCCTTCCATTCTCTGAGAGAAAGCAGCTAGGACTTCCTTTGGTATCTGGAGGGCCTAAATCTGTGTATGGAAGCCAAAATTACACTTTCTTCTCCCTTGCTTTAATCATAAAAACACGAGAAAATGCCTCCAAATGGAATTTACAGTGTAACTATTGTAGACCTAGATGCCCTAGAAAACGTTTCCAATCTTCGAAGTGGCGAAGTAGTGAATTTCGCAGAAAGTGGGATAAAGGATATCTAAAGTTCTTTTCCCAGTGAAACATCTACTTCAAGGAAGAAAACCTCTAGAGGTTCTGTGTGGTGCAGATTTGCATAATCCCTTATGGAAGTATTCTGTACAGGTATTTTTCCTTGGTTCTATAAGTAAAGGAATTCTCACAGAGATGCTCCCTCAGGATGTGTACGGCATTTCTTATGTGGGATCCCTTTTCTGTTGCTAATTGCAAGATACCAGCGGAGAGGTTGGCATTTTGTAGCACGAAGGAACTTTGACAATAAACTACGTGAAAAAGGGAAACCCCGTTGTATTAACTGAGAGGAGACAGGTCCATGATCATTGTGTTGAGATTGTTTTAATCTGTGTATGGAACACTATTGTCAGTGTGTTTCTCAGATGACCACAAAAGCAAAAGGCCAAAGACGAAGCATCGTTGTGGAACTATACTACTTAGATGTAGATCCCGATTAACTGGTAATATTTCAAAATTCTCATTGGGAAGGTCTGTAATTTCGTACAAGTGGGTTCATGGAGAATATAGAGCTGCTTTGAATGAAACTCTTCTATCTCGAGAAAAAAACCACGAGGTGATCAGTGGTTTCTATGTTGGCTTCATTCTGTCTGTGGAAGGATGATTTTCTGTTGTGTGTCACAGGCTTCCATAAGTAAACAGTGAAAAGAGATACTTAATTCAGGAGTGCGCTTCGCTCTTCTGAGAGAACTCGATAGTCCGGTGACATTTCTGCCTTCCACTGGCGAGGAATGAATTACGGTGAAACAGGACAGGAGACAATATACAGCACTTTCAAATGAACATCCTTCTATTTCAGGATAGAAAGCTGCCCACACTTACAGATGTGCACAGGTTAACTTCACCATGATGAGGGGCAGAAAGTACAATCTGTTCATACATGATGTGATTACAAAGGCGAATCACACAGACAGGCACCTCCAGGAGTGTGCACATATCAGTTGTAGATTTAGATTGACTTGTCACATGCTAAGATTTTAAGGGAAAGGAAGAGGAAATTTTGTCAAAAATGGCTTTAGCTGGGAGACAGAAAAGTGTCCCAAGTGAATACACTATTGTTCATTGAATGATAGCGCTGATGTTCCGTCGTTTCCCTGGTTGGCTTCACTCTGTGGATGGAAATATAGAAAGACTTTGTCCTTCGTAGCCTTCTCCAAGTAAATGATGCCTCAAAGAGATGTTCACCTGGGAACATTCCGACGTTCTGATTGTACAACCAGATAATCTAGTGCGAGTTGAAACCTTCAAAGTGGAAAAGAAGGACATTTCGTACAAGCGGGCAATTGGAAGGAAATATTTCCAAAGTCATAACAATCCCATTTTCCAGACAGAAAGCAGATGGAAGTTCACCTTGTTGAGGAGAGCAAAAATCTGTGTATGGAAAACAAAGGAACAGTTTTCTTCTCTCTTGCTTTCATCCGGTGGCATAGGTCACGTGAATAGCATCCTTTTGGTAGTGTACACATTTTCGCTTGTAGACCAAGGTTCACGGGTCACATTACGAAGCTCTAAGTTTAGAAGTACTCCTATTTCGTACAAGCTGGAAATGGAGATCATAAGTTGTTCCCAGTTCAAACAATTTAATTCCTGGGAAGAAACACCTAGATGTTCAGGTTGGAACTTTTGGGCTCAATCTCTGGATGGAAGTATTAGGTTCTGTTTTTTTTTCTTGATCCTGCCTTTCCATAAATAAAGAATTCTGGCAGAGATGCCTCGTCAGGATGAGTCCAGAACTCGGTTGTAGAAACACATTCCCCTTGGTACTTCAACCGAATACGGGAGTAGGATGCACTGCCGCAGCAGCGGGGTAAACTGCCTACATACACGCTTTTTCCACTTTAAACACATCTGCTCTAGGACAAAAGGCCGGGAGATGAACACTTGTGTTCAGACAGATGATATGTTTGGAAGTAGGATGTCCACTTTTCTCCCAGCTACGAATGGCAACATGTCAATAGGGCAGAATCTTGGAGGAAGCATACTGCTTCCTGAGTAGCCTCACTTCTCTGGTCATTTCTTAAAACATTTAGTGGAGAAAAAATGTAAGTTCGTATGAAGTGGGTTAGTGGAGAATATGAATCTGTTTCCATGGCAGCATTCCTCACCCCTGAAAGGAGCAGTGGGTGATCAGTTGCATATGGGTTAGCGTAACTCTCCATATGGAAGGTTTCTTTCCCGTTTTCTTTTTTACATGTCTCCGTATTTTTAAGAATTGTCAAGGAGCTGGTTTCTATAGGGCGTTACTTCCTTTCTATGGAAGACTTTTTTCTCTAGTAATATTTCCAGCTTCTAGTTCAGAAGAATGACAAGTTTTGTACGAAGCAGGCAAATTGGCAACATAAGCTATTTCATATGAACAACTTCTATTCTTCGTTTGGGAAAACAGAGACATGTTCACCTCACACATGTATCCCGACTCTTTTGTATGCAAGATTAATTGACAGTCTCTTCTCACATACTCTGGTGAAACAAACAGTCCCTATTTTAGGCAACTCATAGGTGTGTGCTACTTTCAAGAGGACCCCGTCTTTCTGCGGCCGTGTGTCACCTTTTGAGTATAGTAAAGAAGGCAATTTTCAAAAACCGGTTGTTTGAGGACCTACCAATGTCTCAAGTGAAAATGCTTCCACTGTTAGAACGACAGCTACTAAAGATCAGATGCACAGTTGGCTTATTACTTGGATGGAAACTTGTACACATTTGTCCATAGAGCCCTCTACAGTTAATGTTTTCTCACAGAAAACACCTCTTCAAGGTGTGTAGCGCCTTCAGATTTGAGAGCCGGATTATCCGCAAGACTTCGAAGCTCTAAGAGAAAGAAGGAAATGCTCGTATCCAGAGGGTCAATCGGCAAAGTACAACCGTACAAATTCCCCAACATCTTCATTCTCTGAGAGAAAGCAGCTAGGACGTTCCTTTGTATCTGGAGCCTAAATCTGTGTATGGAAGCCAAAATTACACTTTCTTCTCACTTGCTTTAATCATAAAAACACAGAGAAATGCCTCCAAATGGAACTTTACAGTGTACTTTGTAGACCTAGATGCCCTAAACGTTTCAACTCTTCGAAGTGGCGAAGTAGTGAAATTTCGCAGAAAGTGGGAATAAGATAGTCAAAGTTCTTTCCAATGAGCATCTACTCTTCACAGGAAGAAAACCTCTCGAGGTTCGTGTGTGGTGCAGATTTGCATAATCCCTGTATGGAAGTACTTCTGTACAGGTATTTGTTCCTTGGTTCTATAAGTAAGGAATTCTCACAGAGATGCTCACCTCAACTGAGTGTGTACGGCATTTCTTATGTGGGACCCCATTTTCTGTTGCTAATTGCAGATACCAAGCGGAGGTGGCATGTGGTAGCACGAAGGACTTTGACAATATAAAGCTACGTGAAAGGAACCCAGTTGTATTAACTGAGAGAGACCAGGTCCATGATCAGTTGTGTTGAGGATTGTTTAAATCTGTGTTGAGAAGCACTATTGTCAGTGTGTTCACAGATGACTCAAAGCAAAAGTGCCAAAGACAGAAGCATCGTTGTGGCACTATCTACTTAGATGTAGATCCGATTAACTGGTAATATTTCAAATTTCATTGCAGAAGGTCTGTAATTTCGTACTAGTGGGTTTAATGGAGAATATAGAGCTGCTTGATGAAAACTCTTCTAATCTCGGAGAAAAAACGGAGGTGATCAGGGTTTACTATGTTGGCTTCATTCTGTCTGTGGAAGGAGATTTTCTGTTTGGTGTTCACAGCTTCCATAAGTAAAGAGTAAGAAAGAGATACTTAATTCAGGAGTGCGCTTCGTTTGCTCTTTGAGAGAACTCTATAGTCCGGTAGACATTTCTGACCTTCCAACTGGCGAGGAATGAGATTACGGTAGAAAGCAGGACAGGAACAATATACAGCACTTTCAAATGTACATCCTTCTATTTCATGATTGAAAGCAGCCACACGTTCAGATGTGCACAGGTTAACTTCACCATGAGTGAGGGGCAGAAAGTACATCGTTTCAGACATGATGTGGTTACAAAGCGAATCACACAGACAGGCACCTCCAAGGAAGTGTGCACAATATCACGTTGTAATTTAATTGACTTGTCACATGTTAAGATTCTAAGGGAAGAGGAAGAGAAATTTGTCAAAATGGCTTAGCTGGGAGACAGAAAAGTGTCCCAAGTGAATACACTATTGTTCATTGAATGATAGCACTGGATGTTCAGTCGTTTCCTGGTTGGCTTCACTCTGTGGATGGAAATATGACAAAGACTTTGTCTTCGTAGCCTTCTCCAAGTAAATGTTGCCTCAAAGAGATGCTTCACCTGGGAACATTCCGACGTTCTGATTGGTAACAGATAATCTAGTGAGTTTAAACCTCAAAGGGAAAAGAAGGACATTTCGTAGCAGCGGTCAATTGGCAAGGAAATATTCCAAAGTCATAACAATCCCATTTTCAGACAGAAAGCAGATGGAAGTCACCTGTGTTGAGAACAAAATCTGTGTATGGAAAACAAGGAACAGTGTCTTCTCTCTTGCTTCATCGGTGGCATAGGTCACTGGAATTGCATCCTTTTGGAAGTGTACACATTTCGCTTGTAGACCAAGTTCACGGGTCACATACGAAGCTCTAAGTTTAGAAGTACTCCTATTTCGTACAAGCGGAAAATGGAGATATAAGTTGTTTCCCATTAAACAATTTAATCCTGAGAAAAACACCTAATGTTTTGGTGGAACTTTTGGCTCAATCTCTGGATGAAGTATTAGTCTTTTTTTTCTTGATCCTGCTTCATAAATAAAAGATTCTGCAGAGATGCCTCTGATGAGCCAAACGTCGTTGTAGAAACAATCCCCTTGGTACTTCGAACCGAATAAGGCTGAGAATGACAACGGCCGCAGCAGCGGGTAAACGCCTACATAACGCTTTTTTCCACTTTAAAACATCTGCTCTAGGACAAAGGGCCGTAGATGAACCCCTGTGTTCAGGACAGTAGATATGTTTGGAAGTAGGATGGCCATTTGTTCTCCCAAGCTACGAATGGCAAACATGTCAAATAGGCAGAATCTTGGAGGAAGCATACTGCTTTCCTGAGTAGCCTCACTTCTCTTGTCATTTCTAAAACATTTAGTGGAGAAATATGTAAGTTCGTATTAATTGGGTTAGTTAGAATAAATCTGTTTCCATGGCAAGCCATCCTCACCCCTGAAGGAGAAGCAGCTGGGTGATCTTTCATATGGTTAGCGTAACTCTCCAGATATGGAAGTTTTCTTCTGTTTCTTTTTACATGTCTCCGTATGTTTAAGATTTTCAGGAGCTGGTTTCTATAGACGTGTACTTCCTTTCTATGGAAGACTATCTTTCTCGTGTATATTTCCAAGCTTCTAGGTTCAGAATAATGACAGTTTTGTACGAAGCAGGCAAATTGCAACATAAGCTATTTCACATGAAACTACTTCTATTCTTCGTTGAAAGCAGGGACATGTTCCCCACAACACATGTTATCCTGACTCTGTTATGCAAGATTGAATTGACAGTCTCTTCCACATGCTCTGGTGAAACAAACAGTCCATTCAGGCAACTCATAGGGTGTGTGCTAGCTTCAAAGGGACCCAGTCTTTCTGGACCGTGTGTCAGCTTCTGAGTACAGTAAATAAGGCAATTTTCAAAAAACCGGTTGGTTGAGACATACCATGTCTCAATGAACACGCTTCCACTGTTGAACGAAAGCAGCTAGATGATCAGTAGTGCACAGAGTGGCTTATTACTTTATGGAAACTTGTACACACTTTGTCCATAGAGCCCTCTACAAGTTAATGTTTCTCACAGAGATACTCTTCAAGGTGTGTAGTGCCCTCAATTTAGAGCCGGATTACCGGCAACACTTCGAAGCTTCTAAGTGGAAAAGAAGGAAATGCTCGTTCCGAGAGGGTCAACCGCAAAGTAACACTACAAATTCCAACACTTCCATCTCTGAGAGAAAGCAGCTAGGACTTCCTTTGGTATCTGTAGGCCTAAATCTGTGTATGGAAGACAAAATTACAACTTTCTTCTCACGTGCTTTAATCATAAAAACACAGAGAAATGCTCCACATGGACTTTACAGTGAACTTTTTGTGACCTAGAGCCCCTAGAAACGTTGCCAATCTTCGAATGTGAAGTAGTGAAATTTCGCAGAAAGTGGATAAGGATAGTCTAAAGTTCTTTCCCATTGAAGCAATCTACTTCACAGGAAGAAAACCTCTAAGGTTCTGTGGTGTCAGATTTGCATAAATCCCTGTATGGAAGTATTCTGTACAGGTATTTGTTCCTTGGTTCTATAGGTAAGGAATTCTCACAGAGATGCTCCCCTCAGGAGTGTACGGATTTCTTATGTGGACCCATTTTCTGTTGCTAATTGCAATACCAACGGAGAGGATGGCATTTTGGTAGCACGAAGGAACTTTGACATATAAAGCTACGTGAAAGGAACCCAGTTGTATTACTGAGATAGACCAGGTCCCTGTCAGTTGTGTTGAGGTTGTTAAATCTGTGTATGGAAGTAACTATTTTCAGTGTGTTCTCAATGACCAAAAGCAAAAGTGCCAAAGACAGAACATCGTTGTGGACTATACTACTTGATGTAGATCCGATTACTGGTAATATTTAAAACTTTTCATTGAGAAGGTCTGTTATTTGTACAAGTGTTTTTAATGGAGAATAAGAGCTGCTTTGAATGAAAACTCTTCTAATCTAGGAGAAAAAACCACGAGGTGATCAGTGTTTCTAATGTTGGCTTCATTCTGTCTGTGGAAGGATGATTTTCTGTTGTGGTGCACAGGCTTCCATAAGTAAACAAGTCAGAAAGATATACTTAATTCAGGAGTGCGCTCGCTCTTCTGAGAGAACTCATAGTCCGGTGACATTTCTGCCTTCCAACTGGCGAGGAATGAGATTCTGGTAGAAAGCGACAGGAGACAATAACACACTTTCAATGACATCCTTCTATTCAGGATAGAAACAGCCACACGTCAGATGTTGCACAGGTTACTTTCACCATGATGAGGGGGCGAAAGTACAACTGTTCAGACATGATGTGATTAAAAGCGAATCACACAGAGAGGCACCTCCCAAGGAAGTGTGCAACAATATCGACTTGTAGATTTAGATTGACTGTCACATGTCTAAGATTCTAAGGAAGAGGAGAGGAAATTTGTCAAAATGGCTTAGCTGGGGAGAAAAAAGGTGTCCCAAGGAATACACTATTGTTCATTGAATGATAGCACTGGATGTTCAGTCGTTTCCTGGTTGGGTTCACTCTGTGGATGGAAATAGGACAAAGACTTTGTCTTCGTAGCCTTCTCAAAGTAAATGTGCCCTCAAAGAGAGGCTTCACCTGGAACATTCCACTTCTGATTGGTAACCAGATAATCTAGTGAGAGTTGAAACCTTCAAAGTGGAAAAGAAGGACATTTCGTAGCAAGCGGCAATTGGAAGGAAATATTTCCAAAGTCATAACAATCCCATTTTCAACAGAAAGCAATGGAAGTTCCCTTGTTGAGGGGCAAAAATCTGTGTATGGAAAACAAAGGACAGTGTCTTCTCTCTTGCTTTCATCGGTGGCATAGGTCACGTGGATAGCATCCTTTGGTAGTGTAAACTTTCTCGCTTGTAGACCAAGGTTCACGGGTCACATTACGAAGCTCTAAGTTAGAAGTACTCCTATTTCGTACAAAGCTGGAAAATGGAGATCATAAAGTTGTTCCCAGTTAAAACAATTTAATTCCTGGAAGAAACACCTAGATGTTCAGGTTTGGAACTTTTGGCTCAATCTCTGGATGGAAGTATTAGGTTCTGTTTTTTTCTTGATCCTGGCCTTCCATAAATAAAAATATCTGGGAGAGATGCCCTCGTCGGATGAGTCCAGAACGTCGTTTGTAGAAACAATTCCCCGTTGGTACTTCGAACCGAATAAGGGTGAGAGGAATGACACTGCCGCAGCAGGCGGGTAAACTGCCTCATAACGCTTTTTCCACTTTAAACACATCTGCTCTAGGACAAAAGGCCGGAGATGACACTTGTGTTCAGGACAGATAGATATGTTTTGGAAGTAGGATGGCCACTTTGTTCTCCCAAGCTACGAATGGCAAACATGTCAATAGGGCAGAATCTTGGAGGAAACTACTGCTTTCCTGAGTAGCCTCAGCTTCTCTGTCATTTCTTAAAACATTTAGTGGAGAAAATATGTAAGTTCGTATGAAGTGGGTTAGTGGAGAATATGAATCTGTTTCCATGGCAAGCATTCCTCACCCCTGAAAGGAGCAGTGGGTGATCAGTTGCATATGGGTTAGCATAACTCTCCATATGGAAGGTTTCTTTCTGTTTCTTTTTACATGTCTCCGTATG
This sequence comes from Daubentonia madagascariensis, assembly GCA_023783475.1. Lineage (NCBI taxonomy): Eukaryota > Metazoa > Chordata > Mammalia > Primates > Daubentoniidae > Daubentonia > Daubentonia madagascariensis. Next base: position 10,236 of record JAKFHU010000631.1, read on the forward strand.
TTTAAGAATTGTCAAGGAGCTGGTTTCTATAGGACGTGTACTTCCTTTCTATGGAAACTTTGTTTCTCTAGTAATATTTCCAAGCTTCTAGGTTCAGAAGAATGACAAGTTTGTACGAAGCAGGCAAATTGGCAACATAAGCTATTTCATATGAAACAACTTCTATTCTTCGTTGGAAAGCAGAGACATGTTCACCTCACACATGTTATCCTGACTCTGTGTATGCAAGATTAATTGCCAGTCTCTTCTCACATACTCTGGTGAAACAAACAGTCCCTATTTCAGGCAACTCAAGGGTGTGTGCTAGCTTTCAAAGAGGACCCAGTCTTTCGCCGGGCGTGTGTCCCTTTGAGTATAGTAAAGAAAGGCAATTTCAAAAACCGGTGGTTGGAGGACATACCAATGTCTCAAGTGAAAATGCTTCCACTGTTAGAACGACAGCAGCTAGCTGATCAGTATGCACAGGTTGGCTTAATCACTTGTATGGAAACTTGTACACACTTTGTCCATAGAGCCCTCTACAAGTTATGTTTTCTCACGAAAACCCTCTTCAAGGTGTGTAGCGCCTTCAGATTTAGAGCCGGATTATCCGGCAAGACTTCGAAGCTTCTAAGAGGAAAAGAAGGAAATGCTCGTTCCGAGAGGGTCAATCGGCAAAGTAACACGTAACAATTCCCACACTTCCATTCTCTGAGAGAAAGCAGCTAGGACTTCCTTTGGTATCTGGAGGGCCTAAATCTGTGTATGGAAGCCAAAATTACACTTTCTTCCCCTTGCTTTAATCATAAAAACACAGAGAAATGCCTCCAATGGAAGTTTACAGTGTAACTATTGTAGACCTAGATGCCCTAGAAACGTTTCCAATCTTCGCAGTGGCGAAGTATGAAATTCGCAGAAAGTGGGATAAAGGATAGTCTAAGTTCTTTCCCAGTGAAACAATCTACTTCAGAGGAAAGAAAACCTCTAGAGGTTCGTGTGGTGCAGATTTGCTAAATCCCTGTATGGAAGTATTCTGTACAGGTATTTGTTCCTTGGGTTCTATAGTAAAGGAATTCTCACAGAGATGCTCCCTCAGGATGTGTACGGCATTTCTTATGTGGGATCCCATTTTTCTGTTGCTAATTGCAAGATACCAAGCGGAGAGGATGGCATTTTTGGTAGCAAGAAGCGAACTTTGACAATATAAAGCTACGTGAAAGGAACCCAGTTGTATTAACTGAGAGAGACCAGGTCCATGATCAGTTGTGTTGAGGATTGTTTAAATCTGTGTATGGAAGCACTATTGTCAGTGTGTTCTCAGATGACACAAAAGCAACAAGTGCCAAAGACAGAAGCATCGTTGTGGAACTATACTACTTAGATGTAGATCCAGATTAACTGGTAATATTTCAAAATTCTCATTGCAGAAGGTCTGTAATTTCGTACAGAGTGGTTTAATGGAGAATATATGAGCTGCTTTGAATGAAACTCTTCTAATCTCGGAGAAAAAACCACGAGGTGATCAGTGGTTTCTATGTTGGCTTCATTCTGTCTGTGGAAGGATGATTTTCTGTTGGTGTGCACAGGCTTCCATAAGTAAACAATGAGAAAGAGATACTTATTCAGGAGTGCGCTTCGCTCTTCTGAGAGAACTCGATAGTCCGGTGACATTTCTGGCCTTTCCAACTGGCGAGGACTGAGATTACGGTAGAAAACAGGACAGGAGACAATATACACACTTTCAAATGAACATCCTTCTATTTCAGGATAGAAAGCGCCACACGTTACAGATTGTGCACAGGTTAACTTCACCATGAGTGAGGGGGCAGAAGTACAATCTGTTCAGACATGATGTGATTACAAAAGGCGAATCACACAGACAGGCACCTCCAAGGAAGTGTGCACAATATCAGTTGTAGATTTAGATTGACTTGTCACATGTCTAAGATTCTAAGGGAAGAGGAAGGAAATTTGTCAAATGGCTTACTGGGAGACAGAAAAGTGTCCCAAGTGAATACACTATTGTTCATTGAATGATAGCAGCTGGATGTTCAGTCGTTTCCTGGTTGGCTTCACTCTGTGGATGGAAATATGAGAAAGACTTTGTCTTCGTAGCCTTCTCCAAGTAAATGTGCCTCAAAGAGATGTTCACCTGGGAACATTCCGACGTTCTGATTGGTACCAGATAATCTAGTGGAGTTGAAACCTTCAAAGTGGAAAAGAAGGACTCCTTCGTAGCAAGCGGGCAATTGGAAGGAAATATTTCCAAAGTCATAACAATCCCATTTTCAGACAGAAAGCAGATGGAAGTTCACCTGTGTTGAGGAGAGCAAAAATCTGTGTATGGAAAACAAAGGAACAGTTTCTTCTCTCTTGCTTTCATCGGTGTGCATAGGTCACGTGGAATAGCATCCTTTTGGTAGTGTACACATTTTCGCTTGTAGACCAAGGTTCACGGGTCACATTACGAAGCTCTAAGTTTAGAAGTACTCCTATTTCGTACAAAGCTGGAAAATGGAGATCATAAAGTTGTTCCCAGTTAAAACAATTTAATTCCTGGGAAGAAACACCTAGATGTTCAGGTTGGAACTTTTGGGCTCAAATCTCTGGATGGAAGTATTAGGTTCTGTTTTTTTCTTGATCCTGGCCTTCCATAAATAAAGAATTCTGGCAGTAGAGGCCTCGTAAGGAAGAGTCCAGAACGTCGGTTGTAGAAACAAATTCCCCGTTGTAACTTCGAACCGAATAAGGGGAGAGGAATGACACTGCCGCAGCAGGCGGGTAAACTGCCTACATAACGCTTTTTCCACTTTAAACACATCTGCTCTAGGACAAAAGGCCGGGAGATGAACACTTGTGTTCAGGACAGATAGATATGTTTGGAAGTAGGATGGCCACTTTGTTCTCCCAAGCTACGAATGGCAAACATGTCAAATAGGGCAGAATCTTGGAGGAAGCATACTGCTTTCCTGAGTAGCCTCAGCTTCTCTGGTCATTTCTTAAACATTTAGTGGAGAAATATGTAAGTTCGTATGAAGTGGGTTAGTGGAGATATGAATCTGTTTTCCATGGCAAGCATTCCTCACCCCTGAAAGGAAGCAGGTGGGTGATCAGTTGCATATGGGTTAGCATAACTCTCCATATGGAAGGTTTCTTTCTGTTTCTTTTTACATGTCTCCGTATGTTTAAGAATTGTCAAGGAGCTGGTTTCTATAGGACGTGTACTTCCTTTCTATGGAAGACTTTGTTTCTCTAGTAATATTTCCAAGCTTCTAGGTTCAGAAGAATGACAAGTTTGTACGAAGCAGGCAAATTGGCAACATAAGCTATTTCATATGAAACAACTTCTATTCTTCGTTGGAAAGCAGAGACATGTTCACCTCAACACATGTTATCCTGACTCTGTGTATGCAAGATTAATTGACAGTCTCTTCTCACATACTCTGGTGAAACAAACAGTCCCTATTTCAGGCAACTCATAGGTGTGTGCTAGCTTTCAAAGAGGACCCAGTCTTTCTGCGGCCGTGTGTCACCTTTTGAGTATAGTAAAGAAAGGCAATTTTCAAAACCGGTTGGTTGGAGGACATACCAATGTCTCAAGTGAAAATGCTTCCACTGTTAGAACGACAGCAGCTAGATGATCAGTAGTGCACAGGTTGGCTTAATCACTTGTATGGAAACTTGTACACACTTTGTCCATAGAGCCCTCTACAAGTTAATGTTTTCTCACAGAAAACACCTCTTCAAGGTGTGTAGCGCCTTCAGATTTAGAGCCGATTATCCGGCAAGACTTCGAAGCTTCTAAGAGGAAAAGAAGGAATGCTCGTTCCGAGAGGGTCAATCGGCAAAGTAAACACGTACAATTCCCAACACTTCCATTCTCTGAGAGAAAGCAGCTAGGACTTCCTTTGGTATCTGGAGGGCCTAAATCTGTGTATGGAAGCCAAAATTACACTTTCTTCTCCCTTGCTTTAATCATAAAAACACAGAGAAATGCCTCCAATGGAAGTTTACAGTGTAACTATTGTAGACCTAGATGCCCTAGAAACGTTTCCAATCTTCGAAGTGGCGAAGTAGTGAAATTTCGCAGAAAGTGGGATAAAGGTAGTCTAAAGTTCTTTCCAAGTGAAACAATCTACTTCAGAGGAAGAAACCTCTAGAGGTTCTGTGTGGTGCAGATTTGCATAAATCCCTGTATGGAAGTATTCTGTACAGGTATTTGTTCCTTGGGTTCTATAAGTAAGGAATTCTCACAGAGATGCTCCCTCAGGATGTGTACGGCATTTCTTATGTGGGATCCCATTTTCTGTTGCTAATTGCAAGATACCAAGCGGAGAGGTTGGCATTTTGGTAGCACGAAGGGAACTTTGACAATATAAAGCTACGTGAAAGGAACCCAGTTGTATTAACTGAGAGAGACCAGGTCCATGATCAGTTGTGTTGAGGATTGTTTAAATCTGTGTATGGAAGCACTATTGTCAGTGTGTTCTCAGATGACACAAAAGCAAAAGTGCCAAGACAGAAGCATCGTTGTGGAACTATACTACTTAGATGTAGATCCAGATTAACTGGTAATATTTCAAACTTCTCATTGAGAAGGTCTGTAATTTCGTACAGAGTGGGTTCATGGAGAATATTGAGCTGCTTTGAATGAAAACTCTTCTAATCTCGGAGAAAAAACCACGAGGTGATCAGTGGTTTCTATGTTGGCTTCATTCTGTCTGTGGAAGGATGATTTTCTGTTGGTGTGCACAGGCTTCCATAAGTAAACAAGTGAGAAAGAGATACTTAATTCAGGAGTGCGCTTCGCTCTTCTGAGAGAACTCGATAGTCCGGTGACATTTCTGGCCTTCCAACTGGCGAGGAATGAGATTACGGTAGAAACAGGACAGGAGACAATATACAGCACTTTCAAATGAACATCCTTCTATTTCAGGATAGAAAGCTGCCACACGTACAGATGTGCACAGGTTAACTTCACCATGAGTGAGGGGGCAGAAAGTACAATCTGTTCAGACATGATGTGATTACAAAGGCGAATCACACAGACAGGCACCTCCAAGGAAGTGTGCACAATATCAGTTGTAGATTTAGATTGACTTGTCACATGTCTAAGATTTTAAGGGAAGAGGAAGAGAAATTTGTCAAAATGGCTTAGCTGGGAGACAGAAAAGTGTCCCAAGTGAATACACTATTGTTCATTGAATGATAGCAGCTGGATGTTCAGTCGTTTCCTGGTTGGCTTCACTCTGTGGATGGAAATATGAGAAAGACTTTGTCTTCGTAGCCTTCTCCAAGTAAATGATGCCTCAAAGAGATGGTTCACCTGGGAACATTCCGACGTTCTGATTGGTAACCAGATAATCTAGTGCGAGTTGAAACCTTCAAAGTGGAAAAGAAGGACATTTCGTAGCAAGCGGGCAATTGGAAGGAAATATTTCCAAAGTCATAACAATCCCATTTTCAGACAGAAAGCAGATGGAAGTTCACCTGTGTTGAGGAGAGCAAAAATCTGTGTATGGAAAACAAAGGAACAGTTTCTTCTCTCTTGCTTTCATCGGTGGCATAGGTCACGTGGAATAGCATCCTTTTGGTAGTGTACACATTTTCGCTTGTAGACCAAGGTTCACGGGTCACATTACGAAGCTCTAAGTTTAGAAGTACTCCTATTTCGTACAAAGCTGGAAAATGGAGATCATAAAGTTGTTCCCAGTTAAAACAATTTAATTCCTGGGAAGAAACACCTAGATGTTCAGGTTGGAACTTTTGGGCTCAACTCTGGATGGAAGTATTAGGTTCTGTTTTGTTCTGGATCCTGGCCTTCCATAAATAAAAGAATTCTGGCAGAGATGCCTCGTCAGGAGGAGTCCCTGAAAGGAAGCAGGTGGGTGATCAGTTGCATATGGGTTAGCATAACTCTCCATATGGAAGGTTTCTTTCTGTTTCTTTTTACATGTCTCCGTATGTTTAAGAATTGTCAAGGAGCTGGTTTCTATAGGACGTGTACTTCCTTTCTATGGAAGACTTGTTTCTCTAGTAATATTTCCAAGCTTCTAGGTTCAGAAGAATGACAAGTTTGTACGAAGCAGGCAAATTGGCAACATAAGCTATTTCATATGAAACAACTTCTATTCTTCGTTGGAAAGCAGAGACATGTTCACCTCAACACATGTTATCCTGACTCTGTGTATGCAAGATTAATTGACAGTCTCTTCTCACATACTCTGGTGAAACAAACAGTCCCTATTTCAGGCAACTCATAGGGTGTGTGCTAGCTTTCAAAGAGGACCCAGTCTTTCTGCGGCCGTGTGTCACCTTTTGAGTATAGTAAAGAAAGGCAATTTTCAAAAACCGGTTGGTTGGAGGACATACCAATGTCTCAAGTGAAAATGCTTCCACTGTTAGAACGACAGCAGCTAGATGATCAGTAGTGCACAGGTTGGCTTAATCACTTGTATGGAAACTTGTACACACTTTGTCCATAGAGCCCTCTACAAGTTAATGTTTTCTCACAGAAAACACCTCTTCAAGGTGTGTAGCGCCTTCAGATTTAGAGCCGGATTATCCGGCAAGACTTCGAAGCTTCTAAGAGGAAAAGAAGGAAATGCTCGTTCCGAGAGGGTCAATCGGCAAAGTAAACACGTACAAATTCCCAACACTTCCATTCTCTGAGAGAAAGCAGCTAGGACTTCCTTTGGTATCTGGAGGGCCTAAATCTGTGTATGGAAGCCAAAATTACACTTTCTTCTCCCTTGCTTTAATCATAAAAACACAGAGAAATGCCTCCAAATGGAAGTTTACAGTGTAACTATTGTAGACCTAGATGCCCTAGAAACGTTTCCAATCTTCGAAGTGGCGAAGTAGTGAAATTTCGCAGAAAGTGGGATAAAGGATAGTCTAAAGTTCTTTCCCAGTGAAACAATCTACTTCAGAGGAAGAAAACCTCTAGAGGTTCTGTGTGGTGCAGATTTGCATAAATCCCTGTATGGAAGTATTCTGTACAGGTATTTGTTCCTTGGGTTCTATAAGTAAAGGAATTCCACAGAGATGCTCCTCAGGATGTGTACGGCATTTCTTTGTGGGACCATTTCTGTTGCTAATTGCAAGATACCAAGCGAGAGTGGCATTGTACACGAAGGAAC
>JAKFHU010000633.1:4200000-4644801 GCA_023783475.1 Daubentonia madagascariensis
CTAAAGATTTCACTGGTGTTGGAGGATTTGGCTATTAGCTTGAGGCCTCAGTTCCTTGCTCTGCACCTTGCTATAGGGCTCTTGCTTAGTAGACCTCTCCATGGGGCTGCTTGAGTGTCCGCATGACAAGGCACCTGTCAAGTAATCCAAGAAAGTGAGGAGGAAGGCATGATGTGTTTTATGTCCTAATCTGAGATACCACACACTCTCTTCTACCACATTCGATTCCTTAAGAGTGAGTCACTAGATATAGCCTACATTTAAGAGGAGGGGAATTATGCTTCACATTTTGAAGAATCTCAAAGAATCTACACATATATTTCAAAATAACCACAATAGGATCACATTTTTCCAATCTGTGTATCAAATTGAATTATGTGTGTACATGTACACATATTATGTTGAAGATTTTTAAAGCTCATTTGTATTTTTGTGTGAGGTAACTGGAAATCTAACTGTAAATATGCTCCACACCAGAAAGGATGCCAAGCCTACTAAAAAAGAAAAAAAATTGGTAAAGAGGAAGAAGGAGAATAGACTTGGCCCAAAAACCGAAGAAAAAGAGGAGTCTGTATTAATAAGCATAATAATAAATTCATATGCAATTATACACATTGTCATATCCACCACTGCCTCTATTCCATGTCCAGGCAACTGGATTTTGATGAGAGTTAATGGCTACCACATATACACATCATCACCATCTAATTCATACCGTGCACCAGAAGGAGGTAACAAAATACTTTTTTTCCAATATTGCCAACTACTGACTGCATGTCTTCCTTACATGCTTTGTCTTTGCATCAGTGCTTCCAGACTGATGGTACATGTTGGCATGGCCCCTACCACTCATATTTGTATGTTAGCTGTAAGTCTGTCAACAACTATTATGAATATAGAAGGCCATCTACCTGTAAAACGTGTATAATGCACATAGCTAGCTAGCTGAATATTAAGTTTGAAATTGTTTTGTGATACCCTAAACAAACACAGAAGGAATTCTTAGAATTATCTGAACACATTGCTTCTTTTAAATATTTTGTCTTTATGAAATGTCTCCAGGAGACTGGGCAACCAGTGTTGCCAAATTATAAAATTTCGTGATTCTGTGTTTGTGATAATGTGGACAATATATTATCTACCTTGGCAAATATGCACATTTTTATTAGCTGTGAATATCTTCCCAGTGTTCCCTGACAGAATTTGAGGATTCAAATGTCTTCATCATTTCCATTTTACTGCTAAAATTTTGTTATTTACCACAGGGTTCCAGACTACTGCTGAGTTTTATTCCATAATTAGATATGTATGAAGCAGAACAAAAAGCAAAGTCTCACTCACACTATATTGAAAATTTCCTGTAATGGGAAGTTCACCAAATTAAGGGGCTCACCCTTCATCAGCTACTAAAAGAAGAAATTGTATTCAGCACATTTTGATAATGAAGATGAGAAATACATGGTGAAAATTGAAGACTATCATAAAATATTTCATAAGCTGCTTCTGTCAACCTAAGGGGAATTGGATAGATCTAAGTGAGATCAATCTTCTTTTGTTTTATTACTTGTTTAGGATTGATATGTGTATAAGTCGCTCTTGCATCTTCTGCAGTTCTGTGCATTAGGTTGGATTGTGGAGTCAATCACAGCCTACCTTCTATAATCAGTATGTAGAAGGCCATGGTATAATGACCCAGAACTTGGAATTTGGTCTATAATACCTTGTTACTGGAAACTTGGGGACTATGAAATCCGGTACAATACCCAGAGTAAATTCTCAGGGCTAGAAAACAGATAAGGCTATAATCTAATTAATTTTTTTATCATGAATTGCATGTTTTTGTTGGTTTTACCAGTAGTGGTGCAATTGTGTGACTTTGAGAAGATAATTAACCTCTCTGCACCTCAGGTCCTTATCTATAAAATTACTTACTTCACAAGGTCAGTGTGAGAATTAAATGCAATAATGTCTCTAAATCGCTTATCTTGACCCCTGCTGCATAGTGAGCTCTTAGTAAATAGTGTGAGATGTAATTATAATTTATTATTTTATTTAATTTGAAGATACTAGGGATTAGGGTTATAGAGAGACATGAATTGACTGATGAATGGCTTTTAATCATGCAATCAATCTTTATAGCTTGAGAGATCTTAGATGTAATTTATTATTTTTACCCTTTAAATAAATCACTCCTAAGATTGCTCTGAATCTTGAATATATTTGTATGTATTCTAGATGCAGTATGACTCAAGTTTTGGCCCATGGATTAGAGTAGTCCTGAAAATGTTTGTTACTAGTCTATAATGAAATAAGAATAAAATTAAGTTTTAGAAATGTATATAGCAATCTAACATCATCACAACATCCGATATGTCATTAGTGGACTTGTTCTGTTGTACAGGATATTTTGTAAATAAATGATCTGTGATTTGAAAATAAAGAAAAACTGATTCCTCACCACAGAAATTTGAGAAATATTGCCTCTGGGTATTGCCAAGGCCTTTCTCAGAATGAACAGGAAACTTGGCTGAACCTCTGTAAGGGATTCAGAATGTACATATGGCTGCTGAAGAGACAAAATAGAATCTCTAATTTTATTTAACACAATTTTCCCATAATTGTGAAGAAAGTAGCATCAAGAAGCCACTATTAGAGAACCGAATATGTCACAGGTGGATTACAAAAATCAATAATCCTACAGGCAAGCCAGAGCGGAGAAAAGGAAAAAAGAAAGATCAGTAACTGTGCTCAGATTTTCATCCAAGTATGGACAAGGAATCACCTAAAAATTAAGAGACACCAAAATATGAATGGAGCTGGATACTAATACAAAAGCCTTCCAAATCAGAGACTATTTATTCCCTACCATTTCCAAGATCTAGTATAAAAAATTAACAGTTCTGAATCCATAAGTGGAGAAGAGTAGAAATACCTCATTAAAGTGGAGAAGTGAATTGGCAAGGACCTAAAAAATTCCTGAAAACTTTGCTATCTAGGGTACATAGATGCTAAAGTGCTGGGAGTCTGAGTAAAACATTTGCTACTACTCTGCCGCTAATGTGATGGGTGTTTTCTGCAAAAATGTGCACTTTGCCTTAGCCAATAAGAAATCAATTTTCTCTAGAATCTCCAAAGCATGCAATTTCTCAATTCTTATAGCTCTTTTTAGATAGACTTCAACGGGGAATGCACATTGTTCTTCCCAAGCACTAAATTAAAACTCGTTCTTTCTATGTCCAAAGACATGATTGGAATATTTTAGTAAGGAAAGTATATATGAAAATTATGAATTAGGCAATATAAATGGATTGAAACTAAATCCTAGAGTCCTTATTTGAGGATTCAGATAGAGGTCATTCAATGTCTTTTCTGAAATGAAGTCCTCAGGGAACTAAGTTTCCAGCCCTGGCTTATCTTACAGAATCTAATCCCATATTTCTCATTTTTTTGAAAGACATTTTTGCTTGGACTTCTCACCAATGCCTCAAAGTCATCCACATATTTAAAAAAAAACTCCCCTTTCACACACACTTCTTGATCCTCCTGAATTTCTTATTTGTAAAAATTGTATTATTCTTTTAAGCATCAAAGCCAGAAGTCTCCGAGCCATCCGTTTGCCTCTCTCACCCTCACTCCCCATGTCTTATGAATCACTAAGTTTGTTCCCTCTTCCTTGGGTGTAGAACCCTGTTTATCCTTGTCTCCCATATTTACCACAACAATCTTCGTTCAGACTCTTAATTCTCTGGATTCTTGCCTATTTCCTGGAGTAATAATATTCTCTTGCCTTCTATATAAGAAGAAGGACCATTTTCTACTTTACCTATACATAAGCTGAATGAATTTTGGGAATTTTGTATCTTCTTGAGGGGATTGCTAGTTTGTCAGTGATCTGTAAGAAGAAGTCATTGATTACTATTAAAGGCGGCAGTTTCCCACATCAGTGAAATTATTTCTCGGTAATAATGTATCAGAGAAGATGAAAATGGAAACTGAGAAGGTGAATGATATACAGTAGCATAGAGCACTTCCTGGTTCTCTGCAGTTCTCACTGGGAGAAGAACGCTTTTCCTAAACAGAATATTCCTCAACCAGAATATTCTCTTATTAACTCATTAAGGGTTATCACTATTTCCTGGTGAGGGATAACAGGCATCAAAATCTTCTGAATATCCTTTATTGGTAGTTGTAAATAATCTCAAACAGTAAATGCTCTAATTATAGGTATATTTATAGTCATAATTACAGTCATAGTTATAATTGCCATATATTCATAATTATGATTACATTTATGATTATAGTTACATTTGCAGTTCTTATTAAACTTCCAACTTCATGCCAGAAGGATCTGTGACTTTAACCTCTCAAGCCCCAGCACTGAGCTCAGCACTTGGAACACAGTAAATTATCCACAAATACATATTCAGTAAAATAGGAGCTATCTTTACCAAATGAACTTAATTATCCTAACTATATAATTTTGTCATTCATCAGAATGAAAAATTTCCTGGAGACATAGAAAATATTGATACCCTAACAAAATGAATCTTAACTGACCACTTTAGTTTTGAGGTTCAGGTACTCCAAATGGACACAGCCAAATAAACATCACTAGATAAATAATTTGGTGGTGTAAAAATCTATCTCTTGGGGTGTTACATTTTTGCCCTAAAAATTTGATTTTTTATACCACTTCAGTGTGTCAGGAATCATTAAAAGTGTTTAAATTAATAAATCACAAGACTAATAATAAAAATGTCAACATAAGTAGTATTTATTAACTTGAATATATTATGGTTTCTCAATGTGTGGCAACACTCATAGGCACAATCATATGTGTATATTTGTGATTTGCTTTTGTCTACTTAAACACATTTATACATATTTGTGTCCATCACTAATCTTTGGACAGAGTGAAAATTCTGCCCAGTGTTACTCCTGAGGCCTGAGTTAGATAAAAAGGCAACGTCCTTCCTAAGGATAGTTCTATGACAGGGTGCCTGGATGCAGTTCCTGAGGCCCCATTCTAAATTGTTTCAAAAATTATTTAAACAGTAATTTGACACAATATAGAGCACTATGTTGAAAGAAAATGATGTGAATTCAGGAGGGACCAACATCGCAGGGACGAGATGCAAACTAAGTTTTTGAATAGGAGATAGATGATATGGTATAGAAGGAAAATGCTCTGAGCCAAAAGCTTCCTTGGCATCCATCCAGTCATCTTCAACAGCATCAGTGTAAGAATTTAAATTTTCTCATACCCCAGCCCATTCCAAACTTCTCAGCACTCCATGATATTTCAAGCATATGTCTTCTTAATATCCAGTATCCCTACATAATGCATACATAATCTTATTTAATTTATTTAGCAGGGATGAATATCACTTCACAAACTTGGTGATGACAAAGAAACATCATATTTTTTATTTAAATCAAACCAAATAAATCAGACACTGAGACTTCATCCTATCAGAACTATGGAATGTCTACACTCAGTCATTTTGGGGGGCACTTCACCTTCCCTGAAGTAGCATATATGACCCTAACCCACTATAGTGGCTACTGATACCTTCCTTGTCTAAGATGGCACTGTTAAAGATGTCTTTCTTGTCTAAGAGGCTATGTCCTTTCCATGATGAGCTCGAACACAAAATTACTCTGGGGTACATTATGCAAACAAATTCTTACACTTCCCAGGATGTGTCTTTTCACCAGGGCTCTGGACCTGGCATATAGGTTTCTTCGCTCACAGAATTTGAAGACCTCAGTTCCCACATTGTCTCTGGAAATCCAACTTTCTATTTCTGTTTATTTCCTTCCCTCCATAAGAATGATCCCTGAGCCCTGACAGACGTGCCCCCTCCCACCAGACAAGGATGCCAAGAGGGCCCATATATCTTCTCAAGAAGAAGGGACAAGAACTGTAAGAATAAAATACATACACATTAATATTTCAGTAAATTATCTTCCCACATTGCAATTTATCATATGGATAAGTAGAATAGTCATTCCTCACCTTTCCTGGCAAAGAGGCCGTGAGGAGTCCCAAGAAAATACAACATTCTTTTACCTGAACTTATTCATGAGACAGGGGAAAATGCAGCTTGCTGGGACTTTATCTGTGCTACAAAAGCTTTCAACCAAGAGAAAAAAAGGACAATTAGATAAACCAAAGGATTCAACATTTAGTACATTTTAGTTCTTCACAAACCCTATTTAGGAATACTAGTTAGGAATGATAGAAAGGGGAAAGAACGGACTTACGAGTCCTTTACTTTTCATCCATGTCCTTCTATATTAAGTCTCAACTGTATTAATAGTAATCCTTCCCATAATTAACATGTGTTTTATTATATAAATATTATTTTTAAATTTTATTTATATTATTCATCTTTCTTTTCTATTTCGTTAATTACAGTGGTACAATAAAATTAGGAGTGCTTTCTTATCTTTAGAGAATGCTGCTGAATATACAAGGTGATGTAAATTCTATTTTACTGGAACAACTAATAATAACATTTGTTAATTTATGATTTTAATGCAATTGGCCTGGTATTTTATCTTGGGATATAGATGCAAATGTCTCTATGCATTTGTGGATATTGTATGTTTTCAGTTAACCAAATTATATTTAATTTCATCCTGGGATAGAGCTGTGGTTTCGCAACTTCTCCAGTGACAATGACAAACTAGAGGAACACAGCCAGCTACAAAATTGCCACTTAATAAACTGCTCGTCAATTCACTTCTGCATTCTTCGAAAAGAGTGATTTCATAGCCTTTTCTCTATGGCCCTAATGCCCTCTATAAGATAAATACCCTCCTAAATGGTCACATCTGCTTTCTTTTGGCCCACAAAATGCTTAGTCAATGAAATAAGCCACCACAGCTATTTTGCTCACTTGACATTAAATCAAATTTTGTGGCAAAGGAACATTGAAGACCAAATTGTGTGTGCTATTCATATAACTTGTAATGCTTCAAAAGTCATTTAATTTTCCCAAGATCTTTAAGAGCAGTTATTTTCTCATTTATTTATTTATTTATTCATTTATATATATACATATTTTGTTCATTCAACAAATATTTACTATTAATAGATGCTTACTCTATGCCATGCATTTTGCTAAGTGTTGTAGATACAAAGATTAATAAGGCACAGTTCCTGCCCTCAAAGAGTTTACAGTCTATTACAATACACAATATCAAAGAATGCCAAATACGATGTAGTTAAAGGCATGAGGATGGGAAGGTTGAAGGGGAAAGAAAAAAAATATCTGTAATCAGCTCTGCTATGGCCTGGGAATATCTGGTTAGGCTTTACAGAAAAGGACACTGTCAAGCAGGGCCTGAAGGATGCATTTCTAAGACAAGTAAGAAGTGTCTGTGTGTATGGCGGCGTGGGGGAATTGGGGAATTAACAGATGCACAATATAATTAGAAACATGTACATAATTCTGATAGAATGGGAGGAAAAGATGTAATTGGGAAGTGTTGATGGATGAATATGAATAGATGAGCAGGAGGTAAAAGAAGTCCTTTTACGTAAAGCTAAGGAGTTCAGATGCTGTTCTAGAGGAGATGAAAAACTATTGGAGGGTTTAATTGAGTGTATTTGTAATGCAATGTAAATTGTATTTTTTAAACATTATTCTCACATCAATGTGAAGATTGTGGCCAATTCTAGAGTAAGGTAGACGAGTGTCCAAAGTCTTAGATCCAGTGGGGACTTCCTAGTGCTTAATTTTTGGTTGCTTTTCTGTGAAATTCAATATTATTATACACTGTTCCTTAATACCACTCTTTTACTGTAGATTCCATAAACCACTCTGGTTAAGGTCTCAGCCTACATCTCTGTGCGCTATTTCTCATTTCCCCCCAGCAGTTCCTCTAGTATTAATGACAGGGGGAAAAAAGAGCTTAATGAAGGTAGTGATAATGGGAATATTCAACAACAGAAAATACAAGTAAAAAGAGGTTATTGGTTATCTTTATGAAAATCAAGTAAATGACTTGCAGAGTTAGTTTTATTATGTCTAAAAGTAATTGCAAGAATTTTGATGTTTTTCTTTTTAAAACATTTCAGCTTTCATGATTGACTTTTGGATGATAAAATATTAAATAGCATGTTTTAGGTGACTGTTCAGACATATTTTTATAGAGACTTTTTTTTACATTGCAAACAAAGATAGGCTACAGAGAAGAATTAATAAGATCTGTATTTTCTTGGTATTTTATCTATTTCATCTGACTTTCAAGAGAACAATTTATATACAATCAAAGGCATTTGGTTCTTGTAATTATGGCAGAAATAAACAGAAATATATTGATTACCTCTAAAAATCTCTAAATATCAATGCTAATAGAAGTTAATAATGACTGTCTAATGCATATTTCATCCAAATAAGGAATATTTGACCTTATATAAGAGGATGCCCAAATTGTCTTATGAATTTTATGAGAGCAGAAATGATGAACAATTATCTTAGAATTAAACTTTGATTTTAATAAATACATGTGAAAAGATAAAAATATTACTAAAGATTTTTATAATGCTCATTTAACATCTTTTTTTATAATTAAAGTGACATTATCAAGCAAAGGATAATTACTTGTGTGACATGATATGGACAATGGTTTAAATGATGGTATCCCTTCCAATGTTCATGTTGAACGTTAATCTAAAATGAAATAATATCTGTAACCTTTAGAGAGTGTTTAAGTCATGAGGTCTCTGTCCTTGTGAATGGCATTAGCAACAGTATAAAAGGGCTCAAAATCAATATTATAGTCTCGAAAAATGCTAAGAGAGTGGATGTAAAGTGTTCTCATAAAAATGATAACTATGTGAGGTAATGCTTACATCAATAGCTACATTTATTCATTCCACAATGTATATATATTTCCAAACATCTTATTATACACAGTAGAAACATATAATTTATGTAATTTTTTAAAAAAATAAAAAATATAAAAATAAATGAATAAATAAATTTGCAAAAATGAAAAAGGACTTGGGATTGAAGGGAGTATTCTTTTGTTCTTCCATTCCTCCACCATGTGAGGACACAATTTTCCTCCCCTCAGAAGGATGCAGCAACAAAGTGCCATCTTGGAAGCAGAGAGCAGCCTCACCAGACAGTAACTAATGCCAGCATGTTGATCTTGGACTTCCTAGCCCCCAGAACTGTAAGACATGTATTTCTGTTCTTTATAAATTACTCAGGCTGTGGTATTCTAGTGTAGCAGCAGAAATGAACTAAGACATCCACTTTGTGAGTCTTTAGCTTTTTTTTTAATCTGGAAAATTAAATTTTACTCTCTGAATTCTGATTCTTTACCAATCATTTCACTAGTTTGTCATAAATTTAGGATTTATAAAAGACAGAAGATTTTGCTAAGTAAAATTGTGAAACTTTAACAACAAAATATTAAATTAATAAATGACACATGGATTCAAACTATAACCACTAAAATTATTTGCAATCAAATATTTAATGAATAAAATCTGTTAAGAGGACAAACTCCTTAATGGAAATGTGCAATCATAAAACAATCAATCCCAAAAACATATTTTAATATGACCAACAAATATTTGACATAAATGTTCATTATCATTAATAATTAATGATATCAATCTAACATTGTTATTTACTTGTAAGATTTACAAAGATGTAAAAGAATTATATAATGAACTCTTAGTAACTCAACACCCACCTTGTTAGATTAGAAATTGGTACAACTTTTTAGAGGACAGTTTAACAGCAAATGTCAAAAGACCAATGAATTCCCAATCTCTTACTCACCAATGTATATTTAATAATTCATCTTAAGAAAAGAATTTTAAAAGTCCTAAAATATATTAAAGTTGATGTTTATTGCCATTTTACTTATAAAGAAGAAAAAAAGTTAAATTTTGAATTTACTTAATTGTGTTCTACAACTAATAAGTAATACTGTAGGCATATTTTTACCAGCTTTTACAGTTGTTTGCTAGTTTTAGTTACTAAAAAAAACTGGTTACCAAGTTATAGATGGCAGAATCTCATTTTAAAATTTAATATAATACACACAAATATGCATCTACACATAAAAATTTTACCAGATAGAATGTAAAATATTAGAAGTGATTATATCCAGATTATAAGATTATTGAAGCTATTAAATTTTATTTTCTTAGTTGTATTTTACTATTTTTATAATGATTATGGAATACTGGCAAAATTTTAAAGAGAATCAAAAATTAATACCTCTCTCCTCTGTAGCACTCCCCCCACATAAAGAGTAAAGTAAAAGAAAAGGAGTATATATTGAGTGGGAAAGGAGAAGGAAAATGCTATGACCTAAATGTGGAAGCAATTCTTCAGAACACTTTGGGAAATATCAGTGGAAAATAGAGAAAAATAAATCCCTAAGGACATGTTAAAGGCCACAAAGCCAGACAGGAAATCACCAATATGGCTCAGCAGCGCTTCTAATCATAGCTACAATTAGAAAAATACACCATCTAGGAAAAGGCATAGACTGTCTTATGGTTGGAAACACTCTCATTTACCAATAAGAAGAAAGATAATATTAGTCAGAAATGGAATTTGCCAAACTATGGGAACTCTGAAAAGGGAAGTTTACAAGGGCAAAGGATCAGCATGCCCATGCAAGCTTTGTCAGGGGAGAGGGCACCGTGGCTTGAGGTCGGAATGGGTTGCTGTTTGTGATGAATACTGTAATAATACTAGAGTTGACCCTTGAACAATGCGGAGATTAGGGGCTCAAACACCCGTGCAGTCAAAAAATCTGTGTATAACTTTTGACTCCCAAACAAACTTACCTGCTAAAAGTCTACTGATGACCACAAGCTTTCCTTATTGATATCATAGTCTATTAACACACATTTTGTATGTTGTATGCATTATATACTATACTATAATAATAATATAATAATTATATAACATTTTATTATGAGACTATATAACATAATTATAAAAATAATTATATAATAATAATTATTTAATTATAATTAAGAAAAATGTTAAGAAAATCACAAGGAAGAAAAATTTATTTACTATTCATTAAGTGGAAGTAAGTCATCATAAAGGTCTTCATCCTCATTGTTTTCAGGTTAAGTAGGCTGAAGAGGAGGAGGAAGAAGAGGAAGAGTTGGTCTTGCTGTCTCACGTGTGGCATAGGTAGAACAAAATCCACGTATAGGTAGACCTGTGAAGTTCAAACCCGTGTTCTTGAAGGGTCAACTGTACTTGACTGAGAGTGGGAAAGGATGCTAGCTATATATGAAAGAGAAGCTACATAAAAATGGAAATAAATCAATTCTTAGTTTTCCCCAGGTTGAAGGAACAATAAATAAAAGTCAAATATTTTAGTATAAGTAGGATATTTCCAAAAATTAGCACTAATATACAAAGCAATGAGCTGCTTTTTGAGCTTATGATTTTCCTGTTGGTGGGTTTTTTCTAGATGAAATATTATTAGTGTTGCCAGATAATTCTTTGTTAGATAAGAACATGTATTGGATTATTTCTACCTTCCCTTCAAATATGAAAATTATTTAATTCAATGAAACATATACAGAAAAAATACCAGACTTGGCTTAAAATAGAAGCTTAACTTTCTTAGCTCAATTTCAAAGGGCATAAAAATCCACTTATTAAAGCATATGGACTACAAAATTCCTTATTTATTGCCTTAGATAGAGGTAGAGTAGTGCTGTGCAACAGAAATATAATTTGAACTGCAATGTAATGATAAATTTTCAAATTGCTACATTAAAGAAAGTAAAAAGAAACAAGTTAAATTAATTTTAATAATCTATTTTATTTATCCTAATGTATATAAACTATTATCAATTCAATAACTAATCAGTAATAAAATATTAATGACCTATTTTACATTATAAGTCTTTGAATTCTGGTGTGTATTTTATACTTAGGGAACACCTCAATTTAAACATTAAATTTTTATCAGAAATATCTTATCTACATGTAGATTTTATAAATTTACAGTTGAAAAACTAGATTCACATACCAATTTGTTCCAAACAGTGATTTCTAATAACTGAATTGAGTACCACTTTTTAAAGTTAAATTTAAAATAATTAAAACTAAACAAAATTTAAAATTCACAACTTCAGCTGCACTAGCCATATTTCAAGTACTCAGTAGCTACTCTATTAGACAAAACAATATTAGAGGAACCCAATATCTTAACTACCAGGTAAAGCCATGGAGAATTTTCCTTGGCAGGGTTATGTTGAAAATAAATTGAAAAAAAGGGTCTTTGTAGAGTGGGGTTCAGACGGGAATTATAGTTGAGACATTATTACAGGGAAAACTAAACTCCCTCTCACTTCCAAACTTGTTATTTTAACTCATTCGTTCCCTTTTATTGTTGAATGATTTATATTCCTTATTTTGGGGAAGATATTTAACCTGTTCATATTTTCTGTATAAGATTTATGAAATACCTGACTTTGCAATAAATTTTACCTAAAAACAAATATAGATATTTTTATTATTTATGTAGAACTGTATGACCTTTATTTCATGTAATATTGATAACAAACCTGTGAAGTGAGATATAAGGAAATGGCAGCAAAACAAGGTTAAGTGGCTGAAGATCATACAGCCAGAAAGAGCCAGAACTAGAAGTCAAACCTAGGTCACTCTGACACTTATCCACGATTACCTAGACTCTTGACCAATACTGTGTCATTATATTAGACAGTGCAGATTTTTCATCAGCCATGGCCCACAAGAGAATAAGAAAAAGCAGATGAACCCTGGAGGATAACCACTAAAACCTGCTCTACTCATGAGGCTGTGAGTGGTGCTCACTGCCTGCATAAAGGAATGCAGTTGAGGGTGGGAGATATGGTTAGGAAATATTTATATTAGGTCATTAAATATGAAATGTTCAATATGGATCAAAAGTTTAGATTATTATATCTCAAACAAGAAGGAGTACAATTAATCAAAGTGTGTGCCTAAACTATCAACACAGTTTTGCCATCTTAATGGTAGCTTGTTTATGCCAGCAGTGAAGAAGCCTGGAGAGTGAGTGGCGATGAAATCATGAAAGGCATTTTCCACAGCTTGTTGAGGATTGAATATTTTTCCTTGCAAGAAGTGGTCCAAAGTCTAGAAGAAGTGGTAGTCAGTTGGTTCAAGGTCTGGTGAATATGGTGGATGACAGAGAGTTTCCAAGTCTAGCTGCTGTAGTTTGAGCAGTGTTGTTTGTGCAACTTGTGGTTGAGCGTTGTCTTGCAAGAGGATTGGCTTGTCTCTAGTGACCAATCTCGGCTACTTAATTGCAAGCATCCTCATCATTTTGTCCACTTGGTTGCGGTAGACATCCATTGAAATCGATTGACCAGGTTTCATGAAGTTCTAGTGGATAATACCAGCCCCGGACCACCAAACAGAGGCCATTAGCTTTTTTTGATAAATATTCAGTTTTGGGTTGTGTTTCAGCACTTCATCTTTATCCAACCATTGTGCCAAACACTTCAATTGTCAAAAAGAGTCCATGTTTCATTACACATAACAGTATGGTGTAGAAATGGTTTTCCTTTATGTCGTGACAGCAAAGAAAGGCAAGCTTCAAGATGATTTCTCTTCTGATGCTATTTTAATTCATGCAGTACCCATCTTCTTTACCTTTCCCATTTGTTTCAAATGGTCCAATATTGTTGAAATAATAATGTCAAACCTTGCTGCTAATTCACGCGTAGGTTGAGATGGATTTGCTGCCACTACAGCTTTTCAGCTCATCATTATCCACCTTGGTCTCAGGTCACCCACATGGCTGATTTTCAATGTTAGAGTCACCAGATTGGAACTTCTCAAACCATCGATGTACTGTGCATTCATTAGCCACATCCTTCCCAAACTCTTCATAGATATTTTGAGCTGTCTGCGCTGCATTAGTTCCACGACGGAACTCATATTAAAAAATAACACCAATTTTTTACTTATCCATGGTTTCACAAAAATTGCTCTAAAAAAAAATTGAAAGGTAATCACAAGACAAAATGTACATTTGAAAGACTGAGGATGTACCTTCACAATAAAAATAAAACAAGAAGTGTCAAAGTGAAATGTCAGAGATATCAACTGTCAAACTTAGTACTTAAGGAAATCAGACATTCCGTACTTAATAATCTAATAAAACCAATTCCTAGGCTTTCATCATAATATCAAAGAATTAAATGGAGAGGTCGGGGGTGTACAGGCTCACACCTATAATCCCCGCACTTTGGGAAGCCAAGGCAAGAGAATCACTTGAGGCCCGGAGTTAGAGAATAGCCTGGGCAACATAGCAAGAGCCTGTGTCTACAAAGAATTTCAAAAATTAGGTAGCTGTCTGTAGTCCCAGCTACTCGGGAGGCTGGAGCAGGAGAACAGCTTGAGCCCAGGAGTTGGAGGCCGCAGTTAGCTATAATAGTACCACTGCACTCCAGCCTGGGCAACAAAGCGAGACCCTGGCTCAAAAAAAAAAGAAAAAAATCTGGAGATTCAGTAGCCTAGCAGCTCTCTTTATATTTTCCTGAGAATAGTCCTCAAGACAAAAATAATTATAACAAGCTGACCTCTTTGCAAGAGAAAAATTTAAAAATTGTAAGCTATGTATTCATCCTCTGATTTTTCCTTCAAGAAATTAGTTTTATCTCAGAAAATTAGCATCACAATTATATCAATAAAAGAAAATAAAGGGGGCATTTCCTTCTGTTCTGTTCTTGTCCTGCACCCCCCAAAAAAACAGCTGGGGATTTTACTCTGGAACATGCTCTCAGTTATATATTTGTATTTTACGGAAGCAATTCATAGTGTTGGGTTTTTCCAAGAATCAGCCTAAGAAAGAGACACTGTGGGCATAGGAGAAGGCAAGAATTTGCAAAGTCCGGGTAAGATTTGAGGTACATGAATAGAAATCAAGACCTAATTCCACCACGCAGGTTAGACTACGCTCTATGTTCACGTGGACCATTTGAAGAAGTGAAGACTGATAATGTATTGTAAAAAAGTTACAATAATGTTACCATTTAGAAAATTCTTATGGCAAAAATTTAAAAAAAAAGACTTTCTAACTGGCATTTAAATTATATCTGAACGTGCACTGAATCTGGTCATTTCTTTCCTACTCCGCGTTTACAGCTTTAGTCCAGCACACTCTCATCTGGTGAACAGCCTCCTTCTGGGTTCTCCCTGAGCCCACTCTTGCCCTGCACCGCTCATTTTCCACACAGCCAGGAAAATGCAAATCAGATTAGGTTATGTCCCAGCTTAAAACCTTTTTAGCAGTTTTTGATTATATTAAAAAAAATATTGCAATCATTACCTGCAAAGGCCCCCACTTACCTTTCATGCTTCATCTCTTTTCTCGATCTGTTTATCACTTAACATGCTCAAGTTGTTACGCCTTTCTTTCTGTCATTTGAATACATCTAACTGGTTCCGATCTCAGGACCTTTGCACTTGCCAATATTCCTGACTGAGTCCCTCTGTTTCCATGTCATGTCACATGTTTCCTTCTGCTCATCAGTCACAGTCCAACTTCCACCTCCCTACTTTCTACCTGTCTTATTCATTGCTAAGTCCCCTCATAGGTGTCCAAAAGTATTTAATGAAAGAGTAGCCAAATGATACTGAGATATTTTAATATAAATATATTGTAGAGTAATCAAGTTAACACATTTATAGGCATGCATATTTGTATATATGGTTTTAAAAGTCTCTGTTTCTCAGTGGTGTGTTGGATCTGGCTTGGAAGAGTCAATTTTCAGGAATTTTTTTACCTGGCTGCTAAACACAGTCATTATTATATAAATTAATTATATTAACCTCCCATTAAACAAAGTATGTTAAAACTAAAGATAATAAGCACTCAAACACACCAATACCTAATCGCTGTAGTACATTCTACCATAATATAGACCATTGGTTGGCAAATGTTTTTTGTGGGCTGTACCATCTCTGTCAAACTACTCAACTCTTTCTTTCTGGTGTGAAAGCAGCCACAGATTCTACATGAAGGAATGGGCATGGCAGCGATTAATAAAACTTTATTTACAAAAATAAGTGACAAGCCAGATTTGGCTCACAGCCCATCCTTTGCTGAAGCACCCTCTAGATTCTTGAGATTCCTTGCATCTCTCGTGTACGTATGGAGGAGAAGTTCTACAATGATGTGCTAATGTACATCTCTTCCCAAATCCACATTCAGAGACTTCATATTGGTACCTTGAAATTTGCCATGGTGCAAGTATTTATACCATTGAAATTAGCTATGCTACTAAATCAGGTCTTTTAGTTCTCCCCTAGAAATCTGATGGTTAAACACTTACCAGCACATCACAGTTGCCTCTGTTAAAAAAAATAATAATAATAACTATCCAAACACTTGTTAAAGATGGTAAGGCAGACTTTATTCCGGGGGTCCATGGCAATAGATATAGAGAACACTGCAACAGGGTCTTGCAATGGCGGAGAGAGATTGGACTCAATTCCGACTTCAACAAGGACAAGTAGGGATTTACAACCAAGGAGCAAAGTGAGAGTCAGGGAATGGACAATTACTAAGAGAAGACGTTACTTGACAGGATTATTGTTGAAGGCAGGTAAAGGTGGTCTAATATCAAGCGTGGGGGATTTTCCTAAACTGACATAGCAGGGTTCTTGCTCAAACTGAACAAAGACAGAAAGGGAAGCCCAAGCTCAGACTTAGTCAATTTGAGGATTGTAAGGAGCCTTACTAAAGTTTTGGTTACAAAAGAGAGTCTTCTGTCACCCCCATCACCACTACCACCATAGATCTTGTTGCTAGAACTTATAACAAGAAGATACCACACTTCTAAAAAGTCTGCTTCTCTCAGTACCTGTTGTGCTGCCAAATAGTGGGGTCTGACAAGAACAGGGAAGCCTTCACTTACCTCTTGGGTTATAACACAGCTGCATGTTTAAAGAGCTTCAAAATATATAAAAATAACAGTATGTCAGTAATTATAATATGCTTAGCATCTCAACTTCACTCAACACTTTGCAAAATATAGTCAATGTTAATATGCAACAAATATTTATAGAGCACCACTTACATGCCAGACACTAGGTATATATCTGCGTAGAAGCTGCATTAGTAAATAAAATAGTGCTATGATGAAAATAGAGAAGACAAGGATAAGAAATGCTGGTGGGTGGTTTGGGGTAGATTACAATTTTAAATACAATACCCAGAAAATGCCTGATTTTAAAAGTGATATTTGAGCAAAGGTTTGAAAAAGCTAAAGAAGGATTCTGTTTATATGGGGGAAGAAGAATGGGAGAGGAGAGAAAGTTTCAGGCAGAGTGAGCTGCAAGTGTAAATTTCTAAGGTGGGACCAGGTCAAGACGTTCCAGTAACAACAAGAAGTTCCGCTGGCTGGAGCAGAGACAGTGAAGAGGAGGGTTGAGAGGACAGAGGGACAGTGGAAGATTATATAAGGTAGGTGTGGTCCATTGAAAGCGTTAAGGCTTCTGCTTCTTCTAAATTTATAAGCCTTTGAGAATTTCTGAGCAGAAGAGAAGCTAGATCTGGATTCAAGTTTAAAAGAATTATTGGAGGGCTAGGAAATGGGAAAGGATGGGAGAGATGACACAAGACTGGCAAAATTCTGATAATTGTTGAAAGCTGGTGATGGTTACGTGGTGGTTCATTATATTATTCTATCTTGTGAATGTTTCAAACTTAAAAATAAAACAAAAAATGAACCAAATAAAAGGACTATGTGCTGAAATAGACTCTAGAGAATGGTGTTTGCAAATGAGACCAGGGGGAGGCTATTGCGATGGTACTAGTATGAAATGGTTGTGTCTTAGACCAGATCAGTGCAAAAGTGGTGATAATTAAGACAGAGCCAGATTCTGAGCATATTTTAAAGGCAGAGCCAATAGTACTAACTGAAAGAATTAAATGTGTGAAAAATCTGTTTGTTTTTCTCAACTTCAATGCATTCTTTATTATTAATTTTTGTATTTTTTACCCCAGGATTTTCACACTATTGAAACAAAAGATGGTGACGGTAGATAGATTTTTTAAAAAATAAAATATTTGTCTTTCTCTTTTTATTTGTATTTTCATGGGGCTTATTTAACCTTTGGCAATGTGACTGTCATTAAAGGTGTTTTATGCACTTGGCAGTAGATGAGTCTCTCTCCTGTCCAAGTTTGTGAATTCCAGCCACCAGGGTCTCATTTAAGCCAAGAATCTCAGGCTGCCACTACTCTTGAGGGAGAATCAGTGTCTCACTCAGCATTTCTCTGTGTTAAAATAATGCCACCCGTTGTTAGCCAAACTGTAACTACAGTCTCACCTGCAAAGAAGAGTGTTGAGGCTTGCCATGAATTATGCCCACCCTAGGTTGTGTTCCAGTCTTCTAAAGGAGGAAAGGCTGTTTCAGATTTTGGTAACACTGAGCGTAATTAGGTCTATGGAACAAACCAAAAGCATTCAAGTAGTTTATTTTACCATATTAAGAAAAAAATAGTCAATTTATTAGGTAGTTCTATCTCTCCAAAATATTTGCTTGGGTAAAATTTGAAAAGACAGGGTCCAAGATACTCCCCACTAGAACGAGACACTGACATGCAGTTATGTCCTGCATATTTTCAAGATAAAAACTAGCATGGTGGAAAACTAAAGTCATATAAGAAATGCCAGAGAAACATATCATAAAAATGTTTAAAAGCATAGCTAAGGCCTTAAGGAATAAAGGGAAATACAGGCCAAAAAAAATCTGAAGAGGTAAATGGAAGTCATATGTATAAGTATGAAAACTTATCAAGTGGCAATCCTCAAAAGTTAAGTGAAGGGAATTAAATGTCTCAGTAACTAAGGGCTTTGGTCTTACTGACAAGTGTGGGGTAGGCAGTAAGAACTGAGATGCCTGAACAAAGTTGGTTTGCTCCCAGAGAGAAAAGGGGAAATAGAGAGAAATTCATCCTCCAGCACACAGTGATGGCAATGAAGCTTATCTGCCACTGTCTGGATTCTCACCAGGAAAAAGAAAGTTAGTGTCTCCTAAAATATAGAATCCCACAGTTTGTGTAGCCATTAGGTTTAGGATTGATTTTAAAATATGCATGTAGATCCATTATCCTCAAGACGAATAATTAAAACAATGATAAGTTCTAGGTAGGCAATACTGCCAAGGTGCTTTATAGAAAGCAAATACATAACCCATCAGGAGAAATGCTTCAAGAACTCAGTCCAGAGGTGATACCTGTCTCCTACCATTCACAAAAACATGAGTTCATCACACAAAATTACAAAAGAAATGAGGAAATAATTTGCCATGGTTGAGAGTGAGGCATAATAGACAGCAGGCTCAGAGCTCTAAGATCTTCAGATAACAGAACAGTGATCATAAGCAAGGCATAAAGCACAGATATGAAAATTTATTAAAGAACTTAGAAGGTTTTAAATAATTGATAACCTTAAAAAAAAAGAACCATGTGCTGAAAAGAAAAAGCATGGGAAAATTTGAAAAAAAATATAGTGCCCCTAGAGAAGAAAAATACAGTCACTGCAGAAGAAAAATAACTAGAAAGGTAATAAAGAAAATGAAAACAAGTTATCAGACATGGAGCATACAATCAGCATTAGAATGAGAAAAAATGGGAAAGGCAACCTTAAAAGACATAATTACTGAGAATTTTTGAGAACTTATTACAAACATAAATTCTCCAATTCTGTATACACAATTTTCTGAACAACATAAATGCAGCAAACTTATACCTGAAATATTACCTAATGAATCTGTAGAATCCTAAAGATTGAAAAATGTTAACAATGACAAGAAAGTCAAGAAATTTTGTCTAAAAATGAATGTTTGACTACTCACAGGCTTCCAATAACAAGAGAGACCAGAATATAGTGGAATAAGATTATCAAAGTACTGATGGAAACACATCAACTTCAAATTTTGAATTATATTCATAAATTATAAATTATATATTTAAGTAAATATGTAAAGAAAGGTTAATCCAAGAAGAAAATGTGGAAAAAGAGTAGTATAAGAAGCAATGTGGAGGCAAGCTGGCTCATGCCAGTATTCCCAGCTACTTGGGAGATGGAGAGGATTCTCTTGAGCCCAGGAATTTGAGACCAGCCTGGGCAACATATTGAGAACCCGTGTCAAAAGCAAACAAACAAAAAAATCCTTCTTGAGGGCTGTGAAAGGTAGGAAAAAAAAAAGAAAAGAAAAAGACTTCTATATTATTTTTGATTCTTTGAAATCTCTAATATAAAATTAAAATTTAAATTTAAAAAAGCACAGATTTTCTGATTATCTTAAACCTAAAAAGAAGGAGAGGACAATTTATTGGAAGGATATTTGTGTATCTTATAGATACAATAAATCTATGTAAAAAGAAAACATGAGAAAAGAAAGAAAGTAGGACATTTCCAGATACCGCAGCAGCAGGAGTCATGATTTTTCTATCCGTAATTTTACGATTAGTGCGATTTAGCTCCACAATTATCATTTACTTTTTCCATCTGTTAAAAGTTTTCAAATGACTCTGTATCAATTGTTAACAATTGGGAGCTTATATGAATTGAGTCCCATTTCCATAAAAGAGAAAATCATTGTAATCCTATTCTTCACTTCATGACTTTTTTTTTTTTTTATTAAGTTCTACATTTTACTGCTTGGCGCACACATTTCTTCTCCTGTATCCAAAGATGCCCTCACTTAGTATGCTATAAACACTCTTGCTTCCTTTACAAAGGGAGACAATTCCAAATTACATCTGAATACCAAATCCAGATTTGATACCAGGGCACCACTCTTGTCCACGTCCAGACTCTGTGGACAATGAGTATTCTACACTATTCAGTCTTGATCAGATCTCACATGACTCTTACTGTTTATTTAACAAAGGACCATTGATTAAAATTTCAATTCATTTATATGGAGCCTTTTTTTATGCATCAGGTAGTTATCAATGTTTAGCATACATTACTAAAGAAAATATTATGTTTTTGTGGAAAAGAAAAGCAATAAACAATATTTTTTAAAAAATGATAATAAATAGACTATATTAGAATTCAGTAGTGCTCAGAAAAAATATAATAGTATAAAGAGTATTAGGAATGCTGGAGAGGAAGGAGCAGCTGCAATTTTATTTCAGGTGGTCAGTTGAGGTTCATTGCAAAGGTGACATTAAACAAAAATATGAAGAAAGCAAGGACATTAGACACATGTCTGTCGTCTGAATGAAAAGTGCTGCAAGCACAGGAAACGGTCAGTGCAATGACTCTAAGGTAAGAGCATGATTAGAGCAGTGACTAAGAGAGTAAAGGTGAGAGAGGAAACGGAGGGTCAGGTCAGGAAGCCCCACATTAAAGCCGCTGTAAGAATGTTGGCTCTTGAATCTGTGTGAGAACACGAGCCTTAATAAGCATTATGGGTTGAATTTTGTTTCCACAAAATTCATATGTTGACATCCTAACCTCCAGTACCTAAGAATATGACTTTATTTGGAAACAAAGCAATTGCAGATGAAATCAGTCAAGATGAGATCCTTAGGGTGGGCACTAATCCAGTATGACTGACGTCCTTATAAAAAGGGGTAGTTTGGAGAACGACCTATGAAGATGAAGGCGGAAATTGGGGTGATGCTTCTCAAGCAAAAGAATGTCAAATATTGGCAGCAAACCAACAGAAGCTAGGAGAGAGGCATGGAACAGATTCTCTAAGCTCTCAGAATGAATCAACCCTGCAGACGCCTTGATTTTGGAATTCTACCTTCTAGACACTTTGATTTTGGAGTTCTACCCTCTAGAAAATAAATTTATGTTTTGTAGACCACCCAGTTTATGGTATCTGTTAATGGCAGTCTTTGCAAATAGTAGCTATTGAACAAAGGAGTGAAAGGACCCTACTTCAGTTTTAAAATTATCACTCTGGCTATTATGTTGGGTAGGGTAGGCAAGGATAGAAGCAAGAAGACCAGTTAGCAACTTCCTGTGTTGATACCAACAAGAAATCGGGGGTGGGGGGGACTCAGATTAGGGTTGAAATAGTACAGATGTTGAAATAATAGAGATATTGAAAAGTTATCAGATTCTGGATCTGTTTTGAAGGTATAAACAAAAGGATTTTGTGTTGGATCGAATGTGGGTTGTGAAAAGACACAGAAGTCAAGAATAATTCTGAGGTTTCTGGCATGTGCAACTGCAAAATTGGAGGCCTTATGAATTAAAATGTCATGAGAGAGCTAGGACTGAAATTAGTTTCTCAGTTTTTCCTGACTCCCAGAATAAAGTCCTTGCCCTTGGAACTAATATTGGGAAGATGTGCCAACATTATATCATTGTCATAGCCTTTAATCATATATATATACACACACACACATATATATATGTATATTTATATATAGGTATAGATTTATAAAGATATATACATATATTTTTATATATAGATATATAAAGATATACACACACACACACACACAAATGTGTCTCTTCTTGTACTTTATTTGTGATCCCAGAAGTTCATTTCCCTTCATCTCCCTTACTGTCCTAGTATGAAAGCCAATTACATCTTCTGGCAAAGTAAAAGTATTTTTGACTTTTTTAAAATTTAGGTTTTGATTCCTTTTGATAACAGTAAGTAAAAATTGTTGTTCTTATCCATTTGTCAGCATTCTGGGGAAAGCCATGCTTCTGAATGTTCTTCACATTTTTTGGTTGTAATTATTCTACATTGGATATTTTTTTCTCAGTAGCTCCCTACTCTAGAAAATGATCAGGAATGCCATTTATAAAAGAATAAAATAAAACTTTATTAAATAGCTGAAAGTCCATGACATACAGTGAGAATCCCAGGAAAGAACCTGTGCTTTGCATAATTTATTGTGGTAGACTCACCCCCTGACGTTGCAACTGTTAATACTAACCAAAGTAATCCCCTTTCCTTCAATGTCCTGGAAGAACTGCCCATAATTGATTGCTCCCTTATGCCCCCCCTCCAAAAAAATAAAATCCTTAAAAATGTCTGTGTTTTCTGGAAATATCTCACATCCACGTTCAAATATATTTTTTTTACCCATTTTTACCAATAAGGGAGACCTTTTTTGTTTTATTGCTTTAGTTTTACCCAATAAAGCAATGTGGATAAATGTGATCTTATCCCTTAAAATGAGGAGAAAAATCAAAGAAGCTACAGATAAAGCTTACATCTGTTTTCCTTAAGACTAGAATCTGTGAATTTACCAGGTATAAAATGTTCAGCTATACCTTCAATGGTAGTTGTACATTCTTTCATGTGATAAATACTTGAAAATAAAATTAAAAATTTAGTCAAGTTTGATTAAAAGACTTCTAAGAGGTCATATTTACCTGGAAGAATAGAGGACTATTTGTGAAACAGAACACACAAAAAATATATTCCAAGGAAGTGATACAAAGATTTACTTCCCTGGATGACTGCCAACATTATGCTGGAAAGCCTCAATCTCAGTGTCTGATACGGAGGGATCTTACACAAGAGACTATGTGGTAGCAGTCACAATGAAATGGTGAAAAGAAAATCTGTAAATAATTAACGCTGACTTTGGGTGGTAGTGTTGATGCTGTATTCGAATTCACTGGGAGTACTTTGAAGCTATTGAGGTGCCATTGAAATGAAGACACCATGTTGAACATAAAGGACATGTTGTGTGAGAAAAATTGGTACTCAGAATCAATTTCAACCTCCTCTTAGGTTACCTTCTTGTATTACAGCATCTTGAAAGCTAACATGAATATTTCCCAGACCTTCCTTTGAGCTGCAGCTCTGAATGGGATTGTGTTTTTACAAATTAGATGCACTCACATGAAATCAGAGGACAAGGGAGGCCATCTTACAGCTGCTTTGGCAACCGCTGTTCAAAGCAGTTGCATAGGCCCTGGGGGTTTCTGCAGCAGCGTTCCAGTGACTAACTTTGTGAGAGTTGGAGGGTGATTTATTGGTATTGGTGGTGGCAGTGAGAACAGCATCAGTAGCAGCAGCAATGGCTATGATAGTATATTCTAGAGTCAATAATTTTAGAAGTTCTCTGATGCCCCCTTCTAGTTTTCTTAATCAGACCGTTTGTGTATATTGCTGTGGGAGTGATTCCTGGAAACCCATCCTAGATCCTGCCCTTCTACTCATGCCAAGGATATTGTAAATATCTATTTCTGTGTATAAATCACTTCCTGCTTTAAGACACCAAGAAACCTGAGCAATGAAAGTTTTTGAAACAATTCAGGAACCATACCTTTTTCCTCTGAACTTGAAAAACTAGAAGGCCTTGAATTGATGCTTGGGCTCCAGACAATTAGAGTGCAGCTGAACGCTGGAGTAATAGACTTAACCAGTATCTTGCATCCTGAGTTTACACACTTCTAGGCTTTTGTATCAGGGGAAATGCTTGTATATTTAAACTATATATTGTTTATCCAAAACCTGAGAGTGATCCCTGACCTCAAAAACTAAAGCAATACAACAAAAAAGGTCTCCCTTACTGATAAATGTAGGTTAAAAAAAAAGAAAAATTTGAACAAGAAGCCTCACTGTATATTTCCACTTTCCACCTTGAATAGAGCCATAAATTTGTCCTACTATTTAGACTTTCTTTTTTCCTAATCAGTTTTCACATTCATGTCTATAAAAAAAATGAAGAATGAAAAAAAGAGCCCATTGATGTGCCTGTTCTTCTGAGGCAATCAGTGTGTCAGATGAATAAATGAAAGTTCAGAAAGTTAGGCTCTGGGAAAAGTGTCACCACCAGATACATCATATTGATTAAAAATGGCAATCCCTCAAAAACATTGTAAAGTTAAATTCCCACCTAATTATTCCCCAAACAAGACCTGAAATACTCAAAAGAATATAATTCTTCTTAATAACTTTAACCTGGCACTTTAATTAATATTTATTAATTAACACATTTCCCTGAGGCAATTTAATGAAGGGTGCAGTTGAAAATGCTCACTCTACTTTATATCATCAAGTTCAAATTAAAATAGAGCAAAATTTGTATGTCTATGCTATATTTCTCCCAAGCACTAGCAATCTATACTTTCTTTCATAAATAATTACTTTTTCTTTGGTAAAATCAACAATAAACATGCATATTCTTTCAAATACAGTTTTTGACATTAGATATTTCAAAGTACAATAATATTAAATAATTAAAATAAGGCCTTATAGAAAATCTTTATTCAATATGAGAAAGTGAGGGAAATGAGTTGTTTTTGATACTCTAGGAATTATTTTACTGAAATAGACCTTTTTTTACAAAATTAAAATATGTATATGGATCAAACAATTTATTACTATGTCTGATTGTTACATAAAATAGATTAAAGTAGGTAACATTGAATAGTAATGATTGTATCAGTATTAATATTAAATGATTATTTTTTTAAGACTTGTAGCACTTAAAGATTATATATAAAGAAAAGAAAAAAGAGAAAGCAGTATGATGATGCAGAAAAGCATTGGAATCAGTAGGTTGACATTTTTGCAGGTTTCCATGTGTATTGTTTCAATTGATCCATAACACAGAGCTTTATAGTACCTACATATATTTTTCTTATTTTCAAATCCAAAAACTAAGGTAACAGAGAGGACTAATAGATTATTCAGGCTATGGATCAAAATATGTCAAAGCAAGAATGTAAACATAGGTTTCATATTTTCAAAACCGACACTCCTTCCTGTGCATTACCCTGGGTTTTAGTACCATCTTTATCATTAACTAACTCTGTAATTTTGGGCACCTTGCTCAAATTCTCTGAGACTGAGTCTCTTCATTCATAAGATTAATGGTTAAACTTCATGAGGAAACAGATTGATATGTTTTTGTGATTTTGGATTTTGCATTATAATAGATTTTTAAAAGATGGAAAACATTTTTGTTTGCAATGAAGCCTGAGAAACATCCATTTCTATGGGCCTTATTTGTTTAGACTCTAAAAAACTCAGGTAGCGACAGACAGACAAGATGGTATTATAGCAAAGCTGTACCAGATGAACCCTTGCTAGGATCAATCAGAATTAGACTAGATGTAGGAGAAAAACACACCATTTTGACTTCAAATCATTAATCTGGTCTGGTAGACCAAAAAAATTGTCCATAACTTTTCTTTTTATAAACAGAGGTAAGACTGTGGAAAAATAAGGACTAAAAATGAGAAAAAATATCATTATTTTGAGGATCCAGTATATTTGTCACAAAATGGTACTCTGCAGAATCCAAAAAAATGTTAGAAAAGTTGGTCATATTTTAAAGCATGCAGAAATATTTGGTTTCTATGAAAGAAATACAAAAACTGTAAGGGATTTACTCAAAACTCATATGTAATATTAAATAATTGTGATAAAGTGGAAAATTGCAAATTAAATATGCTAGTTCAATAACTTTCCAATTGAGAAATGTTTAAAAACAAGAAAAAAAAGGATTATAGCTGCCATAAAATTTTAAACATCTAAAAATTAATGTTGCAATTCCTTCCTTTTATTTTTTACACTAAAAATACCCTAATGTAATGGAGAATATATATCAATAC
This sequence comes from Daubentonia madagascariensis, assembly GCA_023783475.1. Taxonomy (NCBI): domain Eukaryota; kingdom Metazoa; phylum Chordata; class Mammalia; order Primates; family Daubentoniidae; genus Daubentonia; species Daubentonia madagascariensis. Next base: position 4,226,593 of record JAKFHU010000633.1, read on the forward strand.
TAGAATTGTGAAACTAACAGCCACCACAACTTCATTAATGTATGTTATTCATATCCTCAGACTCAAGCCCTCGCTTTTGACACTGGTAGACAAAGAGGCAGGAGGATGAACATACCAGATGCACTGCAGGAAGCCAAAGAGTCAAGCAAGAGTGAAAATCAGGATGACAGACTGCCAAATATAACAGAAGCCAAATATGTAGGGGTACCAGTCAAGATATAGAGATGGTAAATTGTTAGTGGGATGACAAGGAAGAATGAGAGAAATTCCAAATAAAATGGAGGGAAGGGGTCCTTGAAAAATTGCCTCAAAAGCAAGTTAGCATAAGCTACTTGCCTTTGTGGAGAAGAGAGTCCAGTACTAAAATGCTCAGGTTTATATAGACAGCTTACATGTTAGTCATGCAAAAGACACTACATTGCTTTCTTTACATCTTGGCTATATCCATTCAGAAGATTCAAATGGATAGGTGTAAGAAAATAGTTTACAAGAAATTTATAATCCAAATCAACCTGTGGCCATATTTTTCTGGAATAAATTATAATCTGGAACTCATTTTTTTTCCAGAACAGTGTTTGGCACATAGTAGACAATTAATAAATATTTTTTGAATGAGTAATAAAAATGCAAAAGGTTCCAGGGCTAGGAGATGTTAGAGTACTGAAGTAACTCAAATTAAATTCAGCACAATCTCAGGAATTTGGTAATTCCTAGGATGAGTACCAGACAGATCTGAAGGACAGTGAACATATGTGAAACTCCCATTTGGATTAACCCATTCATCTGAAGACTAACATATTGGATTTGTTTATAAGAAAGGTCCTAAGGAAATTGATTATATTGTTGTTTGTTTCTTTTGTTTTTTATCCTCTTTAATAATGACTATAAATGTTCAAGAATAAAGAGGCAATAGTCTACAGGTGATAGTAAACCTTTTTTTTCTGACTCTTATAGTAAGAAATTTAATAATCTAATTAGATAGCTTAATGTCAAATCCCTTCTCCTGGCAAGAGGCCTGTAAGCATGCTCTGTTGAGCTCCATGAGACCACACGTTATTAAACTTCATCTTTGCCAGTCACCTGAGACAGTAACTTGTAGGCAATCCAAGGATGAATTTTGAGAACCTGTCTCTCTATCCAAGTGGTAATGTTTATTGCCATTCCCAATGAACATAAAGGAGATGTCTCTCTTGTGGTATCTTAATAGATCCTGTAGTTCACACACATTTTGGTAACTGTTTGATATAATTATTGTGTCTCTCAAAAAATAAATTTCATACAGTAATACTCCAGCCTGCTGTGCTGCTTCACTTCAAAATAACTTATGGCTACTAGATTCCCCTGTATAATATTGGTCCACAGCAATAATAAAGTTGTCATCAAGAGGTGATGATAGACCACTTTGCATTGTTATAACTGCCTTTTTGTATTATAACTATTTGCAACTTTATGAGGTCTTCATAAATGTGATCAATTGCAATAATAAAGTTGTGAGGCATTTGTGGCAGCTTATTTTTCTCTGCCTCAAAATGGGAGCTACCTTGCTTGTTGGTCTAATGTCTATGATTGCATCATTGACTGCCTGTAGAGCTAGCTCTGGGCTGTGAAAGGAACGACCAACTTAGCTTCCAGAATTTCTCCCTGGCTTTCAGGAATTCAGTAGTTTATTCATGTAACTGTAAACTCAGCAGATTAAAGCATTAGAAGGATAACTTTCATGTCCAACATAAACTGGGAGAAGCAAGTCAAATACTCTGTACTGGCACGTTTTTATTTTTTTCCAATATTAGAATGTTATGGATCATGTTTTGTTATTCTAGTGATTTACTTAAAACTATTATTTATTTTTCATTATACAAAAATGTATCCATTTACTTAAAATAATAGAAAAATATATATTGGCAAAAATGGAAAAGTCATCAAAAGAGATAGCTCCAAAAAAAGATACAGCTCTACAACATGCAGGGAGAAATGCAGTCTATTTTTTTAAAATAGATAATCCTCTTGATATGTGAAGTGTTGTGTATGATAAATACAGTGGAAGTAATCCTACCATATTTTCATAGTGGATGAACCAATGTCCCTCAGCATGGCACCACTAGTAAAATAAAAGTCCTGAAGACCAATAGCATTTTTTATGTCATTTGTGTTGCTTTTTTTAAAACTTTTTTTTCTGAAAAAATAGAGGTGGCTTCCTTCTTCTCTTCTCCAGAAATGCCTTACCCATACCCAACTCAAACATCCATAAATTAAAAATAAGTAAATTACATTTGGACCAAACTATTTACACTGATTCATTCAAAGATACATAGATAGATAAATAAATAAATAAATAAGGAAACTAATAAAAATATTTATTTGAAAAATATCTGAAGTTGAATTTTTTGGCAATAATTTCAATATAAAAGCTAATGTATTTTATGAAGTGATATAATTCAGGTTTTTATACAAAATTTTACATACAGAGGAATTATTTTGTTAATTATTATGTATATTAGGCTGCATTTCAATTAAACAATTGCATTGTAAATTAGGAAAGGTTCAATGTGCACACAATTTGATAGATTTTCACTGAAGAAGAAAAATATTTGTATTTGTATTTGTATTTACAAAATACTTATACTGATTAAACACTTTTTTTACTGTGCCTGTGTTCCTATAGCACACAGTTTAGAAATAAATTTAAACAAATTAAATATTTTCTTTATTCTGTGCCCCCTGGATTACCATATGATTTTGGCAGGAAGTTACAAAATTAATAAATAATTTATGCCCTTAAAAATCAACAGTTTTTATTTATTTTGTATTTTGTTTTCATTAACCATCCAGCTGAATAAGGCTAGGATGATTTTTAAAAGCTACATTTTTGAATTAGTTATATTTAATATGTCAGTAAGTTGCCTCCTGATTACTCTCCTATGACCTCCCATGCAGTTCTCTGACTCTTGTAGACACACTTACACTAAATGACAGCAAGATTAGGACAGAGCTCCTGGGATTTCCTAGTATTCATGTAAAGCATCCAAGCCAGATTCACACAGTCTTTTAGCAATGGAGGAAACTTGATTACTGAGCTTAGCAATCACAGAAATTTTATAAAGAAGAAAAAAATAAAGGCTTCCAGGTCTGGAAGAAAAAAAAGCTCAAGTAGGTAAGAACTGTGCCTAGGATTTTGTGTGAGCTGTTTAATTTCTGCTGTGTCAGTGTGAAATACAGAATAGACACCTAAGGAGTGAGATGCTTTCATAAACTGCAGCGATTCTCGGTGGTAAGGAGCACGGGGTTCTGGAGTAAAGCCCTAGCTTCAGATCCCAACTCTGTTCCATACTCACTGGGTGCTACTTGCAAGAAGAAAGATTTGGGCCCAAAGTAAGGAACAAGTTTCTGATAATTCCAATTAATTAAAGAGGAAATGGGACTGAGCCAAGAAGGCCGACTAGAGCCATCGCTTGGGGGACCGTCCTGGCTGGAAGGTAGGATATTGGACTGAGGAGAGCAGAGAAGCAGCACAGGTGTGGATCACAGAAAGAGCCCGTGAAGACGACTGGGGACCCCACAGAGGAAAGCTGTGAAGCTGAGAAAGAAGAGGGAGGAAAGGAGAAGATAGTGGCATAGATCAAACCCAGAGAGGCCTGGAGCCCAGCAAAAGGGTGAGGGGTGTTCCCCCTCCCCCACCCATGTGCCTTGGGTGAACAGCGGGACACAAAGTATATTGAAGGCTTTTCCACCCCCATGAGCCAAGGCACAGCAGCTAATTAGAAATAGTGGGGTGAACCAGCAGGCCCCTGGAGTTTGGGTGTCTATAAGGGGTACTCTACGGGAGAGTGCCACGAGAGACTGGAGTCCCCAGCTTTCTTACACCTAGGCACTTCCTCCTCTGCACCTGGCATCTGAGAAAGTAATTTCAACTCAGGCCTACTAGAAACCATGGCCCCTCCTCTATCCATTGCAACCACAAGAGTAGCTTGAATCAAGAAGCTCACAAATGGCTAGATGCTTCTCTATGGTGGGTGCACACTCTAGGCTGAGCTCAACACTGAAAGTGGGGCCCACTACAACTTGGGAGTTACCTGCCTGCCGGCCTATTGCAGAATCATGGGCTGGCAGCTCAGATAGGTGGGCCAGTCCTGGCCCCCAGACATGACAGTGGTGCAGGGAGTTGTAAGGGAGAGGTTTTGAATCTGGACTTGGGTGGTGAGGAAGCCCTCATGGACATATCCCATGGGAGAGTGTGAAGGGGTTGCGGAGGAACAGGGATCTGTGACTGCATCCAATCTCTCCTCACAGGTTAGCCTCAATATTGGATAGGGGTGTGGCATTCTGAGGGAAATAGCCTACTTTCCAGTTCCATGACAACCAAATGCCTCAGGCTCACTGGGTGAATGGGAGCTGTGGCCCCTCCCCCCCACTCATTACAACAGGGAGTGCAGCTTGGGCCAAGAAACTCATGAGTGGCCGCTTTTCTCCAGTGGGAGCATGCCCCTGACTGAGGCCCCTGTGTATAGAGGGGCCCACTACTCTCCCTTTGGAGACTTTTGGTGGAACAGGGGTGCACACCTGGGGAACCCCCTGCCCACCAGCATTTTGCAGAGACACCAGCTAGTGGCTCAGACACACATACTAGGTGGAAGTTAGAGAGCTGGACTTGGGTGGTGAGGGAACTAACATGGACTGATCTGATGGAAGGATGCAGTAGGGTTCCAGGGAATGGCAATTACGAAAGGCACTCACCCCTCCCCACAGAGAAACTGCGCTAGTGGACAAAGGTGGAAAGAGCCCAGCCCAGGGCCTTAACACTCAAGCATTTAGGCCCCTCCCTCGGGAACAGCCTTCCCAATTTGGAGAGTTTGTCCTGAACCTCATTCCAGCAGCTCCCCTTAGTGACCAAAAAAGCAATTGCTAAGCCCCAAGGAGGCTTTCCAAAGCCTTTTAGGCGCTCACAATCTAAACACAATCTGCCTTGCTCCTCCCCCCACCTCAGTGGGAGTAGAGATCAAGCAACTCCCTGGGAGCTACAGTATACCTCCTAAAGCTTGGGGCATTTGTGTGCCCCACCTGGGAGACCAGAGATTACCACGGACACAAAAGAACATCTCAGCAGCTGGCTCTTCCACACAAACATCAACCAATGACAAGGGTAACAACTATATAGCCCAGCATAGCACCTTCCAACCCAAGCAAACAAGGTGTAGCTGATTTGTGCTAACAAGTACCACCTGCCATCTTGGAGATTAAGCTGGGGGACGCAATCCAATTCACACTGCTGGGACGAGATGAAAGCAGCAGATCAGAGGCAAGCTGAGAGTTTCATCAAACCTACTCGAACACCCCATAAGCAACTCGGGACCAGCCCTCCTGTCCTTGCCACAGTCAGGGATCAATCTTTGGGGACCCAGAGATAGGCTCATAAGCCAGCCTTAATACCCCCAGGTCTCAACTGAGAGGCCAGATGAGAAGGAATCAGTGAAAGAACTCCAGAAATATGAAAAACAGAGTGAAAGGACAAGTCCAAAAGAAAACAATAACTCCTTGCCAATGGACCAACCAAAACAAAAATATAGAAATGACTGATAAAGAATTTCAAATATGGATTATAAGGAAGCTCAATGAAATACAAGAGAAAATGGAAACCCAACACAAAGAAACTACAAAAACAATACAGGAAATGAATGAACGATTCATTAAATAAATTAAATTATTTTAAAAAATCAAATAGAACTTATGGAAATGAAAAATTCATTCAAGGAAATACAAAACACAGTGGAAAAGTTTTAAGAATAGACTAAACCAGGCAGAAGAAAGAATCTCAGAGCTTGAAGACAACACCTTTAAATTAAACAAGTCAGTCAAAGATAAGGAAGAGAGGAACAAGAGGAACAAACAAAGCCTATGAGAAATATAGATTATGTAAAGAGGCCTAACATAAGAATCATAGGCATTGCTGAAGGTGAAGAAGAAAATACACAAGGCTTGTAAAACCTATTTGAGGGAATAATTGAGAAAAACTTCCCTGGTCTTGCTAGAAATTTAGATATCCAGGTTCAAGAAACTTAATGAACTCCTGGGAGATTCATCACAAAGAGGCAATCACCACAACACATAGTCATCAGACTGGCCAAAGTTAACACAAAGGAGGAACTGCAATGAGCCCCAAGGCAAAAACATCAGATAACTTACAAAGGAAAAATCCATAAAGCTAACTGCAGACTTCTCAACTGAGACCTTACAAGCCAGAAGGGATTGCCGCCCCATTCTCAATCGTCTCAAGCAGAATAATGGCCAGCCTAGAACTTTGTATCCTGCAAAACTAAGTTTCTTAGTTTTGAAACTAAGGGAAGGAGAAATAAAGACTATATCAGACAAGCAAACACTGAGTGAATTTAAGACCAGACCTGCCCTACAGGAAGTACTCAGATATGCATCATACATTGATCAGCACAATAGACACTGACAAGTGTAAAATCACCGAAAAGCTAATGCTAAGAGCCCATATACCAAAATGGCCCAAGAGGTAAGACAAAGCAATAAGGTTCCACCCAACAGGATGAACAGAAATCCACCCCACTGGTATCAATTCTTTCAATAAACATGTATGGCTTGAATTCCCCACTTAAGAGACATAGGCTGGCTGAATGGATAAAAAAAATACAAGCCAAGTATCTGCTGTGTCCAGGAAACACATCTAACCCACAAGGACTCTTTGAGATTCAAGGTGAAGGGGTGGAAAAAAATATTCCATGCAAATGGAAATCAAAAGAAAGCTGGTATAGCCATTCTCATATCAGATAACATAGAATTCAAATCAACAATAGTAAAAAAAAGGCAAAGACAGTCATTATATTATATAATGGTAAAGGGAGCAATTCAACAAGAAGACATAACAGTCCTAAATATTTATGCCCCTAACACAGGTACACCCAGATTCATAAAGCAAACCCTACTAGAGCTAAACAAAGTAATAAACAGCACCATCGTAAGAGCTGAGGACTTCAACACCCCACTAACAGAACTGGTCAGATCCTCCAAACAGGAAATAAACAAAGAAACACTGAACCCAAAGGGGATTCTAGAACAAATGGGCATGACAGGCATTTACAGAACATTCTACCCAAAAACTACTGAATATATGTATTTCTCATCAGCACATGGAACATTCTCTAAGACTGATCACATCTTAGGCCACAAAACATGCCTTAATAAATTCAAAAATATATTATAGAAATTATACCATGTATCTTCTCAGACCACAGTGGAATAAAATTAGAAATCAACTCCAATGGGACAACTTAACTCTACACAACGTCATGGAAATTAAACAACATACCGCTGAACAATTATTGGGTCAAGGAAGAAATTAAGATGAAAATCAAAAGATTCCTCGAACTAAATGACAAAGGGGTTAAAAGATATCAAAATCTGTGGGATTCAGAAAAAGCAGTCCTAAGAGGAAAATGTGTAGCCTTAAATGCCTAAATCAAAAAGACAGAAAGATCACAATTCAACAATCTAATAAATTATCTCAAGGAATTAGAAAAGGAAGAGCAAACTAATCCCAAACCCAGCAGAAGAAAAGAAATAACTAAGGTATCTAAGAAATAACTAAGAAATCAAGGTCATCCACATGGGGAAAGAAGAGGTCAAACTCTCTCTCTTTGCTGACGATATGGTGATATGTCTAGGAAAACCCCAAAGATTCTGCAAAGAGCCTCCTGAAATTGATAAATAAATTCAGCAAAGTCTCAGGTTACAAAATCAATGTACACAAATCAGTAGCATTTCTATACACCAACAACTGTAAAGTTGAGAATCAAATGGAAGACTCAATACCATTCACAATAGCTACAAAGAAAATAAAATACCTAGGAATATATTTATGAAAGAGGTGAAAGATCTCTACAAGGAGAACTATAAATCACTGAAGAAGGAAATCACAGAGGATATAAACAAATGGAAAAAACATATTATGCTCATGGATTGGCAGAATCAACATTGTTAAAATGTCTATACTACCCAAAGTTATTTACAGATTCAATAAAATCCCCACTAAAATACCAATTTCACTTTTCATAGATCCAGTAAAAATAATTCTATGCTTCATATGGATCCAGAAAAAAGACCTAATAGCCAAAGCAACCTTAAGCAAAAGGAACAAATCGGGAGGCAGCCCTTTACCAGACTTTAAGTTATACTACAAGACCGTAGTAACCAAAACAGCATGGTACTGGCACAAAAACAGAGACATAGACCGATGGATCAGAACTGAGACCCAAGATATAAAACCATCCTCATATTGCCATCTGATCTTTGAGAAAGCAGGCAACAATATAGACTGGAGAAAAGAATCTCTATTCAACAAATGGTGCTGGGAAAATTGTACAGCAACATGTAGAAGATTGAAACAGGATCCTTACCTCTCACCACTCATGAAAATTAATTCAAGATGGATAACAGACTTAAACCTTATAGATGAAACTATACGAATTGTAGAAGAAAATGTTGTAAAAACTCTTCTAGATATTGGCCTAGGCAAAGAATTTATGAAGAAGACCCCAAAGGCAATTGCAGCAATAATAAAAATTAATATATGGGACTTGGTCAAATTAAAAAGTTTCTGCACAGCCAAGGAAACAATCAATAGAGTGAATGGACAACCTACAGAATGGGAGAGAATATTTGCATTCTATACATCCAATGAAGGGCTAATAACCAGAACCTACAAAGAACTCAAGCAAATCAGCTAGAAAAAAAATCAAACAACCCCATTAAAAAGTGGGCAAAAGACATGAATAGAAGCTTCTCAAAAGAAGACAGACTAATGGCCAATTAACATATGAAAAAATGCTCAAGGTTGCTAATTATCAGAGAAATGCAAATCAATACCACAATGAGATATCTAACTCCAGTGAGAATGGCTTTTATCATAAAGTCCCAAAACAACAGATGCTGGTGAGGATGTGGACAGAAAGGTATACTTATACACTGTTGGTGGGACTGCCAACTAGTACAACCTCCATGGAAAATAGTATGGAGATTCCTCAAAGAACTAAAAGTAGACCTACCACTTGATCCAGCAATCCCACTACTGGGTATTTACCCAAAGGGGAAAAAAAGACATTTTATAAAAAAGACACTGGCACTTGAACGTTTATTGCAACACAATTCACAATCTCAAAGATGTGGAATCAACCCAAGTGTCCATCAGTTCATGAGTGGATTAATAAAATGTGGTGTATGTATACCAGGGAGTTCTACCCAGCCTTAAAAATAATGACAAATACCTTTTGTAACAACCTGGACGGAACTGGAGACCATTCTCCTAAATGAAGTATCACAAGAATGGGAAAACAAACACCACACGTACTCACTATTAAATTGGAACTAATCGATCAACACTCATGTGCACACATGCAAGTAAAACTCAATGGTAATCAAGCAGATAGGAAGGGGGAAGAGGGGATGGGTAAAATCATACCTAATGGATACAATGTGTACTATCTGGGTGATGAACACGCTTATAACTTTGATTTAACTGTACAAAAGCAACTCATGCAATGAAAACATTTGTACCCCTGTAATATTCTGAAATTTAAAAAAAAATTATTTTTTAAAAAAAGGTAATGATGTGCTTTGAGAGACAAGAACTTTTCCTTCACTGAAGGTGCATGATAAATGTCTGAGTAAACACACAAAATACGTGAGGAAAATGAAAGCAACAACATGTGGAGGGAGCTCATGCCCTCTCTCTCATGGAGATTCTCTAATTGTTAGAGACCCTTACCCCTCACTCCATCGTTTCTCTGTCCTCACCATTTTCATCTCTTGCACTCTTCATCCTGACCTCCTGCTATTCCAAATTACCAAATTATTTTAAATAGACAGTAGCTCTAAAGGTGGAGGGCAAGTGTGGGTTAGTGAAAAAGTACTACACTTTACATCATTCTTATGAAATATGGACTTTCACAATCACTGTCAAAAGAGGACTTAGAAATACTTAATTTCTGCTTTAATTTTATCTATATATTATACTCCTTACTCCGTTAAAAGCTATACAAGTTCAAGGATGCAGATAATTTGGAGACCATCCAGGAAGAAGCAGTGAAAATTATTAAGATGCTGGGAAATTGGCTCTGTTATTAAAAAAGAAAAAATCCAATAGACTAAGAAATGGCAATAAGTGTTTTCAAGTAAAATGTAAAATTTTGCATAAGGCTATAGTCACTTTTTTCTTGATACTTTCCGAGTACAAGCAAAGAAAGATTAGAATAAATTGATTCATAATTGCGAGTGTACACTAATTTTTAAAATCTAAATTAAAATTGGCATCAGAAAAAATAAATTAGGTTGTAGATTTCTTCATATTTCTTTTAAAATGATCTTTTAAAGAGCAAATATATCATTCACTGCACGAAAAAGATACTGGAGGCAGTAAAAATTAGTGTGAATATTTTAGTAACTCCTTCCAAGTAAAGAGCAAGTAAAAGCAGAAAATAAAACACCTCCCCTGAAATTATAATTTGAGTCTATGAATATATTACTCAATAACTTAATACAACTGAATAAGATTATGTATTCTGTCTTCTGAGCCTGTGCTCACCTGAATGGATGTTTAATTTGTACATAGACTTGTGAACAAACACTTGCAAATGGGACCAGAGGTCAAAGCTTGTGACTGTGACCACATTCCAGTCTTTGGGTATGTTTTCTTCCCTCCACAAACTGTGGACTTATACATGGGTTTACATTTAAATTATACATCAAAATTTAGAAATTGTAAGATTTTACATTAAAACATATGTTTTTATCATCTCTGGCAAAAAAAAAAAAAAAGAAAGAAAACTATAGGATAAGATGACTGTGGATCTGTATCCTCACCTGGAAATGAGTAGCTGGACTTGGAGAATAACATCTATCCCATTAGATAGTTCACATGTGATTTTGTTCATCATGAACTTCTCCATTCCCTACTGTTGAATGGATCACTATTGTGTATCATAGCCTCTTATGAGCCATTGCTTATCACCTTAGAATGGGTTCTATCTTACTAATTTACCTATTTGTCCTCTGTATTACTTTATTTGAAATTCCTGACATAACACATTTTGTGCAGCATAGTTCAGCAGCCATTCCATCTGTACTGGGCATGAGTTGGGAAATTCTTGTCATTAGGTCTATGTTTGTGGGTGGAAAAAAATCTCCAAAAGCTCAGTTGAAAAATTTTGGCATTTGAAGCATGGAGAGATTAAGATATGACCATACTACTGGAACCTGACAAGTCATTATAGATTAATTAACTATTAGCTGTCTTTGTGTCACTGTTCACTCTGAGGTCATATGGCAACTGAGGCATACTATGCTGCATTCTTTCCCTGTTATGTTTTCATTATTGTTTTCTCTTGATTTTAATTTACTTACTAAATAACATTAGAAAATCTAGAACAAACAAAAATATCAAAAGAAAGAAAACTACTAAACAACTCTTGTTTTTATTTCCTTTATTTTTCATTATATTTTAATACTTGTAATGTGGTCATAATTTTGCATTATAATTATACAGATTTTAAAACCTACCATTCTTTCAACATTTAACAAATATTTAATGAGCAATTACTATGCCACATCATCTTCTGGGTACTGGGCATAAAAGCATGAATAAACCACTACATCCTTATGTAACTTGCATTTACAGTGAATGAGCAAGATAGATAACTTACATAACACATTAGATAGCTTTAAATGCAGAAAAGAAAAAAATTAAATTGAGGGAATGGTGTTATAAAATATCAGAGCAAGAATTAAAACTTTACATAGGCTGGCCAGGAAATAAGCTAATATTTAACATAAAACTAACCTTTGAATCAAGATCTGATTGAATTAAAGGAGTTAGTTTTCACAAATGATGCCTAATTACATTAATTAAGGATGTTTTCTTCCATTATCTTTTTTTTTTACTTCTTCAAATAAGGAATAATCTGTCCAAATTTGGTTTACTCTAATTGCTTTCTATAATCCATGAATGTTCTAGAGGCAACTGTATATTGCTACAAGCAGGGGCTCTGGAGTCAGGCTGTAAGGATAATGTCCTGGCTCTTCTACTCACTAGCTATTATATTTGGATCATTTTCTCAACATCCTATGCTCTGTTTTTCTCATCTGTAAAATGAAAATGGTCATAGACCTCCACCCCTTAGTTATGTGGATGGTTAAATGAATTACATATTTTAAATATTCAATGTAATTATAAACTAAGCCAATTTACATTTATTATATAATTATAATAATATGCATATATCATTTATAGAATATACAATATACCATATATTATATATTATTGTATTATATATAAGTACTTAGATTGCCTGCTATAGAGTAAGCACTCTAAGAGCTAGCTGCATTTATTAGTCCTCCTCACAAGTGTTGCTCGATTTCTATTTAATGAGTCTAAATCACAATCCAGCTCTTTAGTTTCTTGTAGATATATTTAAGTTTTCTCTTTCTACTGTCAAATTGATGGCATCATAGACTACCTTTCTTTCTCGGATTGCTCATACTCTAAAGTAGAGTGTGAACACTCACTACAGGAAGTATGCAAGACAATCCCTTGAAGTTTCTAAGAACAAGTATTAAAGTTTATATTTACTTTATGTTTAAAAAGTAAGAAAAAAAGCTGTATTAAAATTGATGTGAGATTTGACACTATTTTCCATTTTGTTGGAGTATCAGGAGACCCCCAGTCAGGCACGGGAGCAAAGATGACCCAGGGCAGGAATGGAAGTTTCACACCACTGAGGGGTTAACAATTGGACTCATTGAAGACAATATATGCTTGAGTGATGGATTTACAGATTGTATAATCTCTTTTTTAAATACACCAAACCTTACAAAATTGAGAGGTTGCTTACTTGCAAACTCTTTCAAGGAAACTTCTGATTGAAGATAATATAAACTATGCAAATAGGAAAAAGTGAGAAGAAAATAATTGAGCTGATACTTCTACTGATACTTCAGCATGTGTTCTACCTCAGCCTTGTAATTAGGGAACAGAAATGACAATATAATTAGATATGAAGAGCAGATGACCAAACCCCTGAAGTTAGTAAAAAGATTATTAAGTTTGACCCTTTCCCTGAGCATGTGATATGGTTAGAGATAGGAGACAATGTCTGTCTGAGGCAGCCAGGAGTAGGTGCGATTTCTTAACCAAACATCCAACTCACAAAGACCAAGCTCTGCAATTTGTTTCATTCACCAATTTCTAAGTCATATGATATGCAACTTGATAAAATAATGAAGCTTCACTTGGGATTTCTTATATAAAAACAGAAGACAAAAAAGCTTATATATCTGGATAAACCCTTGATCTTTCTGCCATCTGATAGTGACTGAAATAATACACAGAAAACAACGTGGTAACAAATGAAGATGTCTATTTTTGGGCAAATTCTGTTAGAAGAATCAGAAAACCCAACTCAAGAATAAAAGAAACAAATGTTATTTCAATCATGAGTTGTGGGAGATTTCCTCTAATAGTTGAATAAAAGTACAGATACAAACAACAAAACTATTTTGCAAGCCCTAAAAGGAAGATTAACAGTGGAAATACATTCCCAAGAGTGAATTACTTCATTGATGGAAAAAAACTTTTACAAGAAAAACTAGGTGTTTATAACCATAAATAGAATGCATTGAATAAAATAACAAAACTATTCTGGCTAAAAATGCAAATATTTTAACATGTGAAATTTACTAGTAGGCAAGCCATCACAGGAATAAAGATGAAGTCAGAGGGGTACGAAGTGTTAGCAGCTGCCATGGAAAAACAAAACTTATTAAATACAGTAATCTTTATAGTACTGTGAAATGAGGTAGGGCTAGCCATAAAAATCCTTTGTACAACACAAAGTTTACTGATGTCTCATGGTAAAGTTCTGAAAGCACTGTTAAACTTAAGATGAATTCTGCAGCTTTTTTTTCATTGAGCAAAGGCCCATGCTCCAAATTTGCTGTCCTTTTCTGTGCTGACAAGAAGCTACCAGTTGTATTGTATGCAGATATTTTTGGTTTAGATTTTTATTTAGAAATAATTTTAGACTCACATAAAATTTGAAAAATGAGACACAGAGAATTCATGTATACCCTTCACTCAGTTTTCCCTAACATTTTATACAACCATAGTATAATTATCAACACAATGAAATCAACACTGATACAATACTATTAACTAAACTATAGACCTTATTTGAATTTCACCATTTGTCTCCTAATGTTCCTTCTATATTCCAGCATCCAATCCAGGATCTCACATTGCAGTTAGTTTTCCTATCTTTTTAGTCTCTTCCAATCTATATTAGTTTCTCAGTCCCTCTGTACATTTTATGACCCTGACATCTTTGATGAATATTAGTCAGTTTGGGTTAGCCCAATGTTTTTTCATGATTGGAATATTATGCATTTTTAAAGAATACCATAGAAGTGATCTGTTGTCCTTCTCAGGCACATTATATCAATGTGTGTCATGACTGGTTATCTTTACTTGGATCACCTGGGTAAGGTGGGGTCTACCAAGTTTCTCTACTATGATGTTAATTTTTTCCCTTTGTAATGGATAAATATTACTATGTTTATTTACTTTGAGCTATACAAGTATCTGGGTTTTTTTTTCTCTCATTAGCCTACTGATTTTGGTATTCACCAGCAGATCTTGTTTGCAACAACTATCACTGTGCTGTACACATAATGATTTCAGAGTTCTCTCATTCCTTTTGTATTTTTAATTGGAATTCATGTGTAAGGAAGAGCTGTTCCTTCTCTCTCATTTATTTATATATTTGTTTATTTAATTATGTATTTATATCCCTATGAACTCATAGGTATTTATTTATTATATATATTATAGTCCAATACTATCACTTATTTTGTCATTCAACATGTTCAGTTTGGGTTCTGTGTCCTTTTGACATTCTCCCATTTTTTTCAACATTGTTTAACTCCTATAAAATATATTTGAAAATAA
The DNA here is from genome assembly GCA_023783475.1 of Daubentonia madagascariensis. Classification (NCBI taxonomy): domain Eukaryota; kingdom Metazoa; phylum Chordata; class Mammalia; order Primates; family Daubentoniidae; genus Daubentonia; species Daubentonia madagascariensis. The sequence goes on from JAKFHU010000633.1 coordinate 4,241,603, forward strand.
AGCCATTCACCTAATCTGATCTATTAAGTTAAAAGTGACATTTTTGTCTCAAATGAGAAAATAACTTTTTTAAAGAAACACATTCTATTGACAGTTTGCAAATGCTTGATAATCTTACGATTTTGTTACCCAAAACTATGCAATTGTATCATCTATAAATAGGCACATTTTTGCATTTAAATTGGGAGACAAAAGATTCTAATCTATTCAAAATAATCTGCTGAACAGCTTAACAGTAAAGTTTTACAGTGGTTTTCAAACTTACTCCTTAAAACATGAAAATGTAATATGGTTCACTTACTTTGTAAGCAAAGCTTTTTAACATCATTCTGGAAGTTTTCAAAACAGATTTTTACATAAAACTTTAGATAATGGATAGAAAGGAATAAAAAATAAATAGCCTAGTTTATTAAGTAGCACCAATGAAATACTTTTCTCATTTAGATCTATGTGCCTTTATGGAACATCATTTTCAGTTATGACACATAATAAAACCATGTAGAGAAATTAAGCGAACTTAGAATGAAACATTAGAGCCATTTTATCACAAAACATCCAATCAATATTTTCAATTTACAAAATAAATTCAATCAAATTTATCTCACTGAAATTATTAAAGAGTTCTTTGCCATTAGTAGACAGCATAACAGGGATTTTTAAAGATCTTGAGCTCACATTTTGTACATGCTTTATGATATAAATAATATAATAAAATATATATTTATGGTACCTATACAATTCATAAATAAATATGAATAAAATAAATATATTTGGTCAGTCTTTTTAATAACGGGGTGAATGACCAACAAATTTGAAAAGAGTGGGCTAAAAATATATACTACTTGAAAAACTATAATTCTACACAAAAAATGATATGGATTCTTATTCCTTTCTGTCTGCCTACTATTTGTAGGAGCTACACCTCAAAAGAAAAATTTTAAACTTCGTCCCTACTTGGCCCCTGTGTCCTGCAAAGTTGTTTCCTGGGAATTGAGTATCTATGAAAATACAGCAGTGAGGGGGCAGGGGACATCAAATACTCTACCTGGCACTTGAAGGAATAGCTATTCCATCTTTTGGAGTTTAGAATCCATTATTCTGTGTTTGCAAATGGAAAATGTAATTTACAATATTATTTCATGATGGTGGTAGTTTCAAGAGCAGATTTTGAGACAGCTTTTTAATAGAAACACAAATGGGGTTTTTCTCTCTCTCTTTTCTCAAACCAGGTGCCTTTATTAGAACATCATTTCAATTTCTCAAATGATGTTATCAGTTTTATAGTTTAGTATTGTGAGTGTTTGTGTTTTTGTTGTGGTTATTGTCAGGTCTTCAATAGAATTTCAGTGATAAAAAGGGAAAGTAAGAAGGTAAGGAATAGAGCACTGGAAATGTATATTAGTGTTTGATTGTTTTCTGTAAAAATTTTCAGTATGTTTCTGCAAAGTTAATTGTAAAAAAGTTACAAAAGCTTTCCAATCTGAGATAATCCTAGCTACAGTAAACTAATTAAAAAGATACCCCAAGCTGATTCATTTCAGTTAAGATTCAGAACAAAAATGACATATTTTCCAGCATAGACCTTTTTTTTTTTTTTTAACTTCAGAAGTTACCAACTGCAGGAAAAATATTCACATCAGAAATGCCAAGATTTTCCATAACACAATTCACCTTTTTCTTTTAAAATTCATCTCACCTGCTTTAAGAATTAATAAAGATGAAATATTTATATTTCAATGAGCATTTCTCCCTTCATCCCCTTTCATCTTTAATTTGGTCCTGCAGGGTGAAAAACGCTTTGAGCTATGGTATAGATCTCTGAAATTTATAGAAGACTGATATTACATCATCTTAAAGAGAAATCCACTCCAAGCATCAAAAAGCATAGAAATATATCCCAGGAGAAAGCTCCAAATATTAGACCCAGGTTGGACTGAAGAATAATTCAACTGAAATTTGAGTTTTGTAGACATCTGTAAAAGGATGACCTGGGCAATGCATGGATTCTTTTACCATAATTTGCAGGTCCATCCTGATGCAAAATAAGAAGTTAGAAGCTTGTCTTAGGTGCTTTCTGATTTCCTACTTCACTTTTGTTTGTTTGGTTGGTTGGTTTGCATTCAATGTCCAACCATCTGAAAGAACTCATTCCGATATGGCTTTTTCCCAAGAGGACATTAATTAGAAACCATTTTTTTAAGGTATTGAATTAGAACTGAACTGGAATTTATTTGGAACCAACAGTTGCACATATTATTGCCTACCTACACAAACACTGCCTTGGAAATTTTAACATCAGATTTTAATAGGAAATGGAATTAAACCTGAAAAGATGAAACAACACTTTAAGAGTAAAGTCACAGTGCTAAAAATAGCCAGATCCAAAGATGCAACCTCAAATTATCTTTCTCAAATTACAGAATATGTTGTTACATCATTTTTCCTGAGTAAGGTTTTGGGGGAATATTGCAGAGTTGCATGCTTTATTTGGCTTGCCCTCAAATAATCTGCATGGCAGTTGATAAACTGTGAACACTGGAGTCTGCCCACTCAGGTTTAAATCAAGCCTTGACTTTTGCTAGCTATGTGAACTTGGGCAAATTTTACTCAATTTCTTTACACCTCAATTTCCTGAACAAGAAAATGTGCATAAAACATAATATCCACTCAAGGATTTAATAAAAGAACTATAAAGTAATTTATGTAAAACACTTAGCACAATGCCTGGCACATAACCACCACCCCCAAATTATGAGCTTATATGATTTATTGATCTGTAAGTCCATTAGAACTAAGAAAAAGTTTTCTAACTTCTGTAACCCCAGAACTTCACCCAGTCCAGTCCCTGGTGCAAAACAGAAACTCAATAGCTATTTCTGAAATGAATGAATAAATGAATGGATCACCTTGTCCAGATGAGTTGTTTGTTGAAAACAGCAATAAAATTGTGTGGGAATTTAAATGATTCCTTGTCATGAATCTGTTTCAGATGTTTGAAACATATGGCTGTTCAATTAATACAATTTAAAATGCTGAAGCCTGTGCTTTCCATGAGGAGTCAGCAAGCTATTGACATGATTATTCTATTATTAAAACCTGTAACTTTCTCCTTCACCTGCTAAAGACGTCTATCAAGAAAAATATAAGATTGTTTTAGACTTTCATTGAATATTACACATCTCAGCTGTATGAAATAAAACTGGTTACATCTAAAATCCATGAGTCATTTTTATGATGCTGGTTAATAGCACTTTTATAAGACCTACACTTTAACATCACCTGAACATCAATGCCTGCAGGTAAAGTGTCCTGACAGATCAAATAATAATGTTAAGTAGGTGTGAAAGATTATATATTTTGGAAACCCTAGTGTTTAATTTTTGCTTTGATTACTCAAAATTCGTTTTGGAGGAACTTGATGCCTGCCAGCCTGTTACTGAAAATAAACATGTTTTCTCCACGCTTATGACATAATTGTATTATCACATGTAAGAGTGACTTTACTGAGCAACTGACCAACTCTAAGGTTTCCCAAATAGATGACTCAATATTAACATTTTTGACAAACATCACTTAAAAGTAACTGACAAGTTATGCAATTCTGTAAAATAGCTTAAATCATAGACTTGCTTAGATGAACACTTTCTAACAAATTTATCTGCTCACTTTTAGTAGGAAATTACATGATTTGGGCATCCTTGGAGAGCAATTGAAATTATTTGCTATGCAAAAACTCTAAACTACAATTATATGGGTAAATTCTATGGCATAGACTATTGGGATCTCAATTATCTGTAATTATTTCTGAAGACTACTCTGCCCACAGATGTTCTTTGGATTCAAATTTATGCTGAGTCAGAGTAGTCAGTCATTTACACATAAATGTAAGGCTCCTGAATTTGTATGGGAATATGACTCTCCTTCCTTTCTGTTAACTACCAATTCCTATGAATATACCCCTAAACAGAAACGTTGCAGAACCACACTCCATCTACCCACCTCTTGTGAAAGTCTCAGGACAGAAAGATAATATCAAAGAGGACTACTTGAAATATAGGAGGTCTACTCCTTTATCCATATATTTCAAATTTTACCGTTAGCCAAAGCCAGATTAAGAATAATGCAAACATGCACTAAAATACATGATCTGTTCTTATAAAATTGCTTTTTCAGCTTGTGTTTATTAGTGAGGAATATTATAAGGAAAATAAACATTAAATATTTTTGTTGTTATTTACTCTGCTATAACACATCAAGACTCAAATCCAAAAATACATTTGATATATATTATATAATATATAGTATAAATATATAATATTTATTATGTAAACATATACTGTATATACTGTATAGTATATTTTATAAATGTTAAAAATAAATTATTAACATTATTAAAAATTATATATAATTTATTTTTATATATTTCCCCTGAACCACTCTTATGTTTTTAACTGATAAACTCATTGTGTCTTATACCTTGTCATATTGTTTTGTTTTGTTTGATTCAATCTTTGGCAGCTCAGAACCAGATTTGTAGCCCATTAAAAAGAAAAAAAGATGACAAATTTTTGTGCACTAACCTTGCCCTGGATTTATCTTATTTTTCGTCATTTATATTGATTTTCCTTAATTTTTCATCTATTTAAATAGATAAACATTTCATCCATGTAATTACATATTTAATTATAGTTAGATAAAAATATACTATATCTATCTCTATATCCCATAAACACACACACACGCACCTACCAGGTTACAGGATTCTTTGACATAACTATGCTGCCCAGAGTCCAGCTATGTTCACAACACAGTCCTTTTAGATTATCTAATATGTATATTCTCAATGTTAGAGTTACCTGATCTCTTATAACATTTATTTGTCACCCAGCCTTGGTGAAAGATGAAAGGCAGTTCATTTGGCCTTCATGCACCACACTTTTCAGGTTTTTTCAGGTCATCTTTGACACTCCCAAAATCCCATTTGTGGGCTCTTCGTTTTCTTATGCATCAAATGCTGATACTCCTTTCTTTCTTTTTCCTTTGCCATTTGAAATATTCAAATAGAACCAGCACATCCATTTCTATAGTTCCAATTATCCTCTGCTGATTATTTTAAAAATCTAAATGTCTCGACCAGTCTCTTCTCTGTCTTTCACACCAAACTGATTATTGCCATTAAAATCTTAAAATCACTATGTCTAAAATTAATCATGATCTGTCTTCAAATCTGCTTATCCTTCTAGGTTCCCTATCTAGGCCCCTAGCCCAAAGCTAAAAAATAATTCTTAAATCATCATTCACTTCACTACTCATATTCAACCAAGCACAAAGTTCTGACTCGTCCATATGCTAAATATTTCCTAAATCTACTGACTCTTCATTCACCTCAACTACTGCAGCCCAGACAATATCATATCTCTTCAAGATTTTGACAACATCCCCTAACCAGTTTTCTTGTCTTCACTGAACCCTCTTCTCATTCCATCCCAAGTTCTGCAAAGTGATATGGTTTCCTATGCAAAATTTTCAAAGAGCTTTCACTATTCTTGTGGTAGTATTGATATTCCTCCTTTTGACATTCAAAGGCATGCATTAATAATCTCTTTGTGCCTCCTAAGCCTCATATTTTATTGCTTTTCCCTTAAATGCCATAGTCCACCCATTCTGAAATTTATTTCGGTTCCTTGAACATATAAAACTCTCTTGCTTCCAGGACTTTTCATGTGCATTTCTTTTTCTGGAAGTTTCTGCCATACAGGTAGTATGGTACATACTACCATTTTTATCTGTAGATCTTATATTTCAACTTAAAGAAAGTTTCTTACAGAAGGATTATAAGCATTGAATCATTTTTGTACAGTTTTTTGTTCACGTATTCCACTAGAATATGAGTTTCATAAAGGCAAAAGGCATATTTATCTTGTATGTTATTTAATCCTAACACTTAAATTGTCTAGAATTTAGTAAGTGCTCAATAAATATTTTTAAATGATGGAAAGAATTTCGATAAGTTTTTTCTTCCTGTTTTCATTGTTTGTATCACATAGCACAGGTTTGCATAAAATCTATTTAGATGTCAACTGAAATTTATTCTTATTCCTCTATTACATGTATTTTTTCTAATGTACATTTTGCTTCTAAACTTTTTGCATATTAGTTTTTCTTTTTTCAATGCTATGTAATGTAAGTTCTGAGTTTTGCTAGTTCTATCCTTAATAATGCCACATAATGTAAGTTCTGAGATTTGGGGAATTTTTTCCATCTATTTACTTATTTTTTAGCAAGGAACCATCTCACCATCCACTTGCATTTGGTGAAGTAATTTGGCTTGAGCCAACTTTTCTATATCTGGATTTGCCTTTGCCTGGTCACTACTCTGGGAACATGGTATATTTCTAGCCTTCTTCCTAATGTTAACGCTCTAAGTAGGAGACATGCTAAGCACCACTGCCTTGGTGAAATAAGTGTGCCATTTGGCTTTCTCTTTGATTGTATGACATTTGAACTTGTACTATTGGTGCACTGTTCCTTTACTGAGTCATAACTATAAAAAGTGTTTAGAGTGAGCTGTTTCTTCTCTAGCCCATCCTGCTATCTAACAGACCCAAACCTTCAAAGAAGAATGTTAGTGAATTTCTGCCAAAGGCACTGCCACATCTTTTGTAAATCAGTGTCCAGTCTCTTTCTTTAATTTTTTTCCCTATATTTACTGTGCCTAGTGAAGAGTGAAGTTTTTATGATATGCAAGGCAACCTCTGTGTTTTCTAATACAGTACTTGTTTTTCTCTGCATTTATGTTATCATGACTTCATTTCAAGTGACTTTTCGGATGGACCTAAGGCTGAGAGAAGGAAAAAATGAGGGTTGATGTCTTCCAAATTGGCATTTTACAGACAACATATTTGTGGTTTTCTTTACGAGTATCTTTTCTTGCTTTTGCTTCATGTTTGTACTAGGGTATAATTTTTTTTTTCATTTAAATGTTCTTATTGCTATTTGCAGATTATTTTCAGTTTCAACTTATGCTATTTCTCAAAGTACTCTCAGTGTTATTTTCAATTGATCTCTGACAGGATTTGTTTCTCTGCCCCACAAATTATCTTCTTAATTTGGATATTAACCGAGATGACTTATTTTTTTTCCTTTTACTTTGCCTTTTGGATTTCTTTAAAATCTTAACCCTGCAGGTCCTCAACCCTCTATTAGGAACCAGGCCACAGAGCTCCGCACCCTCTACCACACCCCCTGCCGTCTGTGGAAAAACTGTCTTCCATGAAACTGGTCCCTGGTGCCAAAATGCTTGGGGTCTGCTGCCTTAACCCATAGCCTGTTTATTATTGTGGTATGGCAGGAGGTGGCAGCAACTGTAGCAATATTTTGTTTAAAGGTTACCATGTGGCACATGCTCTGCTGAGGTGTGATGGTGGTCATCACAGATGGGGCTTTGCTTTCATGGAGTTTACATTATGTGAATAAACACAAAAATATATGTAAATAATAGCAAAATTTAGTCATCTAAAAGAGAGATGTATTGAGCACCTCACATATGACAGGCAATTTTCTAATTATTTAGGATATAGTAGTGAAAGAACTAGGTTAAAATCCCTGCTATCTTAGAGTTTTCATTCAAGTAGAACTTATAGTATAAAGAAAAATTAAAAGAACAGAATGCTGCGTAATAGCTAGAGACAAGAAAGGCAACTGAGCAGTTGACATTTGAGTTGTGATCTGAAGCATGTGTATGTCCTATTAGATGAGGGCTGGATTAGATGAGGGATAGGTGTAAGAGGTTTCAAGAAAAAGGAACAGAATGGATGAAGGCCTCATGATGGATGAGAACAAGAAAGGGCCAAAAAACTGATAGAAGCTCACAGAGGCTAGAATACACTGGGAAGTGTTGAGTGATAAGAGAGGATGCTGAAGAGTTTGGAGTGGATCAAATAGCGCAGGGCTTTGTGGCTATGTTAAGGATTTAGGTCTTTATTCTAAGATCAGTAGGAAATTATTAAAAGACTTCAACTAAGTAAACAACATGATTTTTTAAAACAAAGCATTTCGCCAACAGCGAACAGGATTGGTCTAAAAAGTAAGGTATGCAAGCTCATATAATGGGAGGAAAGAAAAAATAGAGCTTCTATTTAGGTAGTTTCATTCTTTTAAGTTTCTATTTTGTATATTTTAAAATAATGAATTACAAGACAGGTATTAAGGTGTTGCTTTTAAATTATTTTCTATAAGGGTTAATAATCAAAAGAGTGTGTGCAGGTGGAGTGGAAACCATTTAAGCATTTTTTTTGATTAAATGCATAGAGAGTATATGGCATCTCCATATTATGTTGATGATGGTTCAGATGGAGTCAAATGTATGAACAAAAGAGATATTTAAAGAGAAGAGTCACTTCCTGATTATGGTCTAAATTAAAATGGACTTCAATAGCACCAAAACATTTTCTAGTAATAGTAAGCATCATCTTGACAACCAAAGTTTAGAAGTGTTAAGATTTACTGATTTCATGCCCTTTAGATTATGCTTATACTGCTTTGGAAGTCAGAAAAGATGGAAGAAGTTGAGAATAAAACTTGAAAAGCTTATAAAGTTAATGGTAACATCTTAAAAGATTTAAGAAAGTCACCTGGTTCTTGAGGCTTGCGGCAACAAAGAACAATGATGCCAAGTACCAATCTGGCTGAGTTATAAATAATGACAGAGTTTGACAGTAATAAATAACCTTGTTTGTTTTCCTCCACACTCCAGTTTTGAATTTATTTTTCTTAATGATTACCTTGGGTATCTACTAGCCATTTGTAGTTACAAATGTTCTCATTTGTCAATTTGAGTAGGAAATTCAAACTATTCATATTGTTTCTTTCCTCAGTATTCCTATAAAATTATCTCCCATTTAACATCAACACAGTTACATTTCTAAAAATTCCAAAAGGAAAAGAGATTTGTTCTGATTTCTGACACATTCTAAGGAATTTTTACTTCACTATTCTTTCCAATCTATTTTAAATCATTTATGTTGATTTACAATGTATTGTGTTTTAATAGATGCACAATAGATTATTAGAACCTAGAATGGAAGCAATTGTATCTATTGATATCTGGAACTTTATAAACAAATCAAACCATATTTATTATTATGAATCTTTTTTTGATAAGACTATGCTGTATCATGGGCAAAAGGAATCCTACAAATACAATTTATTTACTCTCTAGAGTGTGCTTTGAGGAAAGAAAATTCACAGGGGAAAAAAACCCCATAATATTTGGAAAGATATTTATATTCATAGCCATAAGTTGACCAATATCTTACTTTTATTTAAAGTCTTATATATTAGCTTTCTTTATACATTAATCTGATGAATAAAAAAGCAAGTTAAATAAAATATCACTTTTTATATAATTATAATATTTCTAGAAGTACCTTTAAAACTTTAACTTTAGAACTTTTCCCCTTGTCTATAATTTTGATAGACTGAAAACTGACTTTTAGATAAGGTAAAATTGAAACATTTTTCATATCATTTTGTATCTATTCTTCCCACTGTAAAAATACAACATGTAGAAAACTCACGTACACAATATAATTTTCCTGAATTATTTTCATAACTATACTTAAAATTCATGATAATAATATACTTTCAAAATGTGTCAATTAATATTTGAAAAGTTTTTGAATCATATGTTTATAGTTCTTACAGAGGTATCAATCCATGTATTAAGTATATTTCAAACTTCAGCTATCTTTATGAAAATCAATATGAGCACAGAGATAAACCACATTTCACTAACAGGCTAGAGGTTTTTCAGTGAACCTTTTCAAGCTATTCACATTATTTTCTGATAGCAAAGACTTCTCAAAAGAAGCACGATATGGTCTATGAATACCATCAAACCTCCTTGCTCTCTTACATTCAGCAATAGACGGTAGATTTGCTTTTTATAACAAGAAGAATATATTCCAAATGCAGCTATTATAAAAGTAGCTGACATTATGAATAAGAAATGGGAAGAAGGACATTACTGCTGGAGCTAATTTAAGGAAACTAGACAGGCATCAGTTATTGCACAGAATAGTCAGGATTATCTGAAAATGCTAATATAGATTGTGTTATCACTGCCAGGGCCCCCCTTATTAGCTATGGCTTCCCAGGGATGCTGGATTAATTTAAAGAAGATGCAAAATAATTTACAGAATCTTGGAAACGTTTTTGAGCTCATAATGCCTGCCAGTATACAAGCAAGTAAAACAATATCACAAACTCCAGTAAATGTGTAAAATTTAAAAATAATACACTATATAACATCTACTTGTCTACAATGTATCATTTTCCAGAACCCCTTCATATATTGTGCATGATGATTGAACATAAACTTATAACAATCAAAGAACTTTTAGGAGAGCGTGCACTAAAGAGTTTGTTATTGCCACAAATTCCAGGTCAAAGATGTTTGTCCTCAAAGGTGGGATTGGTTCTAAGGTTTTCACCCACTGCACTCAAAGGCCTGTGCCCCGATCTGTCCAATTAGTACCTGAAGGACCCTGGGTGTAAGGAATGCTTATATTTATGAATTACATATTTTAACATAGCATAAATAGATAAGGACTTATAAGAAACACAAAACAAGTTCATGACAAATTTGAGCTCTGAAAAAATAATTATAAAATTAGTCTAAGGTAAAGAGAATGCAGGATGGTAAAGGGAGACAGAATAAATACCATAAAATCTTTGTCCAAAGCAAGACACAAAAAACATGTGGTAATGCTAATGTTTCAGTCAAGTGCAGGCTGCAGTCTCTTAAGCTGGGAAACCAAGGTTACTCAGAAAGTTTTCTCTTGAATACTCTTTTTTTTTTTTTCATTCTAACCTCAATATTAACATGTTCTTTCTTTGTAGTTTACAAGCTCTTTCCTTTTTTCCTTCATCTCATAGCCCGTAAGATCAGCTAACATTTCTATCCACACCAGGCCAGTTGGTATATGGGAAAAAAATAATGATTCCCTAGTGAAAAGATTATATAACTGTGCCATGTGATGCATTTGACATACTGAAATTGTGTGGACAACAGAGTGATTATGCATTTATTTTCCTTGTCTCTTGGCAATAGCAAACAAGAGCTGTCCACATTGTGTGAACAAAACAACATTAGCTGTGTAATATAAAAATTAAACAAATCAGAAACTCTTCACCTTTGCAGAAATATGAAGAAAGCCCAAAATATACATTTTGTAAAAAGGTAATCCACCCTATCTTTCATTAAACACACACACCCCAATCTAAATACTGCTCCGTGTACTGAAGGTGTAAGATTCTAGTACTACTCACCCTCCCACATATATCAATTATAAACTCTTAAACAACTGAGAAAAATAGTATCTGATTACTGTGGAGAATGAAAAATTGGCAGAACTTGGAGAGTCGTAAACACATAGAAGATGCAACTGGCACACCTGGAGTTCCCCTTTTTTAATGTGACTTTGCCCTAAGGGCACTGCCAGGGCCATGGCAGGAATAATGAATGGCTAAGGCTTTGATTTCAAAAAATAAGTGAGCCATTTTTTTTTTTCTGGCTTTGAAAAACAGTGAAGGGGAAACCAGGCTCAAAGGAAAGTGAGAGGGAAAAAAAAACCCAAAACAAAATTCAAAAAATAAAAACCTCAAATTAAGTAAATAATATCTGACCAACCCTTAAGTCCACATGTATGAGGTGGACTGCCAGCAATCTGGACTGAGATCTCAGGGACTTCAACCAGGTTAAACTTCTACTAAAAAAACACACCACCACTCTTTGGAGACATATAACAGAATCCAGAGTCTCCACAACAGAATTTTCATAATGTCCGGGATAAACTCAAAAATTACTTAGGGACAAAAAGCCAGGAAAATGTGACCTATTTTCAAGGGATATAAAAATTGACAAACGCCAACCTGGAGATGACCTAGATATTATAATTATTACAAAAAGACATAGAATTTAATATGATTATGATCAATGAGGTCAAAAGGAAAACACTCACAATGAATGAACGATAATACACCTCAGGAGAGAAATCAAATATCTAAAAATTAAAGCAAATTTAACATTTAGAATTGACACATAAAATATTTGAGACAAAAATATTTACTGGGTGGACTTTATAGCAGAACGGTGAGGAAAAACTTGGTAAACATGAACACATTCACAGGAATTTTCCAATTTCAGGAACAGAGATAGAAAAAAGATTGAAAAACATGAACAGAGGCTCAGGGATCCTTAGGGAGACATCAAAAGTTTGACAGTATATGCAATTTTTTTATATATATGTGTGTATGTACCTGTGTATAATGCATGGACATTATATAATTGACACTCATATAATACATAATTTACATATATTCACATATAAATATTACATTAATATAAATCATTTATTAACACTATACATATAGAATTATATATGTATGATGTATAATTGATAGCATTCTCAGAAAGAGAAAAGGAAGTGGAAATTTGTCAAATAAAATATTTAAAGAATACCAGAAAAAATCTTCCCAAAATTGAAGAAAGATTTAAATTTCAAATCATTTCCCGGATAAATACACTTGGTCATAATATTGTTTATTTTGTATTGCTAATCATTTCTTTGAGATATGTCTACATTCATGACAGATACTGATCTGTACTTTTCTTTTCTTACAATGTCTTCATATGTTTTTGTTATGAGAGAGACTCTGGTCTCATAAAAGTGAGTTTGCAATTGTTTTCTTCCTCATCTGTGTTCTACACTTTTGTTGAATTTGTCTTATTTCTTCTTTGAATGTTTTATAAGATTATCTAGAATTTTCCACCAAAACCAGGAAATTTTTATGGACATGCATTTAAGTATAATTTCAATTTAGCTTATATATACTATCATGTATCTATTTTTAGTGTAAAATTTGGCACTCTGTGTATTTCAAGAACTTTTTCAAAAGAAGATGGCCAAACAAATATATGAAAAAAAACCTTCAACATCACTAACATCAGGGAAATGTAAATCAAAACCATAATGAGATATCACTTAACCCCAGTGAGAATGGCTTTTATCAAAAAGCCCCCAAACAACAAATGTTGGCATGGGTGCAGAGAGATAGGAAAACTCATACACTGCTGGTGGGACTGCAAACTAGTACAACCTCTATGCAAAGTAGTATGGAGATACCTCAAAGAACTAAAAATAGAACTACCATTTGATCCAGCAATCCCACTACTGGGTATTTACCCAAAGGAAAGAAAGTCATTCTATAAAAAAGACACCTGCACTCAAATGTTTGTAGCAGCACAATTCACAATTGCAAAGACGTGAAATCAACCCAAGTGCCCATCAATACATGAGTAGATTAATTAAATGTGCTGCATGTATACCATGGAGTACTACTCAGCCATAAAAAATGATGAACTCATACCACTTGTATTATCCTGAATGGAGCTGGAGACCATTCTTCTAAGTGAAGTATCAGAAGAATGGAAAAACAAACACCATGTACTCACCATTAAATTGGAACTAATTGATCAACACTTATGTGCACATATGGAAGCAACAGTCATCAGAAATCAAGCAGGTAGGAGGGGGGAAGAAGGGATGGGTAAATTCACACCTAACGGGTACAATGCACACTGTCTGGGGGATGAGCACACTTATAACTTTCAGTCAAATGGTACAAAAGCAATTTATGTAACCAAAATGTTTATACCCCCATAATTAATTTATAAAATTAAAAGGAAAGTTTTAAAAATTTAAAAATAAGAAAGAATTTGTCTATTTCATAAAAATTATCAAATTCACAGGCATAGAGTTGTTCATAATATTTACTCTTATATGGTAATATGCTCAATTTTGTTCCTAATATTTGTAATTTGTGCTTTCTTTTTTTTCTTGGTCAGTAGGGTAAGAGGTTTATCAATTCTATTAACTTTTTTCAGAGATTTATTTTTTTCTGCTGGCAATTTCATAGCTTCTGCTCTTATATTTATTATTTTCTTCATTATTCTTGCTTTAAGCTTAATTTGTTCCTCTTTTTCTATCTAGTTCTTTAATGTGGAAGCTTAGATTAATGACTTGAGACCTGTGTTTCTTTCTTATATAAGCTTTTAATGCTTTACAATGATGATAACTCAACAAAATAAAGATATATTGTATCTTCATTTTCATTCAACTTAAAATATTTTCTAATTTCTCTTGTGATCTATTCTTTGAACAAGAGATATTTAGAAGTATGTTGTTTATTTTCAAATATTTCGGACTTTCCGGATATTTTTCTGTATTGCTTTTTAGAGTAATCTATTTTAATCTGAGAAAATACTATACATAATTTAAGGTGTTTTAATGACCCAGAAAAAGATCTGTTGGTGAAAGTTCCCCATCAACTTAAAAATATATATATGTACTTAGCTGTTGTTGGGTAAAGTGTAATGTACGTGTTAAATACAGTTGGCTCTCCATATTTGAGGGTTCTGCGTCCGCATATTCAACCGATCATAGATCAAAAATATTTTAAAAAGTAATTATACAACAATAACAAATAATACAAATTTAAAAAATACAGTATAGCAACTATTTACATAGTATTTAAATTGTATTAGGTATTGTAAGTAGTCTAGAGATTATATAAAGTATATGGGAGAATGTGCATAGGTTCTATGCAAATAAATACCTTTTTTATTTTTTAAAGAAAAACATACAATATTTTATTAACATACCATACCATGCATGATCTCTACCAGTGATGTGCTATTAAATATTGAACAAGTTCTCTGAAAAAAAATTTGCATATGATGTTTATTATAAATTTTACTGACAGTTGTATAACACATAATTTATTAATAAAATAATAATAACACAAATTCTTATTTTTATTTATTATTATTTTTAATTGACATAATTGTACATATTTGGGAGTACTGTGTAATATTTCTATATATATATTAATATATATATACAAAATGTGTAATGATGGAATCAGGGTAATTACCGGATTCATCACCTCAAAGCTTTATCATTTCTTTGTGTTGGGAATATTCAAAATCTTATCTTCTAGCTATTTGAAAATATACAATAAATAACGGTTAACTATAATCAGCCTACAGTGATGTTGAATACTAGAACTTATTCTTCCCATCTAGCTGTCCTTTTATATTTGTTAACCAACTTCTCCCTATCTCTTCTACCTCCTACCCTTGCCAGCTGGCACTATGCCATTTTATATAAGCAACTTGAGCATCTGCAGATTTGATATCCACAGGGATCCTGGAACCAATCCTTCATGGATACTACAGGACAATTGTAATCAGTTGGTAGGGTGGTTCAGGGTTTCTCTATTGTCATATTGATTTTTTATACACTTGCTTTATTAATTACTGAAAGATGAGAGGTGATTGTGCAAATATAATTATGGAATTGTCTATTTCCTCTCGCAATTCTATCAGCTTTGCATCATACATTTTAAAATTCTGTTGTTAGTTGTTTTGCTTTTAGGGTTATGTCTTCATGGAAAATTGATTTCTTCATTATTGTGTAATGATCCTTTTTAGCTCTAGTAATATTTTTGTCGTGATGTCTGTATTTTCTCATATGAATATAAATATTCAAGCTTGCTTTCTGTTAGTGTTGCAATGGTATATTTTTATCATCCTTTTACTTTAAGTGATCTATATCTTTATATTTAAATGGATTCTTGTAGATTGCATATAGTCAGATCTTTCTTTTTTTACCCAACTTGAAAATATCTGTCTTTTTATTGATATGTTAAGACTGTATACCTTTAATGTAGTTATTGATTTGGCTTAAAAAAAAATCTATCAGCTTACTAGATGTTTTTCTATTACCTCCATCTGTTTATGTTTGTTTGGTTTCTGCCTTCTTTTGGACTAATTGAGTATTTTTTTATTCCTTTTTCCTCCATTATTGGCTTAATTTTTTTTTTCACTTTTTAAAATTAGGTTTAGTGGTTGCTCTAGGCTTTATGGTATACTTCTTTACTTATTCCCGGTGTATCTTAAAATAACAGTATACCACTTTACATGCATTGTAAGGACATTTTTGGCTTTCCGTGGCAACTTAACAAATTACCACAAACTTAGTAATTTAAAATAACATCCATTTATTATCTTACAGTCCCCTAGGTCAAAAGTCCAACCTCAGCATAACTGGGTTCCCCGCTCAGGGTCTCACAGGCTAAAATCAGGGTGTCAACCAGTACTGAGAGCTCATCTCAGCCTCAAGGTTAGTTCCAAACTCACTGCTGGTGTTGCCATAATTTAATTTCTTGCATTTTGGTGGGACAGAGTTCCTGAACTTTTTGTTAGCTATCAACTGGCAGCCGTCCTCTGAGCCTAGAAGCTATCCACCGTTTCCTGTCATGTGGCTCTAACCATATCCTGGAAATTTGCTCTTTCAAGGCCAGTGAGAAAATTAATCTTGGGTCCAATCTTTCCAACCATTTTAAAAACTCACCTTATAATCTCAGCCACACTGAAGAATATCTCCCATTTGGTTAACTCAAAATCAACTGATTAGGAAACTTAAATACATTTGCAAAATCCCTTTTGCCATATAATGTGACAAAATCATGAGAGTGAAATACCGTTATATTTACAAGTCCCCTTTAAACTCAAGGGGTGAACATTACACAGGATTTGTGCATCAGGAAGGGGCAGGAAGCTGGGAGTCATCTTCCTATACAGTACCTTACAATTGATACAATCACATTTCCTCCCTCCCGTAACTTTTATTATTTTATCATGTGTTAGACTATTTTTTCTCAACTGAAAGGCTTCACACAGAGAGTAAATAAACATTTTTGCTTATATTTATTCCAAGTCAGAGTATTCCTACATGATGATAAACTGTCAAGCTAATTATCCTCCCCTAGATTTCTCAGTAACAATGACATTGAGTAAGTCACTCCCCAAGAAGATCTATGGAGAACCCCTAACCCCAAATACATCATCTTGAGAATGATTTGGGACAAAAACTTAGCATTACTTTCCTGGGGCTATATAACTGAGTACCACAAAGTAGGCGGCTTAAATAACAGAAATTTATTGTCACGTAGTTTTAGAGGATAGGAGTCCAAAATCAAGATGTCAGCAACTTTGGTTTCCTCTCAGGTCTGTGGGGGAGAATCTGTTCTAAGCCTCTCACCTACCTTCTGGTAGCCACAGGTGCTCCTTGGTATTCTCCCTGTGCAGTCACATCATCCTTCCCTATGTGTCTCTGTTTCCAAATATACCCTTAAAATAAGGACACCAGTCATATTGGATTGGAGCCCACTCTAACGATCTAATTTTAACTTGATTATCTCTTTAAAGACCTTATTTCCAAATATGGTCACATTCTAAGGTACTGGAGGTTAGGACATATCTTTTTTAGGGGGGACACAATTCAACCTGTGACATACCTCTTCCTGGTATTGTGAGAGAATTTTCTATTTCTGTAAAAATAAATAAAATGTGGAAATATAAAGTTAAACTTGAAGTTTGAAATTGGTACCATAACATAAAAGTCAATTTATAAAATATGTATTAAAATAATGTCTATAGCTCTTTTCTTTGGTGCTGTAGCACACAGAATCATCATCCTCCATAGTTGGAACAGAAAAACAAAACAATAACTAAAAGTCTTCAAATTGTTTAGAAACTTTAAATTAACTTTAAATAACAACAAAACACTACGAAAAAAGAAAGTTCTTATTAGTGTATTAAATATGTTCATTACAAAACTTACTATAAGATCTGTTTTAACACACACATCCATATATTCAAGCATATTTGACTCACATATGGTAACACTATCAAAATTTTTACAACTCTTCATTTTCCCAAATGAACAGATTATTTATCTAAAAAAGCACTAGTATCTCAAACTGACTGTGTATGTACTGATTCACCAAACATGAGTGGATTCACAGCAATATATCTACTTCCCAGAAAATAATATTTCTTACCTAATCAGTTTTGATCCCTACTTAGGAAAGTGAAAACATTTACTTATATGGCTGCAGTTTAAAACTTTTGAAAAATTCAATCTAATTTATGTCCAGCTTTGAGTCCTATTCTTGGAGTGTTTTTCAGCTCCCAGGTTCATAATGCTCCAAATATCCTCTTGTTACTTTACCCTGTGGTATGATGTTTCCCTGGAAGCATTTTTAACTAGTCTTTTTATCTAATAGAGTAAAAAGGAAATTAAAAATCATTAAAAGAAAAATGAACAATTTGCTTTTCATCATTTTACGACCAAAAATATAAGAGTCTCTCCATTCTGGCTAGATGGCATCACTCAGATACAACTTTGAATTTAAGCTGGAGTATATCAGCCCAGCTGATTTATGTTCACAAAGTATGAAAGGTAGTTTGTAAAGAGATGGAAGAAGAAAGGAAAGAAGGAAAGGAGGGAGGGAAACATGAATCCCAGACTTCCCAGCAAAAAAAAGATCAGGGTATGGCACTTTTCTCTCTGCCCATTCTTCCTTGACACTGCCTCCTTAGTCCCATTTTCTCAGTAGAATACTTCTTATTGATAAAAAAAAATTATTCAAATAAAAATCTACTTTTATCCATTACTCAAAAAGTTGCAGATGTGTGCATTCTGTCAGGGGAGTGAATTATGCTGGCAGCCATTTAGCCCCAGTCGAGTTCTAGGAGGTTTGATTCTCTGACCCAAATCAAAGAACAATATGCTTCAGAAGGTGTGTCTACCCTGCTTGATGCCATTTGATATGCACAATTTTTCCAACCTATCCAAGAAATGTTAACCAACAAGCCAGGGCCAGAAATGGTCTTTAAAGAGTGAGGCAGAAGCATACTTGCACAGTTTACAAATGGTGGACTAAACTGTTTATGAGTTGTCACTGCCAGAATACTTGCTCCCTTTATTTTTTCTGCATGGCAAAATTAGGATAAGTTTTAACAGTTTTACTAATATATGAGTTTTATCAGAACCACGTAACATCTACATAAATTTTAGGGTAATATAAAAGAGATAAAGAACACTTTGCTCCCCATATCCTACAGATCTCAGACACTCGCTGTTACCATAGAGGTAGTCTGGGTAATTTCTTAGACATTCCTCAAAAGAACAAAAATAAAATTTTTTTAGAAAGGTTAAGCCATGTTTTCTTAAAGTATATGTTTCAGTTCTAGGTATAAGCCCAATTTGCTTGGACCGGTCTAACTCCTAGGACCTTGGCCACTTGCTCAAAGGTGAGCCATGGCTGCCACTACTACAGCCCTGTTGCCTAAACCCCCTGCTCTCATGGCCTCACTCAGGAGAGGGTGGGGCTCTGACACAGCCTTCATGGTGCCCACTGCTGCAGGAGACTGATTAGCTCAAGGGCCCATGCTCACACCATTTGGATGGGAAGATCTGGCTTCTCGCTTCACTAACAGACTCAGATGAAACTTTGACTGAGTCACAGGGTCTAGTTTCTCCAGGAGCTACATGAGGGGTGTCCATAATGCAACTTGAGAGCACCGTGGAATTACTGTGCTATGAGGCAACATCTGACCAATGAGAGGCAAGAGATGCAAGAGGGCTATCAGACAAATGCATTTCCCTTGTTTTCCTAGACAAACCGATCCAATAATTGAGGTCTATGACCTGTTTAAAAATGACTCACCTGATCTAGCAAATGGCCGTGTTTTCTTGGGAAGTTGTGGCTAACTCAATAATGAATCATATACTTACTTTCCCTACTGGCTGCTTCACTTCCCTTTCCTCATCACTTTTACTTTCCTGGGATTGTATCTCCCAAAAAAGCATTAGCATGTAAGTTTTGCAGCATAGGTAGTAGAGGTATTACTATATTTCATACATAAGGAAACAGAAATAGAGGGGGTTGAAACTGCAGATAGTGGAAGATCAAGGTGTAGAGTGTAAGTCTCCGGACTCCGAGTTTGCTGCTCTTTACATTATGCAGCTTCTAAATGTAGACGAGGGAAGAATGAGTTCAAGCAAAAAACCCCAGATCGACTTCTGAGCCTTAGCAATTCCATTGATCATGTAACCATAATCAAATTTACCGGAGAGCTATCAAAGCCCCCTTCTACTTCACAGGTAGGCCCCGTCTTCTCCTGTCTCATCAGCTGAGAGGTCCATGAGAAACCCATTCACATCCTTCTCATTTACGGGTGGTATAAGACAGCATTCTTATCTGACATAATGAAAAGGAAGATAGAAATCAGGAGGATATAGTTAGTCCAGAAGAAAAGCAGGACTTTTGCTATTTTTTTTTAATCCTGAGGATAATAATTCCTGTCAGGGATCAGATAGTCAGGGATCAGATAGCTTCTCCTTCTCTGGGGTGCACAGAAATACAACTTGCAATACAGCCTTGAAAAGGATCCTCATGTCATCAAGATGCCAGAATTAATTAACTGAAGGGGACTCATATGCTTTTCCTGACAGAATATCCTGTAATCCATTCTACATTCTCTAGTCCTAATTTTGATTTCACTAACAATTTTGATTAATGTTTACTCTAAATTCAGTCTAATATTTACTGTTGAGTTTTTCCTGAACAGACTCCCCATGCTTGATTCTGACTTAAATGTGTTACTGTGTTTTAGCACCTAACCTTATTGTGATGTGTAAAGAGTATCCCTGTGGTACAACACCATGATTTTATTTTAGATTCATTCAACTTTAGGGAACAAGAAGTGTCTTCCAGAGATCACTGCCATTTATGGTATTGTCTGTTGGTTTGCTGATTTATTGGTTGTGCATATCTGTTTAGAATTCTTTTTTAAAAAAATCAACTCACTTGTATATAGATATGTCATAGATATGTTTCCACAGCCTTAACAAACGTCCAATATTAATTGAGCCTCTATTATGTGTCCAGCATAGCAGTTGGTATGAGCCACACAAAGCCAAAAAGAACATACATTTTGAATACTAAAAACAAACACATATGAAACAACAGCAAAAATAAATAGCATATATTAAAACTATAAATGATATGGTAACTGCATTGTTTTTTATCTCTATATTGAATATTAAAAATCATTTTTCCTCTGTCATTGCCTGATAAACCCATTGAGACCAAACCCATCTACAGAGTCACACTAACCTTGAAGTACAGTGTCTGCTTTTTTGGGAAATGAGCTTTCTTTTCTGAAATTATTATTTTTGAAACTATGTGCTAAACAATCAGTATAAATAGTTCCACAAAATCTTTGCCTAATATAGTACTCTTTATGATCTTATGCCCTCAATTTTTGATAGGCCAATAATAACATTTATATAATATAATATATATTAGCTTTCCCCGGGCCTCAAGTTGGCCAACCTGTGGACTGGAACTGCACCATTGGCTCTCCTGTTCTTAGGCCTTTGAATGCAGACTGGAACTATACCACCATCTCTCTCGGATTTCTAGCTTACCAACTCTTCCTGCAGATCTTACGGCTTGTCAGCTTCCATAATTGCATGAGCCAATTCCTAATAATTAATCGCTCTCTCTCTCTGTTATTAGGAATTAGTGTATAAATATACATATATATATGTATACACATATGTTTCTCTGGAGAACCCTGATTAATGCACTATCCCTTGGCTCAACTGTGAAAGACATTATAGTAAGTTTCTTTCTAAAACACATTTTGGCTGAGTTTCATCACATAAGACAATTTTTTTCTCAATTGTCAATTAAAGCATATAAGTCAATGTTTAACTGACGATATATAATTAGTTGATAATTAGTGCTGGAAAGCTAATTCCAACTCAAATTCTTTGCATGAATAAAACATAAAATTACATAAAATGTTTTGCTTCCTGATGCTTTACCTGGTTATATGACAGAAAGGTATTCCAAATGTGCTCAGAATTGTCAAATTTCTTTCTCTCAGTTTTCATGTTATACATGTATATTTAATTAAAAAACATATTTTCCCAGGAGTAAAATATTTATTTTAAAAATTCCTATTAATTATGAAAGATATTTTTATATCCCCAAATCAGAATGTATAGGCATGTGAAATAGCATCACAGTATGACTTCCATCAGCAATCAGATCTCTCAGCCTCTAAATGTCAAATTATAATTGGCATTTAAGAAAATTGCTTCAGGATGTATATCACATATCTTTTTAAATACCGGTTGGTATTTTTAGCCATTATTTCATTACTACTAAATTGAGGACTAGTGTCCAATTAGACATTAATTAACAGTCTAAATATGACTAATGTTCTAACCAGGATGTCACTGGGCATTTTAATTTTACTAAATTAAATGCAATGAAATTCAACTTTGCAGATTTCACAATTCAAACACTCTTTTAATTATAAAGGTTTATTTGAATGGAATGGAACAAATGCTCTCTAACCTTAAAACTCTGGTGAAATTAAACATGATATTTAATGGAATATCACAGGCGCTCAGAGAGGAAAAGCCCGTTAGAGATCCTGAAAGAAACCTCCCACCCAGCTGCATAAAACCTTATCATATTCAATCCAGTCTCTGCTTCAATGACTTCAGCAACAAAGGATTCTAACTCTTGCAAATGTCTTCCTTTTATTGAACAAAATATCCTCACTGTAATTTCAACCTTTAATTTTATTTCTGCCATTTGGGGCACAGTGGGATAAATTTATTATTCCTTTCAAATATTTGATGACAGCTACTTTATTATTCCCCTGCCTTACCTTCTGTAGGGTAGCTGGATACGTTGCAGTACACCTTCATCATTTTCCTTGCTCTCTCCTGTGAGCAATCAACATTCTTCTTAAAATGGGGGCCTCTGCTATGGGAATGACATATCTCAGTTCACAAAGCCCTCTCAATTCACAATCTTTTTATAAATATAATAAACCACATCCGCTAAAAAATTGTCAGAAACACCTATAAAGTCAGAAGATGGCTTTGAGTATTTCATAGTACAATAACTTTTTATTTTTTAAGAATTTCTAATTGTTTCAGTGACTTCTAACTTGTAGGTAATAAATCAGGTATGGCAAAATCATTCTTGTCTCAAATTTTCAATATATATATTAAAACAATAAAATGAGCACTTAGGTAAGAACAAATAGGAAATTAGCAAGCACAAGATTATAATTTACTGTGTCCTCATCAATCTGCAGGCAAACTGTGTCCAGGAAAATTATATTTTATCATATCTTACTTAAACTTATCTCCTTTTTCTTTTTATTTTTATTCTTTTCAGGGGTCAATAGTTTTAATTCCTGGAGATATCAGGTAAACTTGTCATTTACTTATGCTTTATCAAGATAATCCTTGTGTTGTCTTTATTAGGTTTTTGACTAACTAGAAAAACTAAAGTTTAAAGGTTAAGGCTTATGCCCATATAACTTCCTGTATCTACTTTAGAATCTTTTGAAGACTATCACTCTTGGTTAAATAAATGACCATTATTTTATAGTGGCTTGTGATTCTATTTGAACAAATGTTTCAAGACTCCAATATTTGACAAACTTTCCAAAACCCAAATTCTAAGTCCAGCCTTGCCTTTTGACCTCAAAATAGCTTTTTATATATTAGGGCCTTATCTCCTTTTATTAAACATATCTTTATGTTAACAAACAATTTAACATAAAAAGAAATATTTTTGTGTTTTAACTTTCTTATTCTTAACTTTGTATTAATTGTTCTTCTCATATCCAATATACACTAATAAAGTTTTTCAAGTAGACTACATGGACAACATATTTGCTGAGACCCTTTGAATGTGAAAAAGTCTTTTGGTTACTTCCTAATCTTAAATAGAGTATTGCTAAATGTAGTCTCATCTGGTCACAGTCAATTCTGATAAAAAAAGAAAAAAAAATACTATAGTAATGAAAGTATTCATTAGTTCAAAAGAAGGGAAACAATCAAAGATATCAGAGCAAGATCCCTTGCTATGAAAGAAATTTATAAGGAGAAGCAGAACATTTAAGTCATCTCTATGTTCTAAAGAATATTTCTCAACAAAGTTTGAACGTTATTCATCACAAAATATGATGAATCTGAAATCAGGAACGTTTTCTTTGATATGAAAACAAAACCACAACATTTAAAATAAAAATTGAGGTAATGAATACCTCAATTGTTTTTATGGAAAAAAATTAAACTCAGAAAATAAAGATGAATATGTAGTACAAAATAGAAATGGAATTAACAACCAAGGAATTCAATATACAGATATTGTATTTGAGAGATAAAAGAACAAACAAGAAGACACAATATTTAAAGTAATAATTGTGGGACTATTTCTTTATCTGAAGAAAATGGGTCATTTCTATAAACCAAACTTAATAATAGAGGCTCATATTTATTACTTAAATATTTTAATTTCAAGATTAGGGAAGTAAATCATATAAGTACAAAAAATAAACAACAACAACAAAAAAAGGAAAACTAAGAAACAAAGAAATAACTGAGCAAAATGGTTAATGACAAAGGCCAAAGAATCACTCTGGACCACAGCTATAAGATTCTGAGAGAAATAAACAGAAAAAATTGTGAACTAAAAAGTTTCCATCCAACATTGTCATTATTCACTTGCAAAAACTGCAGTAAGACAGCTTATTACTTGAATACCTTCCCCTCCAGATTTCTCACAGTTATTTCCCCGGGCTTCCTATTCAAACCCGTACTCTTTGACATGCTTATGAAATCTAAGAGCTCTGTTTCTAGTGGGAATTCCTCCTTCTACTCTCCCTGCCCTTCATAAAAACTCTTTGAAGCATTCGTCGTAACATGCTGATTTTATCCTGTTCTGCTCTAATAAATTGAACTCTAACCGGAGGAAAGTGCCCTCTTCCTAATTCTAGAAATTACTGGAAGGTGTATGCTGTGGTTTTCATGTTTGTCCCTTCCAAAACTCCTGTTGAAACTTAATCCTCAATGTGGCAGTATTGAGAAGTGTGGTCCTTTTAAGAGATAATTCAGTCATGAGAGCTCTGTCTTGAAATACAGAATTCTGTATTAATCCCCCTAATCCACAGTTGCACTTCCCACAGTTTTAATCACCTGTGGTTAACCCCATTCCAAAAATATTAAATGGAAAATTCCAGAAATAAATAATTCCTAAGTTTTAAATTGTGCACCATTCTGAGTAGCAGGATGAAAGTGCATACCCTCTTGCTCTACCCCACCACCCAGGATATGAATCATCCCTTTGTTCAGCATCTTTGTCTCCAAGCTGCCTACGATACCCAGATATTAGTCACTTAGTAGCTGTCTTGGTTCTCAGATTGACGGCCATAGTACTGCAGTGCTTTTTTTCAAGGAACCCTTATTTTACTTAATAATGTCCCCAAAGAGCAAGAGAAGTGACGCTGGCATATTGCTATAATTGTTCTATTTTATTATTAGTTATAATTGTTAATCTCTCACTGTACCTAATTTACAAAATAAACTTTATCATAGGTGTGGATGTATGCATAGGAAAAAACATAGTATACATAGGTTTTGGTACTATCCACAGCTTCAGGCATCCACTGGGGGTCTTGAAAGGTATTCCATGCATAAGGGGGGACTACTGTATTGTATTTATGCAAAAGTACTTGTTTAGTCTGGGCAACCAGTGAGATTCCTCCGGCGTAATGTCCTTTGCTGAAGGTTTGGTGGGCAGGAAACATGACCTAATATCCCTTCCTGAATTGGGAATGACTTTAGTTTCTGGATTCATCATTCCCATTAGGAGATTAGATATCTTGCAACAGATTCTTCAGTTTCTTTATCAGTCAATTTTCCTCTTTTAACCTTAGGGTAAACATTGCTTCGTGAAGTCAGAAATTCTAAGTCCCAATGTGAAATTAACTTAGAAACTAATGAGAGATGTAATATCAAAAGCAGGTGCTGTTTCATTTTTAATGCTTATTTTTATCCAGTGGACAGACCTCATTTCCAGGTTGATGTTGGGCTAGGGTTTTAAGCAAGTCTATTTACAATGAAGTTTGATATATTCTTAGAAATTTCCTAGTTCTTTCAAAGCTCAGCTTTCTAATTAATAGAGTAATTTAACAGTAAGATCCACACCCCAACTACAGAGTCTAAGAAAGGGCCTGTAAAAACACAATGTCCTTGAAACAACATTTACAAAAAACTGAAGAAATGAAATTAAAATTTCAGACTTTTTTTTTTTTTTTTTAGAAACAGGGTCTTGCTCTGTCACCCAGGCTGGAGTGCAGTGGCCTGAATATAGCCCACTGTAACCTCAAATTCCTGGGTTCAAGTGATTCTCCTACTACAGGTGCACACCACCACACCTGGCTAATTTTTTTTCTTATGATTTTTTGTAGAGACAGTGTCTCACTATGTTGCCCAGGCTGGTCTTGAACTCCTGGCCTCAAGCGATTCTTCCCCCAGAGTTTTGGGATTACAGGCATGAGTCACCAGGCCCGGCCTTTCAGACACTGTTAAAGACTGATGACTCAATGTTTTGTTCGCCAGGATTTTCAACTATAGCTTGTTGGGATGGTTTCTTTGTCCAAATACAGTCCTACCTAAAAAAAAAAAGAAAAAAAATCAGAAATAATATTAAATCGTGGTAAAGCAAGGCTTCACATTGAAGAAAGTTATTAACTATAAAATATTACATTTTAAAGATTTTAATCCAACCATTGAACTCCTATGGTACAGATGAAGACATCACATTTCAGAGAAGTTAAATTGTATTCTCAGGATGAGCCAGGTAAATCAGTTACAGAACTGAGATTAGGACGTCGATCTCTTGGTTGCCAGACTACAAAAAAGAAAATGGATTGAGGTAGTTTGTTTGCTGTTTGAACAGGTAGATTGACATTTAACTTCAGTTGTATGCAATCTCAACACCGCTCATAACTGCAAATGCAATTGCCAACGATACAAGGTTCAGAGAAGTAAAGTTAGATGTTGATCTTATTCCATACTCAGCACAGACAGAAATCCGACAGCACTAATAGCAAGTGAAAGAGCTTCCTAAAATTGAAAGTGAATGCAGGAAGTCTTCTATGTTTAGAACACAAATTACTGAAGAATTGGCTACATCCCATCTCAAAGTGGATTGATATTGTAGCTCCTCATTAATTGATTTCCCAGAATATTTTGTAGGAGATGTGATACTATCCCCTCCAAATGTCCCTAATGTTTTCCATGCATGTCAGTCAGGAGCTAAAAGCCAGTGCTTCAGGTCATTTAGAATACTCCAGGGGCTCATAACTACTCTGGTTGAAAGAATTATGGTCAGCATAAGTGTACGAACAGCTTTCAAAACCAGCATATCAAAAAAGAAGTGTTATAAAATCAACAAATTCAACTTATACCCCCATACATATTATCTTCAGAGCCCCAGACGTAAAATAAATCATGGGAAAGCTGGACAATGTAATTTGTGAAGCAAGAAAATACAACCGGGCCACCTCTTTTGACATTGGGACTTTTTGAATGTTTTGTTGTTGCTGTCTTTGTTTTGTTTTTCATTTATACAAAACCCAGGAAAAAAGAAAACACATGTAACTTATCAATATCTAGGGAATGGATACACTTAATATTACTGTGTAACAAGGGTTGGTTTTCTATGTACATGTCTCCTATCAGATCTCAGCCCAGCATCCCCATCCAGGTCAGCTCAAGCAATAGCTCCTTAAATCTTTCTCAGCCACTAACCACTCTAGTTTCTCCCTTCTCAGAATAAGTATGACATGCACAGGAAATAACAAAAATTGGTATTTGATTAAAGGCTTATTTTCCTAATTTCCTTTACAGTTGTATAAACTCTTGTTTCTCTTGGAAAAGAGTATAAGAGGAAATACAGGTATACTTTTACTACTTAAGAATATGGAGTATGACATTCAAGTCCTTGTTTTAAATTTTAGGTGTCTGATTACTGGGTGAGTGATCTTGAAAAAGTTACTTAAACTATCTTTATCTCCATCTTGTTAAACGTTATATGGAAAGAATAATAATAATACAAATTTCACAAAGTTGTTTTAGGGCTTAATTCAGTGAATCTCAAGCAGAGGCCACATTTTGTTCTCCAGGAAACTTTTGTTAATGTCTGCAGATATTTTTGGTTGTTATATGTGGGGGAAGGATCTCTATTAGCACCTTCTGGGTGGAGGCTAAGGTTACTGCTAAACATCCTACAATGCACAGAACAATCTCCTACAACAAAGAATTATCTGGCCCAAATTGTTGATAGTGTTGACTGAAAACCCCTGGTTTAAATGAATTAACTATATAAAACACTTAGAACAGTGACTGGCACGTAGTAAGTGCTCAATAAAGAATTAACAAGTATTTTTATGATTATTCTATTGCTCCAAATCACTAAAAGGTTGACTGAACTGCACTTCTCTTTTCTATGATTAGGTAAAACTATTACCTGGATTTTCCTCTTCTTTAGCACCTTCTAACAACTTACGCATCTAATTCTATTTTCTATCATTGGATATCCCTCATATCTGTAAATACTTAGTTTTTATTTTATTCTTCCTTGGAATTAAATGTCTTCTTACTAAAAATGAAAAAAAACCATATCTTTCTGAAACATTCTCATTTTGAAAAGGATCAAACTAAAGAAAGCATTAACAGGTCAACAAAAGATATCTCCAAACCTCTTTTAAAGAAAAAACTGTCATATCCACTATTTAAGTAGCGAATTGAGGCCTGATATGGCACAGCTTTAAAAACTGGGACTTAATGCTTTTATGAGGAATAGGAGAGGAATATTGAGAGGTAGTCCAAAAGCCTATTTAACTATCTCTCCATGTGTCAATCAATAATGTTTGAATGTTGGCTATGAGCCTTTTGTATACATCAGAGATATTTCTGTGATTATGAATACCTACAAATAAATATAGAGTACTAAACTCATTGAATATATTTCATCTCTTTGATTTCCATAAAACTATTCAAAATATTAATCTATCATAGGAATAGCATGCCAGAAAATAACAGAATACAGTATAGTAATTATTACAGTCAATTGCCTGCAAGACTGCACAAATGATGATGTAATTTTCCTCAGGAAACACATCATGAAATATTCCAGAAATTATCCTAACATTGATATGACTTCAATCAATTTTACAAACATTCTCCATATAACAAATGTGTGACTCCTTGTATCACTTACCAGCTTTAAATAAAAAGTAAAGCATCCTCATCCACTTTTAAGGGAACACTAACTATATTTCATCATCACATAGGACAGAATAAAAGGAAGTGAGAATTTGATTTGCATTTTGAGAGAATCAGGAATTGACTTCCAGAATGTGATTGATGAAGCCCACTTAAATCATTAATTACATCACCCTTTAGCCAAAAAAAAATCACCTTCATGACTTAATGGGTGATTAAAATTTTGAAATAACCAACATAGGACCAGAGCCTAGAATCAATCTACTTAATAACGGATCTTAATTTATTTCAAAAGTAAAACACAAACAAATATTTATTCACATTTGTCAGCAAATCAGAAAACAAAGAAATCAGTCAAAGTCTACAGGCTTGTCTATAGTAATATATAGACATTGATCGCTACTAAATTGGAGGTTCAAAGTAGCAGCGCACATGAAGCAAAGCCCTCGAAGTTGATTGTTCCCACGGTGAACATCAGTGATCCGCCCTTAGAGACGCCTTAAGTGCTCGTGATCTTCTCTGTCCTCCCTTCCCTTCCCTCCTCCTCGCTTGTCTTCCCCATCCTTTCTTCCCTCATCCCTCTGTTTTCCCTTCCTCTTCCTCTTCTCCCAATCCTGTCCTTTCTTTCTTCTCTCCTTTCCTCAATGTCTCTGTTTTTCCTGGGTGTGTGTGTGTGTGTGATTTTCTATCTCCTTCACAGCCATACCCGATTATCACCCCGTTCTCAGATATTCAATAGCAATGCTTTTTTTTCTCTTTCCATCATAGGAACTTGCCTTCTCCCATAGCTAGCATTCTTTTCTGTGAATATATCTGTGAGAGATCGGTGACGCCAGCTTTGGAAATCATTCCTCCGGAAAGCGTTAGCTTTTCTTTCTGTCAATATCCCTCCATCTTGTGCCACTTCTCCCCGTTCACACTGGCTTGGTGCACGAGTTCCAGGCTCAGCTTCCCCATAACATCATCACCCCAAGGTTTGTATCTCCACAGCAGTGCCACTCAGAACAACTCCAGCCTTGCTGGGCCTGTGGGTCCACGCTGGCTGCTTGGGATCTGGCTCCCTGCGCTCTGCCCCCATCCCCATCCCCATCGTACCACCTCGGATTCCACGCTGGCTCCCTGCTGCTCCCACCTGGCACCTAGGCAGCCCTTCCCAGCTCAATGACTTTGACGACTGGCAACTCCGGGCCAGGTCACATTATGTATTTGCCCATTTATATGGCAGTGGGGGTGGGATCCCTGGGGAACTGTTCTGCTTTTTGAGATAGTCACTATGCCTCAAGAGATGTGTGCTAGTGTCCCTTAAAACTCCTGCTACATCATGACACCAGAACTGGAACTTCCACCTTCTGATTTTTCCACCCCCATTTATATTCTTGGAAGGTTTGTCTGTCTTTTTCTTCACTTCCCAATATGTCTTTAACTCTCCATACAGACTTTCCTTCCCACTACTCCACTGAAGCAGTTCATGTTAAGTTTATAAAACCACCATCTTGCCAAATATAATGCTCAATTTTCAGTTTTCAACTTACTCAAGCCCTTCCACAATACTTGGCACATTCCCTCCCTCATTAATTCTGAATTTGGACAACAGTATTAGGTCATAAAATATGAAATTTCCGATTTCAAATCAAAAGTGTAGTTTATTATATCTCAAACAAGAAACAGTACAATTACTCAAAGCATGTGCCTAAACTAGTGACACAGTTTTGCCATCTTAACAGTAGCCTGTTTATGCCAGCGGCGAAGAAGCCTGGAGAGTGAGTGGAGATGAAATCGCAAAAGGCATTTCCCACAGGTTGTTGAGAATTGAATATTTTTCCTTGCAAGAAGAGGTCCAAAGCCTGGAAGAACTGGTAGTCAGTTGGTACAAGGTCTGGTGAATACGGTGGATGACAGAGAGTTTCCAAGTACAGCTTCTGTAGTTTGAGCAGTGTTGTTTTTTGCAATATATGGTCTTGCAAGAGGATTGGCCTATCTCTGTTGACCAATCTCGGCTGCTTAATCACAAGCATCCTCACCATTTCATCCAGTTGGTTGCAGTAGACATCCGCTGTAATCGATTGACCAGGTTTCATGAAACTATAGTGGATAATACCAGCGCTGCACCATCAAACACACACCATTAGCTTTTTTGATGAATATTCAGTTTTGGACTGTGTTTCAGCACTTCATCTTATCCAACCGTTGTGCCAAACGCTTGTTATTGTCAAAAAGAATCCACTTTTCATCACATTTAACAATATGGTGTAGAAATGGTTTGCCTTTATGTCGTGACAGCAAAGAAAGGCAAGCTTCAAGACGATTTCCCTTCTGACACTCGTTTAATTCATGCGGTACCCATCTACACAGCTTCTTTACCTTGCCAATTTGTTTCAAATGGTCCTGTATTGTTGGAATAGTAATGTCAAACCTTGCTGCTAGTTCACATGTATGTTGAGATGGATTCGCTTCCACTACAGCTTTCAGCTCATGATTATCCACTTTGGTCTCAGGTTGCCCAAGTGGCTCATTTTCAAGATTAAAATCACAAGAATGGATCTTCTCAAACCATCCACGTACTATGCGTTCATTAGCCACATCCTTCCCAAATACGTTGTTGATATTTCAAGCTGTCTGTGCTGCATTGGTTCCTCGATGAAACTCATATTCCAAAATAACATGAAGTTTTGACTTATCCATGGTTTCAAAAAATTGCTCTAAACAAAACTGAAAGATAATCACAAGCCAAAACGTTTGTTTGAAAGAATGAGGATGCACCTTCACAATGAAAAAGAAAAGAAGTGTCAAAGTGAAATGTCAGAGATATCAGCTATCACTCTTAGTACTTAAGGAAATAGGATATTTCATACTTAATAACCTAATATTTTCCTGGATTTTTTTTTGTCTCACTGACTTCTCTAAGTTTCCTTTGCCCCCTTCCACCCTGTCACTGCTCAGCCCTTTTCTTTGTACGTCTTCTCTTCATCTACACTCTCTCCCTTGGTAATCTCATCAGGCCCTATGCCTTTCAATCCCATCCATACCCTATGGATTCCCAAATTTATATCACAACCCTAACCTTTCCCTTCACCTGCAGGCTCATCTATGCAACTGCCTGTTTGCCATCTCCACTTTGGCATATGTACTGTGTATCTCAATCTTAACATGCAGAAATAAAAAAAACAGAAATCTTCACTCAGCCCATATGCGTGTTTCTCTTCTGTTGTTCCCACCTCAAAAAAATGGCATCACTTTTGCTTCAGTAGCTTAGACTACAATCCTTAGTCCCATTATTGCTTTTACATCAAACGTGTAATTCCTCCACAAGAGCTGGTGGGTTTATCTTGAACATATATCCAAGATCTAACCACTCTTCACCATGCCCACTGCTACCACTTAATCCAAGCACATATCACCTCTCACCCAGACAAATCAATACCTTTCAAATGATTCTCCTTGCTTTGGTTATTACCACAGTGATTTTTAAAACCACAAATCTGATAATAGTACTCTCTGGCTATTTCCTACTACTTTAATGGTTGTTACAGTTACACTGACCTTCTTGCTATTCTTCCTACACCTTAAGCTCATTTTTACCTCAAGCCTTTTGTACATGCTGCTTCCTTTGTCTGGAATGCTTAAGCCCTGGATTTTCCCAGGATTGACTTCTTCTCTCTGTTCAGGACTCCACTTAAAAGTCATCTATTCAGAGAAGTCTTCCCTTCATCTAAAGAGCCTTCAAGTCTGTTATAGTCTGTTCCCTTACCTTGTCTTATGTCTTTCCAAGTAATTATATAGGAAGTACTATCTGACATTTCATAAATAAATATATCTATAATATATACATATATACATATACAAATACACACAGATATATGCATATATAAATGTATATATGCACACACACATATTTCAGTGTACATATGTTTGTTTGCATGTATGTTTCTATGTTCGTGACTAGTTGGCAATTTGATTAAAGGCAGAAACATTTCCTGTTTTGCCAACTCTTTATCTCTAGGACTGACCAGTGTCCTGGTTCATAGTAGATAGTCAACACATATTAACTGAATAGTGAATGAATTAAGATATAATAGTCATGAACATGATATACCAAATAACAGAAAAAATTAAAATTATATGTAATAAAGAATTAACAGAAAAAAATATGGTGGGTGACTTTAACATACACACACATAATTTTAAAGATAACATAGTTCTTTCATATTATAGGTGTGTACATTAGACATCTTTTCATCTGTATTTTTGTTGTAGTAAAATATACATAACATACAAGTTATGAGTGATATATATTTGTAATTCTTAAAATTGATTACAGTAAATAAAAGCCTAAAAATTTAAATGGCATCTTAGTACAACAGGAAATATTTGAGTATTTATTATGTGCTAGGTGTTAATACCTTCAATTTTACCTTGCCAAAAATACATTTTATTTTTAATGTGTTTAAAATTTTTCAAAATTGTTTCATAACCAAAGGACAAATTAAACATCATTAAATTTTTAAAATTTGATGTATGTTATATTCTGTGACAACAATAAAACTAATTAGCAATGATAATGAGTTCTAAAAAAAACTCACAAATTACAGCAAAAAAATTGGAAGTTAAATACAAACAACCATCTAAAAACATAGTTGATATAAGCCAGACTAGTTCCAATCACAGACTGCTTAGAAAACAACACTGAAAAAAAGAAAACTTATCAAAATACATGCAATGCAGAATTCAAGTGTTTAGATTATGAAATGAATGAATTTCAACACATGGAATCAAGTTTTCAAGCAATTAAAAACAGAATAACAAAAAGCATCATAAATGTAGGAGAAAGAGAATAGTAAAATCAAACAGAACATAATTATTTAATAATTACAAAGCAAGAAACAAAGCAAATTTGGCGCATAATTTTAAGAGCTGTTTTTCTGTTTGTATGTTTTTTGAAAGCTTTTCTACTAAAAAAGAC
The DNA here is from genome assembly GCA_023783475.1 of Daubentonia madagascariensis. NCBI lineage: Eukaryota > Metazoa > Chordata > Mammalia > Primates > Daubentoniidae > Daubentonia > Daubentonia madagascariensis. Next base: position 4,275,650 of record JAKFHU010000633.1, read on the forward strand.
CCACACATCTCCAAAGGGCAAGCTTCACTTCTCAGCCTGATTTTTCAGATATTATAGGTATCTCAATATATTGGAGCAAGTGTTTAATAACTTGATTTGGGAAAAAAAACACATACAAGGGCAATGTGGCTTTCTTTTTTTTATTTACTTATTTATTTATTTTATTGAAAAATAAAATTGTATATATTATGGTACACAACATGATGTTTTGAAATATGTATACATTGTGGAATATCTAAATCAAGTCAAATAGCATATGCCTCACATACTTACAATTTTTGGTGATGAGAATACTTGAAATCTTTCCCAGCAATTTTCAAGAATACACTACATTATTAACTATAGTCACCATGTTGTATAATAGATCTTTTAAATTTATTGCTCCTGTATAACTGAAATTTTGAATCCTTTTTACCAGCATCTACCAAACTTCCCCACCCCTTGCCCCTGCAAGCCCTTGGTAACCACCATTCTACTTTCTGCTTCTATTAGTTCAACTTTTTTGGATTCCACATATAAGTGAGGAAAGGTGGTATTTGTCTTTCTGTGCCTGGCTCATTTCACTTGCCATAATGTCCTCCAAGTTCATCCATGTTGTCTCAAATGACAGGATTTCCTTCTTTTTTAAGGCTGAATAGTATTCCATTGTGTATATAATACCACATTCATTTTCTTTATCTGTTCATCTCTTGATGGACACTTAATTCCACATCTTGGCTATTGTGAGCAGTGTGTTTTGTCTCCTAGCCCACCACTACCACTTTAGAGCACTTTGTCTTGCTGGATAAATATAGTCTGTGCATGCCTTTAACTACCTGCAATACACCCTCCCTTTGACAATAGTGGCCCAAGACATGCAAGAGAAATATCCAGTCTTTTGTTGCCACATACCAAAATTTGAGGATTACTTTGTTGCCACATACTAAACTTTGAGGGTTATTTTGGAGCTATAATGAAAAATGAACTAATGGAATTTAGCAAACCCAACTTTCTATTGATTCACATTAGTATATTTTATCCTTTTCCATTATTTTACTTTTAATCTGTGCCTTTATACTTAAAGTGCATTTCTTGCAGATACCAAAAATTTTGGTCTTGCATTTTTATCAAAGCTTATAATCTCTACCTTTTAATTGTGGCATTTAGACTGGGAGTCAGAAACCTATGGCCCATGGGGCAAATCTGGCCTGTGGGCCAAATTCAGCCAGCACTCATAAAGTTGCACATTATCGTCTATGGCTGTTTTTGTGCTGCAACATTAAATTTGAGCTATTGCCATATGGCTTTGCAAAGTCTAAAATATTCTATTCAGCCCTTTACTGAGAAAGTTTGCTGATCCCTGGTTCACATTTAATTTGATTCTTGAGATGATGAGGTTTAAGACCGGAGTCTTAGTATTTGTTTTCTATGTGGCCCACTGTTCTTTGTGACCCCCCCTTTAATTTAAAATTCTTCTCTTTTTGTTATTTTTTTAATTATTTATTTCTTAAATTATTATGGTATATAATAGTTGTATATCTTTATACAGTACATGTGATGTTTTGATACAGGCATACAATGTGAATTAATCAAATCAGGGTAATTGAGGTGTCCATCACCTCAGGTGTTTATCATTTCTTTGTGTTGGTTAATGGGTGTAAAAATGTAACTGGATAGTTAGATAGAGTGAACAATATTTGATAGTGTAACAAAGTGATTATAATCAACAATAAGTTAGGGTATAATTTAAAATAACTAGAAGAGTGAAATTGGAATATTTCTTCCTTTTTTGGATTAATTATTTTTATAGTTCCAATTTATCTCCTTTCTTGGCCTGTTAGCTATAACTCTTTGACTTGTTATTCTGATAGTGGTTATGGTGTACTTTTTATTATTTTTAACTTATAACAACCTACTTTCAAGTGATATACAATTTCACTTATAGTATAAGATCCTTCCAATAGTGTACTTTCATTTGTCACTTTTATGCTTTATGTGTTATAAACCACATGATACGTTGTTATTATTTTCATTTAAAGAGTCAATTATCCTTTTTAGAGGTTTACAAATAAGAAAAAGCATCTTGTTTATTTACTCATGGAGTTATCATTCCTGGTGTTTTCCAATAGGTAGATACATATTTCTATCAGGTTTCATTTTCTTACTGCTTGAAGGATTTCCTGTTACATTTCTCATACTGCAGGTCTGTGAGTGATTGTTTCTGCTTTGTATATGTGAAAAAAACTATTATTTTACCTTCATATTGAAAGATATTTTCCCTCGGTATAGAATTCTAGATTGACAGGTATTTTTGTTTTCTTTTTGCGTATGATAAAGTTGCACCACTGTTTCATTTGCATTACTTTAGATGAGAAATTTGCTCCCATCTTTATATTTGGTCCTTTATGTAATGTCTTCTATCTCTGGCTGCTTTTAAGCTTTTCTCTTTTTCACTACTTTTGAAAAATTTTATTACCAGGTTCCTTAGTGTAGTATGTCTTTTTATGTTTTTGTGCTTTTAGTCATCAAGCTTAAAGTAAAATTGTTAAAGTTTTTATCAATTTTAGAAGATTTTGTGCCAACATTTCTTCAAATAATTTTCTGTCCCCTCATTTCTTCCTGCCTTCAGGGACCACAATTATACATATATTAGACTGCTTGACATTGACTAAGAGATCACTGATGCTCTGTTTACTTTTGTTCAGTCTTTTTTCTATTTGTTTAATTTTGCCTACTTTGTATTGTGTGACTTCAAATTCATTAATCAGTTATATTTATACAATGTTTAATCTGTCATTGATTTTACATATTTGAACTGAAATATAATTTTCATCTTTAAAAAGCTGATTTGGAAGCCAGATGCCATGATTCACACCTGAAGTCCCAGCTACTCAGGAAGCTGACATGGGAGTATCACTTGAGCCCAAGAATTCAAGGCCAGCCTAGGCAACATAGCGAAACCCTGTCTCTTTAAAAAAAGAAGTTGATTTGGGTATTTTTACATTTTTCATGTCTCTGTTTAACATGTTTGATTTTTTTTCTCTAGCTTTTCACTTACAGCTGTAAGTACTGTTTAATGTGTTTTTCTACTAATTCTATTATTGGTGTTGAACATTGACTCTGTTTCTTCTCATTGGGTTTTTTTTTTTTTTCCTTCGTCTTTGCATGGCTGGTAATTTTTATTGAATGCCGGATATTGTGAATTTTATCTCACTAGGTGCTGGATATTTATTTATTCCTATAGATATTCTTGAGTTTTGTTCAGGTATACTTTTAAATTACTAGGAAAAGTTTGATCCTTTTGAATCTTCCTCCTATGGATTTTTGGGCAAGATCAGAACAGTATGTAATCCAGAGCTAATTTTTTCACTACTAGGGTAAGACACTTCTTAGTATTCTACCTAATGCACTACGAATTTTGAATTTTTTCCAGTCTGGCTGGTGGGAATGGGCAGTATTTCTGGCTGTGTCTGAAACCCAGAGATTATTCCCTCTATTGCTTTCTGCTTTCAGAAACTTTTTTCCCAGGCTTCGGATTTTTTTTTTTTAAACACGGATACACTCATTATTACTTAGGTGAACATTTAAGAAGGACCCTCTTTAAGTCTCCAGAATTTTTCCTCTGTGAAACTCTCTATTTTCAGTACTCTGTCCTGTGAGTTCCTGCTGCCTCGGACTCTCTAGATGCCCAGCTCCCTAAGGAAACTGCTGGGCTAAGCCTGGATCTTCCCTCCCACACCAAAGTCTGGAAATTCTCTCCAGTTAGTAGGCTGAGGCAACTACATGGGTTACCTCGTTTATTTCTAATATCTCAGAGATTGCTAACCTTTGTTGCCTTATGTCTTGTGTCTTGAAAAACATCATTCCATATATCTTGTTTGTAATTTAGTTGTTTTAGGCAGGAGAATAAATCTGGTTCACATCACTTAATCAGAGCCAGAAAGTCAAGGTTTCGTACCGTAATTTAGTTTCAAGGGTGTTTTGGTTCTTCTTGGCCATTTGCATGTTTGTATAAATGTTCCAAGAAGTTTTCTCACTTGACAAATTGGCAGGGGATTAATTAAGATTTCATTAAATCCATACATAAGTTTGAGCTCCACTGACATCTTTGTTATATTGATAGAAAAGCCTTTCTGTCCTAGAACGTTTTAACCAGTGTTAGCTATGCCAGTTCTGGGCTTGTCCTTGGGCAAAGTCATGAGAAAAAAAAAAAAAAATACCAAGAAACCTCATTCATGTACTGTCTCCCCAAGTTTTGACTTCCTTCCACAATCATTCTGCTTTGGTTTACTTTTCAGAGTTCTTAGGCACTTATATTTTCTATTTTGTTCAAAGCTTATAATTTTAAAAAGCTGGAGAGATGAGTGGTATTTACTTAGCTAGAGTGATACCTAAACTCTATTCATTTACTTTAACCTTTCTGGGTTTTTTTTTTTATATTGACAATGCATCATTTTAGAGAGCATATAGTTGAATATTTTTATACATTCTAAAAACCTCTGCTTTTAAATTGTTGTGTTTGTCTACCAATATTTAATATAATTACTAGTGTGCTTGAGTTTGTGCCTACAATTTTATTTTATATTTTTCCTTTTGTTTTTAGTACTTGTGTTTCTTTTTCTCTATATTTTTAATATATTTGAATTTGATATTTGAATATATTTCATAATTATTATTTCAATATATTTAATAATTTTATTCATTTTCTACAATCTCTTACAGTATCTCCTTGCATTATTTTTAGTAATTGCTTCAGCATTAAAATATTTATTTATAATTTCTCACAGTCCTCATCAGGTAATATTACAACATTTCCCTTAAAATGTAAAAATCTTACAACTGCACAGATTTACTACATGCCCTTGTTCTTTATGTTATATGTATTATTGCTGCATACATAATAAGTCTCACAAAAAAATGTTATAAATTTAGCTTTAAACATTCATATGTATTGTAAATAAAATCAGGAGTATTTAAAAATAATAATTTTTATGATTACCAAAGCTTTTATTCCTTTTTGAAGATTCAAATTTCCATCTGGTATAATTTGCTATTGGTTGAAAACTTTCTTTAGTATTTCCTATAGTATAGGTCTCTGGCAACCAATTTTTTTGGTTTTCCTTTATCTGATTTTTTTTTTTTTTGCCTTCATTCTCAAAACATATGCTGGATGTAGGATTTTGTCTTGATAGCTTTTGTTTTGTTTTGTTTCGCTTTTTAGCACTTCAAGATATTGTTGCACTCTTTCCTGCTGTCAATAGTATCTGATGAGAAGGCAGTTGTTAAATGAATCTTATTTTCTGCCATATTTAAGTACTTTCCTCTTACTGATTTCAACATTTTCACCTTTTCTTTAACAGTTTGCCTATCAACTGCCTTGGCATATTTGTCTATACCCTTTGGGGGTCATTATTCACATCGTATCTCTATGTATCTTTATTTTTTTTAATTTTGGAATTTTGGCTATGTTTTAAATATTTTTTTTTCTGCCCCAAGCTCTCTCTCCTCTCCTGGAACTCAAATTGTAAGTATGTTAGACTGTGTGATACTATCTAACGGTGACCTTGTTATGGATTGAATGTTTTTATCCCTCTCAAAATTCATACTAACCCCCAGTATGACTGTATGTGGAGACAGGACCTATAAGAACATGATAAAGGCTAAATGAGATCATAAGAATGGGGTCCTAATCCCCTGATGCCCTTTTAAGAAGAGAGAGATACCGGAGTGTCCTCTCTTCAAAATGTGAGAACACAAGAGAGAAAGCAGTCATATGCAAACCAAGAACAAAGCCCTCACCAGAAACCTACCCTGCTAGACCTTGACCTGGGGCTTCTAGCCTCTAAAACTGCAGGAAAATAAATTTGTGTTATTTAAGCTACCCAGTCTATTATATTTTGTTATGGCAGCCCATGCTGACTAACAGAGACCTGAAGCTATGTTCGTTTTTATTCAACCTTTTTTGTTCTCTCTGTTCTTCACATTAAATGATTTTTATTCATCTATCTTCAGATTCATTGTCTTTCCCTTTTGGCTTCTGTTTGTTGTTAAATATATCTAGTGAATTTATTTTTGGTATTGTATTTTTTGTATTTAGAACTTCTCTTTGGCCCTTTTTAAAAAATTTAATTTTTCTGCTGAGAATTCTTATCTTTGGATATGTTTGAGTCATTCTTCTCAGGGCAAACCCCAGTTGATTTTCTCTTCTCTTGAGAGTATATTACACTGTCCTCCTTCATAGGTCAAGTACTTTTGGACTTTATCTTGGTCTTGTGTTACTCTTCTCAGAATATATTGTTTCTTTTAGCAGCCAATTGTTTTGGTTGTACTTCAGTGGCAAATTCAAGTTTCTTGAGCGATACCTACAGCCTCACTTCAGATGAGCTGTCTATAACTGAGGTGCTCTTCGAGTCTTTTCTGTGCATGTGTGATTCTGAGGGTAGTCAGAAATGTGGGTAGACAGAATTTGGGGATCTCTCTTCCCATTATTTATTTTCTGAGATCTCCTGATTATCTCCAGTGGTCACAGTGTTCTAAATTCAGTTTTCTGGTTCCCCAGGACAGAAATATTGTAGGGGTTTTTCCATCAGCACCCCCCCTGACTGCACTCTATACAGGAAGCTCAGGCCAAAACCACAGAATGTGAACTTAGCTTATTTAACTCCTCTCCCCAACTTGTGTCCTCCCATCTTACTCTGTCTGCTTCTGTTAGTTCTCCAGTACCTGTAGGTAACTGCTTTTATACTAAGTCCAAATATTGCACATTTTGTCTGAAAGTAGTTGATCTATAGGTATTTACTCTGTCATTATTGGCAGATTTTTTTATTTTAAATGACATTTTATTTCCTAATTATATTTTCCCAAATTCTATTGTTACATGGAAATGCAATTTACTTGTTTATATTATATAAATGTGTTTGATATCTATAGTTAATCATTATTTAGTTTTGTTTTTAATTGTTTATTTTATCAAAAAGTTATTTAGGGGAATATTCTCACTTGAGATTGGACATTTTCCTTCTTTGTTTGTGTGATTATTTAAATTTGTTATTAATTTTGGCTCTGTGTCACTGTATACTCATAGATTATAATCTATAAAATGAATAAAATCCTTCATTTGTGAATTTACTATATTTTAATTTGAGGAATAAAACAAAATAAATAATTTGAAGATGACCCATGGCTACATGAAAATAGGATTTATTCTCTACAAACTTTATTTTCAGAGTTCAAAATTATTAATACATTAATAATTCAGTATTATTAATAAAAATCTTCAGATCTTATTTTCTGTGTCAATAGCCATGTTAAATGTACTAAATAAAGACTTTCACTATTTTTGCATTTCTATTTGATTATTTATGTCTTTACAAAAGTTTGTATCTACTTTATAGCATAAATGTATTTATTCAACAAATATTTAATAATTGGTCATAAAATAATAAAGCACTATTATGGAAAACCCTAATGATCCTGTGGGTTTTACTCTTACCTACAAGAAATTTTCCATTTTCTTCTATTTTTTTATTTTTCCCTTGAATTTTCCCTTGTTCTGATATTTATGTTCCAAATTTTATTTTATATTATTCCAAGTGTTTTTTTTTTAATTTTGCTTTTTAGTCTTCTTATTTCTCTCTTTCTATCTTTTTCAAGGTAAAACATACTTAGATTTTGGTTTAAGTTCAGTCATTTGATTTTGCTTTTAATTAGTATATTTAATTGGTAATTATTCAGATTAATCTTATTCTGTTCAAATGCACTGAATTTTACTTTCTATTCCCTTTTAAAATTTGTTCTCAATGTATTATTTATTATAAATTCTACTTATTATAAAATAAAATTATTTTCTTGTTGCTAAAATGTTAAACTCTTTGCTTGACAAAAGTGATTTTGACACCTTTCAAGAAAGTGACCTATAATGGGAAAATTTTAAGATGGCTTATTATTGCTAGTTTATTTTTATTTTTATTTCTAAATAGTAATTTTCTCTTAACTAGATTAAAAATGACTAGCTCAATTGTAATAAAATTTCAGGCTTTAATGATTTAAACCATGCAAAAATGTTGGCACTTATAGATCAGAATACTTTAATAACATATCTGGCAGTGACATGACTTATTAGACAAAGAATTAATTTTAATTCATGATTTGAACTTTTATATTATTGCTTTGCTTTGTCTTTTGCAGAATTATTTCACTATGCTGTTAAATAGAGAAAATTAGTATGGCTTTATAAATAGATCATTAAACCCATTGCCTGAATATAATGGAAATAAAGATCATTTAGAATTAAATACTAAGTGTTCTCACTTAACAATGCTTATTCATTATTTCTACAAATTACCTATAAAGTACTGCAGAGGCTGACCCTTTAAAATTACAAAATGACAAAAATCAGATATATTGGCCAAAATGGAATTTCCAGTTGTGATATTAAAGTTGTTACTAAATAATTTTAAAATAATTAATTGATTCACATGCTCTACTATCTAGAAGTGTGTGTGTGTGTGTGTGTATAAATACTTATGCTTCCTTCTGAAGTTTTTATGAAAATATTTCTAATCTCTTTCTCCATGTCCCATAACCAAATTATGCATACTCTTTAAGCCCTGCTTAAAGTCTATACTTATTCAGAGTTGTCCAGAGAAATGGAACCAATAGGTTCACACAGTTAGGAAGGCTGAGAAGTCTATCTGCTGTCTGCAAGATGTAGACCCCGGAAAGCCGGCAGTGCAGGTAGAAGGCCTGAGAGCCAGAGAACTGACGGTATAGATTCCAGTCTGAGTCTGAAGGGCTGAGAACCAAAAGAGCAGATGCTAAGAGAAGATCAGTGGCCCATCTCAAGCAATTAGTTAGAACCAGGGAATTCTCCTCTATTCTACATTTTCGTTCTATTCAGTCTCTCAATGAATTGGATGATGCCCCCCACCCCGCGTTGGAGAGGGCAGTGCAATTCACTTTACTCAGTCTATTGATTTACGTGATCATCTCCAGAAACATCCTTGCAGATACACCCAGAAACAGTGTTTAACTAGAAATCTGAACATCCCATGATACAGTCAAGTTGACACATAAAATTAACTATCAAAAAATCAAATGTCTTTTTCTCCTTGAGTCATTTTTGATACTTCTAAGCATACAAATAAACAGATGGTTATTTTTTTGTAAATGGTTATTACGATACAGATGTTCAGACTTATAGGAGGAAAAATATTAAGGAGCATGAGAAAAAGATTAAATAAACTGAGAAACTCTCAATGCAACTGAAAGAGAAGACAGTGTGGTAGAGATATTTCTGAATTAATGAAATAACTTTAAAATTCCAAGTGCCTTCGTCAGTTTGGGCTGCTATAACAAGGTACCACAGACTGGATGGATTATAAACATTAGAAATTTATTTCCCACAGTTCTGGAGGCTGGAAGTCTGAGAGCAGGGTGCTAACATAGTCAGGTTCCAGTGAGGACCATCCTCTGGGTTACAGACTGCAGACATCTCATTATATCCTCACATGATGGAAAGAGGGCTAGAGAGCTCTCTGGGGTCCCTTTTATAACCCAGCCCATGAGGCTCCACCCTCATGCCCTAATTACCTCCCAAAGCTACCCCCTCCTAATACCATCATATTGAAAGTTAGGATTTCAACATATGAATTTGGGGGAAACACAAACGTTCAGTTCATTGCACCAAGCATACTTTTATCATGATGAGTATAAAATTTCTTGAGGCCAATTTGAATATATCCATCAAAAATTATTTTAAATGTGTGGTAGGCAGTATAATGGATGCCCCAAAGATGTCCATGTCCTAATCCTTGGAACTTGTTTATATGCTACATTACATAACAAGAGGGATTTCAGATTGTAACTGAGATTAAGGTCACTAATCAGCTGACCTTAAAATAAGAACAGTATTCTGCATTATTCAGGTGGGTCCATTGTAATCACAAGGATTCTTAAATGAAAAGAGGAAGATAGAAATGTCAGAACCCAAGAGACGGCATTGTGACCAACTATTGTTGGCTTTGTAGATGGAAGGGGGCCACAAGCCAAGAAATGTGAACATTCTTTAGAAACTGGAAAAGGCAATCAAACAGATTCTCCTATAGAGCCTCTAGAACATACGTCAGCTCTCCTGACACTTTCATTTTAGCCCAGTGAGACCCATTTCACTTCTGATCTCCTAAAGAATAAGACAATAAATTTATGCTACTTTAAGCCCCTACATTTGATAGTGATTTGTTACAGTAGCTATAGAAACCAATAAATTATGCATACCATTTAAGTGAACAATTCTAATTTGAATAATTTATTATACAGAACTAATATAAATATTCACAAAAATTGAACTAAAATCAAATACTAGTCATTACAGTGGTACTCACAGTAGTAAAAAACTGGAAATGACAATTTTCAAAAAAATATTAAAAATTGTGTAAATATACCAGGGTATATCAGTGGAATAAGTAGCTATGTAGTCACTAAAATATGTCACAAAGGAAATTTAATGAAATAAATAAAAATTCCCTGTATATGATAATATTAAAATGACAGGTTATAGATGGCAGTATAATTGTTTTTGGTAATAGTTATGAAAGGACATATAACAAAATAGTAAGTATTTCTGGGCAGTTTGAATTAGATGTAATATATTTTAATTCAATATTTTAAAATTTTTCTGTATTTTTAAGATTTTCTAAAATGGATACATATTTATCTTATAATTAGAAGCCACCACCTTCTAATATATTAAATGTCAAAGTGATATCATAACTCATCTTCAAATAACATCATTCATAATGGTATTTTCTATAGGTGTTCCTAATTAGACACATTAATTCTCCTAGTTTTTATATTGTGTTACCCCATCTATTGAAAAATATCTTGTAAGTGAGTCAGGTCACAGCCAATAATCAAGACAGATTCTGGAGTAAATGCTACTTCAAGAAAGGAAAATATGGAAAGCAATACATTAAATAGTTGAACTTTTAATGGTAGCCATTTATTTTTCAGAATGTAGTTTGTGCTAATGAATCATTAGTCTATCATATTCTGTGAAAATAGAAAGCATTCATGTCATATATATTTTATTAGTTAACTTATCAGTGCACTAAAACAAGTTTTACACAAGGATCTTGAAGGATAAAAAGATCTGCACCAGTGGAAAATAGGAAGGAAAATAAACATATATTTTAAGAAAACAAAGCAAAAGCAGAAGCAAGTATTTTCCCAGCAGTCCTGCAGGTATGTATTGCTATTTTTATTTTAGAGAACAGTGTATGTTAGCAATAAAGAACAAATGAGGAGGAGCAGGTTTGGAGCAGGTTTGATGAATTAAGTGTTAGATTCATTCAATTTAAGATGCCTATGGAAAATTCAGGTTAGGATTTTAGTTGAAATTAGAGATATAAAATGTGATAGAAAGGTACATGGTAAAATACATATTGGAATACCTTCACATATTAAAAAAAGTTGAAGTTTTGAAAGGGATGGGACTTGAAGAAGGCTAAAGCAGAACTTCAAACATGTTAAGTTTCAAGGCAGAGACCAGTTACGGTGTAAATTAATACATAGACCTAGCATCTCTCCTGGTGCTATGAGTCTGGTGCTCAGGGATGAATCTGTATGAAATGTGCTAATAAGTCAGATTTGAAGAATTTAACTCTGAGGAAAGTTCTTGGATAAACCCAAGGATGATGTTGAGCTTGCCTTTCTCAAATAGCACTCCTTTGCATAACAATGCAATAACCATAATGCAAATGTTTGATACATTTGTGAAAAAATGAACTACTTTTTCTCATCTAGAATGTCATGAACATCTTTTCCATATTACTTTACTAATATAATTCACCTTCAATATATTTTTAGTTCTCATTCTAAAACACAGATTTACATTTCTTAAAAAAAAAAAAAAAAAACTTCAAAAGATACTACAGGTCCCAATCCATGTGTCCAGTCTCTTATCCAGCTGTTTTCTTCACACGGCTCACAATTCTCTGACTTCCTTCAGCTCTGAATTGCCCCTCTGAATCTCCTCTTTTCTCTTCAACCCATTGAAATTCTAGACATCGGGTTCAAAAACAAATGTTACCCTGTCCTCACAATTTAATTGCTTCCTTATCTGTGTTCCCATAAGCCATTCATAGATCTTTCCCCAATGCACTATCTAATTACTAGGTATCCACTAGAGGTTGAGCTGTTCACAAAACACAGATATATTTTATTTATCTTTGTGTCCCCATTATCTAGCAAAATGTGGCATGATGACAGTACATGATAAAGAATTCTAAGATTGTTTAGTCAAATCCAATAAGATTGTTTATGTGTAAAAGATCCTTCACGATTCCGAATGGTTTGAACATTCATGTTGGACCCATTAGTGTTAAGTCAACTTCCTTAGTATTTCTGCTGCTTTTATTTTAGTACTCATTACAGATAGCCTTATTGGTTGCTTACTCTGGACCATAATTAAGGACTATAGAATAATATCTCCCCAAATTAGGGCTTAGTTCTTGGTCAAAACCTCATGTGATAACACTATGGAAAAAAAAAAAACAAGCAAAAAGTGTATAATATTTTAAAACCACAAGAAATAGAAATAGTAAGTTTGTGTTAAATAAAATATTCTTTATTCTGAAAGTTTTTGTGAAACTTATTTTAAGAAAGACAAATTTAATATCTGTTCTCTAATCCCTCAGCATATTAGAATCAGGAAAATATAGAAGGAGATTGACAGTTATCTGGAGACATGATGAATACTGAGAAGTGACAGTCTGGAAGCAAAAAAAAGCACAATGCTCTGGGACAATTTGCAGTAAGATAAAATAGTCCCATAAACCTCAATAGCTCCTGGGACTGTCACTGTATTAATGCGGCACAGACCAATAGTAGGTGTTTGTGTTTGATGATGAGACATCTAAACAAGATAAATTATACTTCTAGGAAAAATGACAGCTTGAAGGCAAGCATTTAAATCCTTTCTTCCCAAAGTCTGAATGATGGAAGATATTAAAATGGATAAACTCTCCGAGTGTTTAAAAACTTAAAGCATGAGTCCACGTACAGAATCTGCTTTAAGCAGTTTCAGAATCAATGAGGCCAAATGGAAGAAGATATTAAAATGACCCCAGCCTCCAACTGTGATATGGTATTTCCTCGTGGTGGGAAGTCAAAGAGGAGATGATCATGATCATGATAAAGCTCCATTACAGCCATTAACTTGAGAGGTCAGGGTGAGCCATCGGACAAATGAAGATCTATTTTGAATCCCTTTTCTCCACTGAAAAATTAATAGCATTGGAAAACCCAAGGACAAATCTAGTCATATCAAATAGAATGAGGCTGATTTCTTTCTGGCTATAAGTTTAATAATAATATATTTTTTAAAAAGTTTCCTGTTGTAAATAGCATATGAAGTCTAGGACAAAGAAATAAATGAGGAAGAGGAGGAGAAAGATATGAAAACATGATTCAGTGGCTTCAAGGAACAAAGGAAGACTGCACAGACAAAGGATGCTGCTGGGAATTCTTGCAGACTTAGCTGATATCCCATACTTCACTCAATATGAATAGAGATTTCAAGATGAAATACCATGATATGGAACAAATATAAGATACAGATAAACTATAAAAGGCTTATTCCTTTTGTGGTCAATGTATCAAAATTATCTCCAAATTTAAGGAGTTCTTAATACTACATACCCTAAACACTGACCATAGCAAAATATATATAATAAGCAATTTATACATATATTATCTGTATGAAGTGTATATAAAATGCTTTGAAAGGCTGATATAAGGAATGGCAAAAATTTAAGTTTTATATGCAAAATGGTTATAATGATGATTGTTACTAAATACTATTTTATACTAATAATATTATAATTTATGGATTTCAATTTCAAATGCTTAGGGTTATGGCATCTGGTTTGACACCAGAATAAAGAAAAAATCGGTAATCTTAATAGACACCATCTCTGAAACAAAGTTGTAATTTCTAAAACAAAAAAGTCACACTGCAATCATATTAATAAAAATGTTTCAATAATGATCAAATTTATTTTAAAATAACTTACGTTTCCAACATGAGACAGGAGTGAGGGATGAGAATACTAATGCAACGAAAGTGTCCATAAGTATATTCCGATAAAGAAACTAGAATTAGTTGGGTCAGAACACAAGGCAAAATATCCAAATTTCAGAAATGTAAAATCTCTCTTCAACAAGATATTCTCTCTTTTCTTAAAGAAGGGATCCTGTGAGTGTAGGGCAAGCTGAAGAAATACAAATAAGATAGTTGATATCTTACTTTACCAAGTTATTTCAGCTTTCCACAGAGCACATATCTAAACTCCTGTCTTCAATTCCCTCAGTAAAACAAGGATAGAGTCTACTTTTCACCTTAGAGAGACTGGTACACACATATGTTTTCTTGATGAGAAAAAGAGAATTCGACTGGTATTAGAATTCAAAACATTGTACGTGGTCATGTCTTTCTGAATAGTAAAAAGTTACCTTTGATTCACTCTACATTCTTTACCAAAAGATTCAGAATTACTTTTACTTCTCTGAAAAGCAGTAGGAAAATATTTTAAGGAAAAAAATGATGTGCAAATATTTATTCTCTTTTACTCATTTTCTGACGACAGATAATTATAAACAGAAGTTTAAGAAAACTGCTGAAGTTAGAACAAGATGATCAGAGTGAGGCAAAGTCACTGCAGAATACAAGAGAGAATTTTCTCCATGATTTAGAGGAGGATATATTAATGAAATAAGAGTATGTTTCAGCAAGGAAGAAAATACTAGAGCATAAGTAAGAAACGGGAATAGAAAGTATTGAGGAAAGGCAATCTGACACCAATTTTTTAAAAAACAGATTTTAAAATTTAAGACCAAGTCCAGTCCTAGTAAATGCCTTCCCAATGAAGCCAATCTGGTTCATTTAATACCCTTTCATATTGCCATGTGCCCAGTGTAGCCATCTTTTGATTTTTAAATGGAAATTAAATAATCTACTTATATTATTTCCTTTCTAAACTTCTTTTCTCATGATCTTATTTACATTAGCCTGTTGCTAAAATAATATTTGCTCCTAATTTACCCA
The DNA here is from genome assembly GCA_023783475.1 of Daubentonia madagascariensis. NCBI lineage: Eukaryota > Metazoa > Chordata > Mammalia > Primates > Daubentoniidae > Daubentonia > Daubentonia madagascariensis. The sequence goes on from JAKFHU010000633.1 coordinate 4,290,732, forward strand.
GTTGTTACAGGAAATCTTCATGTAATGTCATCAATAGTTTCTTGGAGATTGTGACTTTAAGCAAAATGACAAAAACAAAATCAACCTTTTTTTTCTCATCAATGTTATAACAAAATGACATTATTCGAAGATCTGTCATTGCACTTAAATTTGCAGTCTCCAAGAACCTATCAATGACGTTAAGTGAGGACTTAATATTCTAAAGCATATATAAGAGCTCACCTCTTTCTTTCTTAAAAAGAAATTTAAAAATGAACATTTCTGAAACATAATCAGTTAGTTAGAAAACAACTTGAGGATTTCTACCAGAAGGTACTTTAATAATAACAAGAAATAGAAATAAATGATTTAAGTAGTGATACAGGAGTTAATTCAGAAAATAAAAATGTTATTACAATGATTTCTAGAAGTTATACAGACAAGTAAGATATAATAGACGGATTTTTTTTTCTTGAGCTGAGATAATATTTCAACTATCTTACTGAAAGGATCTACCAATGACCGGATAGGAGTATTGAGGAAAGACACACAAATAGACATAAGCTAATGAACATACTGAATTTGAATTTTAAAGAGGGGCAATAGGCTCCCTTCTGTAATGGCTGAAAGAATGAGCTTTGGATTCCGACTAACATTCAATGCTCTTGTTTACCAGTCACTAGTTATGAGACATTGGGCAAATTACTATGTCTCTGTAGCCTAAAATTTTCTCATTTATGTAACATGCGTATTAATAGTATCTACATCATAGATTTGTTGTGAAAATTAAATGTATGTTGAATATGATACAGATGCTATAGCACCTGAAGTAGTTCATAAGGCTGGTGATGAATGTCTCAAGTACTCAAAGTCTTCCTCTCTTCTCTCCCTCTGTGTGTGTGTGTGTCCCTCTCTGCCTATTTACACACACAGAGTCATATGGAAAACTAAAAATATTTTTAATTTAATAAGAAAAACAACATATCACAATTTTGAAACAGAGAAAATAGAACTTAGAGAAGAATGTATTACATTACATGCTTATATAAGACAAAAAGAAAAATTGGAAATTAAAAAATCTAAAACTCCACCTTAGAAAACAAGAAAAAAAAGGACAAATTAAATTCAATGCAGGCAGAGTAAAGGAAGTAATAAATAGAAAAGCAGAAATGACTAAGATTATAAGAAGAAAAAAAATTGAAAACATTAATAAATCTGAAAGCTGCTTCTTTACTCATAATGAGAGAACAATAGTGATAATAAATTTCTATCGAAATTGACAAAAAAAGTATGTAAAATCCTAATTACTAATTACCAGTGACGAGAAAGGAAATTTCTGTAGATCTTAAAGATATTAAAGACAAATCATGGAAAATTAGTAAAGTATTTTTGCCAATAAATTTTGATATCATAGATGAAATGGACAAATTCCTTAACAAACATAAACTACCATAGTTCACTCCCTGAGAATTAGATAACTTGTATAGCACTGTATCTATTAAAAAAAAATTCATGTTTTAAAACGTCCAAGCTCAGATAGCTTCATTGATAAATTCTATCAAATATTTAAGGAAGAAATAACATCAATTCTGTACAAACACTTTTAGAAAATTGAGAAAGAGAAAAACACTTCCCAATTTATTTTATGAAATCAGTATTGCCCTCATACAAATACATTCAAAGAGTTTACAAGGGAAGAAAACTTATAGAGATCTTAAAGAAATATATGTTAAGAAATCCATAACAAAATATTAGCAAATTAAATTTAGCAATGTATAAACAACAAAATACTTGACGACCAGATGGAATTTATCCCAGGAACATGAGGTTGGTTCAACATCTTGCTATCAATCAAAGAAAATTACCACATTTTCAACAATTTCAAGCATATTGACACAATTGCTAATTTAAAATAACCATTAACCCTCTCAATAGATCCAGAAAAAGCATTTGGCAAAATATCCCATCCACTCATGATTAAAATTCTCACCAACATAGGAATAGAGAAGAATATCTACATTTTGATACAAATACTCTAACAAAAAGCCACACTTAACATTTAATAGTGAAAGACTGAATTAATTCCTCCTATGTTAGATATACGCTCTCACAATTTCTATTCAATATCATACTGGTAAATGTACCAAACAATGAGGCAAGATTGAAATAAATAAAAGATACAAGGATAATAAAAGTCAAATTAAAATTATCTCTATCTGTTGATCACCCATTGTATACAAAGTAAGTTCCAAAGACAGCTACTGGGATTAATAAATGAATTTACTGAGGTCCCAAGATATACAGTCAGTGTGCAAAAATTGATTGCATTTTCTATACTCTAGTAATTTAAAAATTAGAAAATTGAAATTTCAAAGATGCCACTTATAGCATCAAAAATGTGAAAACTTAGCTATACATCTAACAAAAGACATGCAAGGGAAATTTGTATGATAAATTTGTATGTTAAAAACTATAGAACACTGATAAAAACAGAAAAATGTGAATAAACAATTCATAGATTCGACAGCCTAGAATTAAGTTGCTAATTCTTTTCAAATTGATCTATAGATTGAATGAAATTTATATGGAAAAACAAAGAACCTTGAATAGCCAAACCTATTTTCAGAAGAAAAAAGTGGAGAATTTATACTACCTGACTCACTATAACACTACAGTAAATAAAACTGTGGAATTGGCATAAAATAGACATGTGGATTAATGGAACATAACCATTTACACATACACAAAACGTGTGACTTAGTTAGAATAATGTTTTCTCTTCATTAACTAATATACTTTTCTTCTGAGTTGAAGTAATTGCACAAATTGTTTTTCTTGGATATTCAGGGCATATATACATATTAAGGACAATTAGTAATTGTTTCATATCAACATATATTTTAATACATATTTTTTATTTCCAAAATGTGCTGACTAACCTCCAATACAATGTTCAACAATAATTATTTTTTTCTGCATCCTTCTTTTTATATTTTACTTTAGTGAGAATGTTTCTAGTATTTTGCCACTAACAAACATTTTATTAACAATAAAACTATTACTGGTTTATGACATTACATAGACACATATGTATATATTATGAATAATATTAAGATATATCCATTTATCCCTATTTTATGGACTTTTTAAATAATAACTGTTACAATTTATCAGAAACATTTCCAGATTCCAATAAAACAATCATTTTTGTAATGTATTAGAATGGCAAATTAGATTTCCTAACTTTAAAACATTTTTGGATTATTGACACAAAAAATATGGTCATAGTAGATTCTTCTTCTAATGTATCCTAAATTGAAGTCAATTACACTAATGCACTAAAATTGCTAGCATTTTAGTTAGGATTCTTACATCAGCATTCATTAGAGATTGGTCTTTAGTTCTTTTTGTTTTGCAATCAACATAAGGTTGAGGTATCAAGACAATAAATGCTTCATAAATTTTTTGTTCATTTTCTATCATTTAGGCCAGTGTAAAATAGCCTGGGAATTATCTATGCTGTATTAAATCATCTAAGATTTATTAACTTATTTATTTTTGTAGGAATGACAGTAGTAGCTCTTTTACAGCCTTGTTTCTTCTGTGAAATCCACCTGTTTAAATTTTCTATCTCTGGGGATTTTTAAAAAAATGCTCCATTCTATCTAGATTTTCAAACCATTTTGAATATAGTTGGGCAAATTACCCTTTATGACTTTTATTTTCTTCTATCTGTGGTTATGTTTTTGTTTACAATTTCTTATTTTTTTACTTCACATATTTTTATTCACCTCTTTTTCATGACCACATTAGTTAGTGATATATTAATCTATTCATTATTTCATAGTCTAGCTTTTTTATATTGGTTTTAGTTTTTTCACAATTTATTTATTTCTGCCCTATAGTTTTAATGTTTACCTTCAGTTTATGCTATTGTTTTTTCTAAATATCTAGTCAAGTGGCTATTTCAAGTTGTCTGTATTTTCTCATAGTTATTAAGATGAGTTATTTAGATTATAAATATTCTTTCAGTCATAGGTTTAGCCATATTCCTTAGTTACAAATATAAAGTGTATTCATTTTGCTTCATTTCACTTTTCTGACCTGAAAATTGTTTTAGAGAAAAGTTTTAAAAATATTTTAAATGTCCAGGTAAAATGATAACTTTGATTTTTTAATAATTTCTTAATTAATTACATGTTTTTTCTGAGAATGTATCTACAGTGTTTCTATTTTTAAATCTATCAAATTGGCTTTGAAGGTGAATGTACAATTATAATATATTATATATTTGTATATCATATGCTATCTTAATATAGTATAAAATTATAATTATTACTCTAGAACCGTTGTCCCCAACCCCTGGGACACAGACTAGTGCTGGTCCACGGCCTGCTAGGAACCGGGCCACACAGCAGAAGGTGAATGGCAGCAAGCAAGCAAAGCTTCATCTGTATTTACAGCTGCTCCCCATTGTTCATATCACTGCCTGAGTTCTGTCTCCTGTCAGATCAGCGTGGCATTAGTTTCTCATAGGAGCATGAACTCTACTGTAAACTGTGTATGTGAGGGATCTAGGTTGCTCACTCCTTATGATAACCTAATGCCTAATGATCTGAGGTGGAGCTGAGGCAGCGATGCTAGCACTGGGGAGCAGCTGCAAATACAGATTATCATTAGCAGAGATGTTTGACTGTAAAATAAATGTAATGCTCTTGAATCATCGTGAAACCTTGCCCCTCCCCTGGTCCATGGAAAAATTGTCCTCCATGAAACTGTCCCTGGTGTCAAAAAGGTTGGGGACCACTTTCCTAGAACATTTAATCTATATATTCTAAGACTTAAGTTTTTTGTACCTTAAAGTATCTAAAATTGGGATGGGTCTATTATTCAAAGATGTACTACAATTTTAAGTGGCAGCATATTTTCTGTTTCAATGGTTCATAAAATAATTGATAACTTCTTGCAAATGATGAAATTTTAGATTCAGGGAAATGTAACAGTCATGTTATGTCAATGTTTCCCAGACCCTAGCAAGACAGTATATTCTCTATTTTTACTATATAGTATATAAGTTTTCTATGGCCACTGTAACAAATTACCATGAACTTGATGACATAAGACAACCAAAATACATTCTCTCACAGTTCTGGAGTCCAGGAGTCCAAAATCAAGTCATTGCAAAGCTGCACTCCCTTTAGAGGGGCTGGAGAAGGATCCTTCCCTTACCTCTTCTCAGTTCTGATGGCTGCTAGCAGTCCTTGTTGTTCTTCAGCTGGGGACTGCATCACTAATCTTCCTCCAGCATCACATAGTCTTCTCCTTTGTATGTGTCTAATTTCCCTCTATTTCTAAGTATTCTTGCAATGGCATTTAAGGCTCGCCCAGATAATCCATGATAATCTCCTCATCTCAAATTCCTTAAAAAACATATGTGCAAACACACTTTCCCCAAATAAGGTAACACTCACAAATTCTGGGAAATAGACTTTGGACAAATCTTTGGAAGGCCTTATCAGTCTACCACATACTGGTTTTGAGATATAGCAATGAAGTCTACTTCATTAATCGTAGGTTGTCTATAGACTTCTTCAGGTTTTCCAACTGATTTTTTCTTTAAGAAAATATTTTTATTAATTCTTTTACTGTAAGTGCACTTCTCTCTTCCCCTTTTGTTTTCGCCAATGATTTTTAATGAATGTTATTATTTTACACCACAGAGAACATAAAATCGCAATTGCTGTGTTTCATTGTGAATAATATCTTTTGGTATTAGAAAATGTCCTGTCCTTTTATTTAAAACTTTGATCAGAAGCGGGTGGAGCAAAATGGTCAGACAGAAACCTCCAGCGATCATTTCTCTGCATGAACACCAAACTGAACAACTATCTATGTAAGTAAGCACCTTCAGTAAAACCAAAAATCATGTGAGCAATCATACCACACGGTTTTAACATTATACCAAGGAAAAAGGCACTGAAGAGGGCAGAAAAGACAATCCTGCAGTGCCTACTCCACCCCTTGCCCATCCCCCACCAGTTCTGCACCAGCAGACCTAGTGGAGAGAGAAGCTGACTGCCCAGGGGAGGGAGAGTGAAGTGACTGTGGGACTCTGCATTGAAACCCAGGGCTGCCCTGGCACAGGAGAACACAACATAGGGCAGAATTCTGCTGGTGCCCATGGAGGGAGTATTTAGACCAGCCTGGCCGAAGGAAAATACTCTGCCCACGAGCCTGAGTTCTGGCTAGCCTCACCATCAGCTGACAAAAAGCAGCCTCGGGCCTAGAAAAAATTCATAAGACAGTATTGGGCCACAAAGGCTGCAGTCCATGGGCAATTCCTGTGGCTGTGTTGGCTCCACAGCCAGTAGACTTGGGGTGCATGTGAGCCAGTGAGACAACAACAGTGACATCCAAGTCAGTGCCTGTGTCACCATGCCCCCAACTACAGGTTGTGCAGCTTAGGGAGCCTTCTTCCACTTGGGGAAAAGAAAGGGAAAAGTTCAGAGGACTTTGTTTTGCAACTTGGGTACCAGCTCAGCCACAGTAAAATAAAGTACCAAGCAGACTCCTGAAGCCCCTGAGCACAGACCTTAGTTCCAGGAAGGCATTTCTGGACCTACCCTCAGCCAGAAGGAAACATACTGCCCTGAAAGGAAGGACCCAGTCCTGCCAAGATTCACCACTTACTGACTAAAGAGCCCTTGGGCTTTGAATAAATATCAGAGGTAGCTAAGCAACAGTTATCACTGGCTTTGGGTTAAACTGAGCTGGCTTCATGTGTGACCTGGCACTAGTGACCATGAGGGAGTGTACATGTCACTTCTCCCCTATCTCCAGAAGCCCAGCTCAGACAGTGAGGGAGAGAGTGTGAGACATTGTTGAAAGAAATTGAAGAGGACACAACAAAATGGAAAGATATTCCATGCTTGTGGATTGGAAGAATTTAAATTTAACAATTTAAAATGTCCGTACTACCCAAAGCAATCTACAGATTCAATGCAATCTACATCAAAATACCAATGGCATTCTTCACAGATATAGAAAAAAAAATCCTGAAATTTATATGGAGCTACAAGAGACCCAGAATAGCAAAAGCCATCCTGAGCAAAAAGAACAAAACTAGAGGAATCATATTATGTGTCTTCAAATTACATGACAGAACTATAGTATCCAAAACAGCATGGTACTGGCATAAAAACAAACACACAGACCAATGGAATGGAACAGAGAACCCAGATATAAATCCACACATATATAGTGAACATAACATCAACAAAGTTGCCCAGAACATACAGTGGGGAAAGGGCAGTCTCTTCAATAAATGATGCTGGGAAAACTGGATATTCATATGAAGCAGAATGACACTAGACCCTGATCTCTTACCATATACAAAAATCAAATCAAAATGGATTAAAGGCTTAAATTTAACACCTGAAACCTTGAAACTATTAAAATAAAACATTAGAGAAAGGCTTCAGGACATTTGTCTGGGCAGTGATTTCTTGAGTAATACCCCAAAGCAAAGGCAACCAAAAGAAAATTGGACAAATGGGATCACATTAAGCTAAAAAAGCTTCTGCACAACAAACAATCAAGAAAGGGAAGAAACAACACACAGAATGGGAGAAAATATTTGCAAAGTATTTATATGACAAGGGATTAATCACCAGAATATATAAGGAATACCAACAACTCAATAGGAAAAAAATAAAATAATCTGATTTAAAAAATGGACTAAGGATCTCAATAGAAATTTCTTGAAAGAAGACATACAAATAGCCAACAGGTATATGAAAAAGTGCTCAGCACCATTAGTCATCACAGAAATGCAAATCAAAACTACAAAGAGATACCATCTCACACCAATTAAAATGACTTTTATCAAGAATAGTGTCAATATCAAATGATGGAGAGCATGTGGAGAAAGCAGAACACTTGTATAGCGTTGGTAGGAATATAAATTAATTAATGCAATCACTATGGAAAACACTATGGAAGTTCCTCAAAAAACTAAAAATAGAACTACCATATGACCCAGAATATGATCATATGCTGCTAGTTTTATATCCAAAAGAAGGGAATTAGGTATATCCAAAAAATATCTACACTCCCATGTTTATTGCAGCACTATTCACAATAGCCAATATTTGGAATCCACCTAAGTGTTTATCCATATATGGATATATAATGGATATGTAGATAAAGAAAATGTGGTACATATACACAATGGAATATTATATAGCCACAAAAGAATGAAATTCTCCCATTTGAAACAACATGGATGGAACTGGAGAACATCATGTTAAGCGAAAGAAGCTAAGCACAGAAAGACAAATCTCACATGTTCTCACTCATATGTGGGAGCTAAATATTAAAAACAATTGATGTAATGGAGTCAGAGAATAGATTGATGTTTACCAGAGACTGGGAAGGGTAGTGGGGAGAGGAGGATAAAGTAGGAATGGTTAATGGGTACAAAAATATAGTTAGATACATACCATGAACAATATTTGATAGCACAACAAAGTGACTATAATGAACAAGTTAGAGTATACTTTAAAATAACCAAAAGAGTGGAATTGGAATGTTCCTAACACAAAGAAATGATAAATGCCTGAAGTGATGGATACTCCAATTACCCTGACTTGATTAATACACATTGTATGCCTGTATCAAAACTTGCATGTACCCTATAAAGATATGCAATTATTATGTACCCATAACAGTTAATAATAAAAATGAAAATAAATAAAAATAAAGAGAGAGAGAGAGAGAGAGAAAGACAGAGAGAGAGAAGACTGTAGCCTGAGCCAATTGGAAGGGAGAGGGCTATAAAAAGAAACAACAAAAAAAACACACTTTGACCAGAATTTTCCTTGTTCAATATTAATATCTGATTACTGTATTTTTTTAATCACTCAAATAAGCTGGTATGTCTTCATGCATCCTTTTATTCTCAATCATTATAGTATATTGTAGATATTTCTCCTCTGTAGCAGAGGGTTAGATATTATGATATAATATGAAAATCTACTCCTTTTAGTAGAAAATATTAGTGACATATACTGACATGGTAGATATATTTGGTATTAATTTTATTATTCTGCACAATAATTTCTGTTTTTTTACAGGTTAAGTTTCAATTTGTTGTCTGTCTACTTTGTTATTTATATGCAATCCTTCTCATATTTAAGAAGGTTTATGTTTTGTGCTCCAGTGGTTCTGTTCATGATTATAACATTAAATAAAACCCTTACTTTTGTAGTTATTCCAACATCTATTCTAGAAATTGAAAATTATAAAATCAAAATATTTCCTATTTCTATTCCCTTTTCTTACTGTTCACTTATATTTTATTCAATATGATTACAACTCACTTATTTGATTTGACTTTTAGTTATATAGTTGAGACAATTATCAAACTACTCTACCTACTAAGAACATGAAACATGGCCCAGCTGACAGCCACACCATACTATTCCTGAACAATGCTCAGACAAAAGCATACTGTTACTATGTTTGGACCAAGAAAGAAACAAAGCCACTTTTCAGAGACAAAACAATGAGTAAACAGTCCTCTGATGACTAACATGATTGACTGCCCCTTCACGGCCAATGAGAAATCTGACTGAAGCGTTAATCCTCCCACCTCCTAGATTAAATGTATTAAGACACCAATTATTATACAGCCCTCATATCTTGACAGCATCCAATCAGATCCCACTCTGCTGCTTTTTCTTCATCCCTACTCAGAATCATCCAGCAGAAACCGATCTCCTATAAGAAGCTCCTCTTTTCCTCTTACGTTTAGATGTTCTGGTTTCTCTGGGCTGTGTTTTCCCCTGTGGCAGCAAGCTCATAAAACTTTATGTGGAAGTAAATACAATTAGTGGAATAAACAAGCACACATTTTATATATGAGGAATGAACAGAGAGTACTCATAAAAGGGAACTCTCATACAGATCTGCTGGAACTTTAAATAGACATAAGCTTTCCTTAGGAGAATTTACCAGTAAAAAAAAAAAGTCAGAAGAAAAATAACCAAAATACTTTGATTGCAATTGCATTCATACAAATTCTTCCATAAAAAAAGTAATGATGCAAAAAATGTTTCACACAAATGGATGTCCATTAAAACATGTGTTTTTTATGTTTTAAAATATGAAAAATTTCCAATAATAGAAGGCAACTAATGAATTATGGTGCATCTCCCTATGAAAAAACAATTCAATAATTTTTCTATGTATAAGCGACTAGGATAACATGGAGATTTCTTGACTATACAGTTTATAGTAAGCAGATCACAAAATAGTTTGCCTAATAAGATCTTATTTCTGTAAAAATAACACATTCAAAAACATAGGTATATTTTTTGCACAAAAAACCTGGAAAGATATACACCAAACTATTAAGATTAGTTAACTTAGTGATGGGATCATTATTATTGATTATTTTTATTTTTTCCCATGTATTTTTCTGTGTTTCTATGTTTTAAAAAATAATCATGATTTGTACTTGTAATAAGAAAATAATACAAATGCAATATAAAAAAGAGATTTTACATGCTCAGCATATTATTGATTAACATGCCAGAGACCTATGCAAGACTCTCAATATTACACCATTTGCTAACACTTTGTGAAAACTACTTGACCTACTGGAAATTCTTTGCCAGTGGACAAAGTGAAATACTTATTAACAACTTGTATTCAGTTGAATATTTAGACTTTGAGGCATTATTTCTACTTTTCACCAATTTCAACATTGGGGTAGAAGATAATTCATACCATTATCCTGTAACCTATGGATTTGTTGCTAAATTACATCAAATGAGTTTATGTCAACCCACTTTCAAAGTCTTTATTATTTTTGTTTTTAGGTTAAGAATCACAGCATGATTGATATTCATTATATTTTGCACACAAGGTATTAAATATCTCTGCCAGAAAAAGATATCTTGACAAATACATACCCCATGTTATGGTTTGAATATGTCCCCCAAAATTTATGTGTTGAAAACTTAATCCCCAATGCAACAGTGTTGAGAGGTGGGACCTTTAACAGGTGATTAGGTTGTGAGGGCTCTGCCCTCATGAATGGATTAATGCAGTTAAGGGGAAGTCGGTTTGTTATAGCAAGAGTGAGTTTGTTATAAAAGCAAATTTGGCCATCTCCTGCTCTCTCTCTCTTTCTCTCTCTCCACCCTTCTCTCACCTTCCACCATGGGATTACATAGCAGTAAGGCCCTCACCAGATGCCCACACCTTGATATTAGGCTTCCCAGACTACAGAACTGTGAGAAATAAATTTAATTTGTTCATAAATTACCAAGCCTGTGGCATTCTGTTAAAGCATCACAAAATGGACTAAGACACCTGGTCAATTTGATATGTTTCTGAGCTGACATGAAAAGAAAAATTGGCATCTCATTGGTGCTTGAAACACTCATAGATGGCTTCTAAAACAGCACTGTGTGTTTTCATTTGGGAATTCCATTGTTTAGATCACTTTTATGAATAATTAAAAATAAATCTGTGATGCCAACAATTATATCCCACACTTGGCTTTACAACAGAAAACACTAATTCTAACTCCCTAAAAGGATATAAATTTAACCATCTGATAGATGGGAGCCTTAGGGAAATGCCCTAGGCTTTCCCCTATACTTTAAAGATAATAGGATTTTTGTGTAATACATTAATGCATTATTTTACGTAATTCATTCTCTTTAGATGTTCTAATTTGTATTCATTTTCACAGCTTCTGAAATTTGTGCATATAATGTAGAATTATTTCAGGAAACAAGTAAGAGAATCTTTTAACAGTTAAGTTGAGAAATTTAACTTGTATTATTAGGAAAAAAACTATTTGTAATTATGCAAAAACACAGCATGAAATATTTACAAGAGGGTCAATATGCAACTATGTGTCTGTATCTGGAGGAAAGCCCCTTGACCAGCATATCTCTAAATTCCTGTTTCAGTTTAGGTGTCAAGATGGAACAATGTATTTCAATCCAAATACACCTTCCACTCAAGAAATGGAACTAAGTTTTACTTCACATCATGCAGGCTGGCATTAGTGTGGAATAAAACATCACAAATCACAGAAAGAATTTTTAAATAAAAACTGTAATAGACATAAACAAAGCAAGGCATTTTAAGAGCATCTTATTAAGAATACACAAAAATAGTGAAGAGACAGCCACCAATGGAAACAATATTGTACAAATTAGACTGGAAATTTTATCTGTTGCTATAGATGCATTCTAGGCTCTCTGTAAGTACCTACTAAATGAAAACATGTGTATTCAAAAATTTAAGCAACTGAAATTAGGAAATAAGCCATTATGCTTGAAGGTAAGAAAAAATCATACATCAATAGTGCCTGTTCAATGAACTTATGACACATTTATAAGTTAACTTCATTGCCAGAAAGTCTGTGAAAATAGTGAGAGAATATAATCCTCATAATTGTTTCTGTAAATTTCACATTCCAATAAATACTTTACAATTGTAATCTTTTCTATTGCATGGCATGCACAGTAAACAAATACAGAGGAAGATGAACTGTAAAAGTTAGTAGACAACTGTGTGCCTGAATCTTGGCTCTGTTATATTTGGTATTTGACTTCCATGTGTGCTTTTACTTCTTTTTCTTTAATGGCATCTTCAATAAAGTGGATACAATAATGCCTATATTATATGCTAGGTGGGAAGCTTAAAGAAGAAAATTTTAAATTCCCATTATAGTAGTTGGCATATACTAGGCCCTAAATAAATTGTTCTTTTATTCATTATGCCTTTCTTATGAGATTTAGCTCCTTCCTCCATTCGAAATACTTAATTTTTTCACTATATTTTAAATTCCTTGAAAGTGGGGATGGTGTTTTTATTCACTTTCAACCCCCTACTCACATATATATGAAGATATGTTGAATGTGAATTTCTGAAAATTGTATTTCTGTGTATTATTCTTTGTGCTGTAGAGAATACAACAATAAAAAGTATATAATTCTTCCCTTTAAGAAAATGTATTTTATTAATTCATTATTTACTAGTCAAATAGTTAGTCAAATGTCACTATGTAAATCAGTCAATTAACACACTATTTTAATGGTAAAACAATTTTTTAAAAAAAAAGCTTTGGCTACTGAGAGTCACACTAACTAGCTGTGTGACATAGAGGATTTCTCAGTTCATCTGTAAGATGATACAGTGATATTAACCCAGAGATATCCTGTGAGAGTTAAATGAGCTAATGCTTATGAAATACTCAACACATGATTGAGAGTACAGCTCGCTCACTCTCGGCACAACAATGCCAAGGGCTGAAATGTTCAGCCTTGGACCCTACTTGTACAAATTTACCAAACACACATGCATATATACATATACAGAATATTTTAAAGCCAGTTCCTAAGGAGAGTTCTTGTTTGTGCTTTTGTAAGAAAAGTAAGAAAAGTCTCAGCAAAGGTGCCCTACGAAGGATGTAATGACATGATATTTCACACCTGTAGAAGACCAAGAGATAAAATTATCAATAATAACAGTAGCCAACATTTATAAAGCATTCACTCTATGACAGGAACTATTCTAAGCACTTTACATACATTAGCTTATTTAATCTTCACAGAGGCACCATGAGGTAATTTTAAGCATATCTACTTCAACAGACAAAAGAAAACTAGGCATTGGTTAAGTGATGAAAGCTGGTTTCACACTCAGAAATTTTGAGTCTATGCTCACAACCCCTATGCTATATTGTGTAACTATAAAAGGGAAAGTAGATCAGAGAGAAATAAGGTCCACTAGTTTATTTGCAAAGAAAATTTTTGAATCAAAAAATAGAAGAGTATAAATATATAACTAGATTTTGTGAATTCATAAAACCTAGTAAAAAATAAAAGCCAGAAAGGATCCTACCCCATCCTGGATCAGTTTCTACATGAATCTACACTACTCTTGGTGTTTTGAGTTAAGAGAAGTTTCACATCTATAAGTAAAAATATCTCTGTTATTTGATGATAACTGAGTGTCAATCATGGGAGTAAAACACCAACAAAGAACATGATTTTTGATACTGATAAACATTTCTTGTTCACAGTTTGTTAGAAACTGTTCTTTATATCCTTTTCTGGTAAACTATGGAATGGTAGACATTAAAAGCAGACAAATGAGTTAATAAGCAGTTAATAAACAGTGTTAAAGACAATGGATCCTCAATAAATGACTTATTGTTACTACTTCCAGTATACATTTTGTTTTTTAATTTGTGATATGGCATTTGGGACTGTCTTAATCTGTTCCAGCTGTTGCATCAAAACACCATAGACTGGATAGCTTATAAACAACAAAAATTTTTTTCTCACAGTAATGTAGTCTAGAAATTCCAAGGTGCTAGCAGATTCAGTGTCTAGTGAGCACCTGTTTCCTTTTTCATAGATCGTGTCTTCTTACCATATCCTCACATGGTAGAAGGGGTAAGGGGTCTCTCTCTCAGGTCTCTTTTATTAAAACACTAATCCTATTCATGAGGGATCCACCCTCATGACCTAATCACCTTCAAAGGCCCCACCTCCTAACATCATCACATTGGTGATTAGATTTCAACATATGAATTTGGTGGGGGAGAGAGGCACAAAAACATTCAGGCCATGGAAGGAACATTTAGATACTGTCTTAAATTCACTACAATGATACTCATCATTTACTGTTTGCACACTGTCTTATACCAGGGTGCTGGGCACAAAGCAAGTGCATTTCCTTCCTCAAATACAATAATGTGGGTGCTTGGTAGGCCTCAGAAAGACAGAGAGAAGTGAAAGGGCCAGTTTGCCTGACACTGTCAGGTGCGTAAAGGGAAAAGCAAACTCAGCCTTGATTCCTTACTCCAATTTATATTCCAAAGATTTTGCTCTGGACTGAATTTTGTCCTCCCCAAATTTATGTATTGAAGTCCTAAACCCCAAGTATTTGGAGAAGGGACATTTGGGAGGTAATTAGAGTTAGATGATGTTATAAGGGCAAGGCTTTGTGATGGGATTAGTGACTTTACGAGAACAGGAAGAGACTAGGATCACTCTCTCCACCACGTTGGAACACAGTGAGAAGGTGGCTGCCTATAAGCAATGAAGAGAGTCCTCACCAGGAACTGAATCAGCCAACATTTTTATCGTGGACTTCCCAGTGTCTAGAATTGTGAGAAATATATGTTTGTTTATGTTTCCCAGTCTATGGTATTTTGTTATGGCAGCCCACCTAGATGAATACAGACTTACGTTTATAACTACGGAAATCAACAGAACTGCAGAGTCAGGAAGGCTAGGATGAGACAGTCCCTCAGGGGTAGCCCACTGAGAGTAGAAGTTGAAGTTTGAGCACGGGAAGGACAGGGCAGAACTGAACAATTTCAGGGTCCTTGTCAAATGTAACAAGGTCTAAGACGGTGTTTGCCTCACTTATAGAATGTTCTCCAAAAGCAGAAGCTGCATAAAGTCTGTTGCAACACACACTCAATTTACACCCAATATTAGGCCCCTCACTACAATAGCAATTGAAGCTCTCTTCTCTGCTGTCACTCAATGACCCTGCTCACTCAATTCTAAGTTTCTGCTACTGATTGAGACTGGAGAAAATAGGGATTCCCTGAGATTCTCCCTAGACCAATTTTTTTTTAATTTAGTTATCTCAAATACAACTTTTCCAAAGTAAAACTTAAATCAATCATTTATTTTTAGTATAACAACCTCCCTTGGGCATCGTACATAATAGAACCTCAGTCACCACTAAAAAGAGTTTCCAAAAACTTTCATCAGGTAAAACTTTTTGTAGGTCACAGCCTCATAGAGGCTGATTACTTTATATGCTACAAATTGTCAATATTTTCAAAGTGATTGCAACTGAGGTAAAATCTCAGGCAAATAACATAGCAGTTTTCCCATTTATGCAAAACATTTCATTACTACAGCAAAGTACATTTGAGCACTGCTGCCAAGCTTGAAAAGATCCATTTAAGAATGTAAAGGTATAGTTCTTTCTCGAATTTAGTCACTGAGAAGCATGTTGAGAAGGGATGGCCTCAAGATTCCAACACAAGTGGCCTGACACCAGAGCCTACACCCTTATTTTTATTTAGTATGTCATCTTGAAGCAAAATGAAATGCATAAAATTTCTCTACTATACATGTTTTGTGTATTTTATCATAAATTTTAAAAAACAGTCTAAATATGCAACAAAGATAAATGTCTTACCAGAATAGTTGAATTTGATATTGTAAAATAGGAATTCATTATTCTTTAGAGTCATTCAGCTCTTGCCTATGCTGTTTGACTTGTAATGTGAATTATAAAAGTAGGCAAAGCTTCACTAGTATAATAATCAATATTGTTAAGATGTTAAGTGTCCCCAGTTTGACCTATTATTTCATGCAAAAAATATCCACGGCAATTGGCAAGCTGACTCTGACATTCATATTGAATTTTTTAAAATGTAGACTAGCCAAAACAACTTTGAAAAAGAGAAAAGTTGAAGGATTTATAGTATCTCATTTAAAGATTAATTAAAAAGCTACATTAAACAAGATCAAGTATTATTAAATCCTAATTATGTGGATAGATTGGTGGAACAGAAATTGATATACACTTTTGTGAAAATTAATTTTAAATAAACATACAAGAGTGATTCAGTGGAGAATGGCTGTCATTTCAATAAATGGTACTGGATCAGGTGCAGTGGCTTACACCTGTAATCCTGGCACTTTGGGAGGCCAAGGCTGGAGAATTGCTTAAGGCCAGCAGGTCGAGACCACTCTGGGCAACATAGCGGAGACCCCATCTCCACAAAAAATAAAAAAAACTAGCCAGGCATGGTGGTGCACACCCATCAGGAGGCTGAGGGAGGCTGAGGCAGGAGAATCGCTTTAGCTTAAGAATTGGAGATTACAGTGAGCTATCATCATGCCACTGCACTACAGCCTGGGCAAAGAGTGAGACCCTGTCTCTAAAAAATGAATGAATGAATAAATAAACAAATAAATAAATAAATGGTGCTGGAACAAAGACATTCATAGGAGAAAAAATAAACTTTAATCCATACCTAACACCATATAAAAATTAATTCAAAATGGATCATAGACCCAAACGTAAAACCTGAAACTATGAAACCTGATAAAAAAATATAGAAGACCATCTTTATAAACTTGGTTTAGGCAAAGGTATCTTAGATATAACACCAAAGCTCAGTTTATTAAAAAACAGATTCATACATGGGACATCATCAAATTAAGAAATTCTATTCTCCAAAAGACACTGCTAATATAATGAAAAATAAGCCACAGACTTGGAGAAAATATGTACAAGTCATATATTTGATAAAATATTTGCATCTAGAATATATAACTCTCAAATCTCAATAATAATAAAATAAGAAAACAAATGAAAGCCATTTAAAAATGGGCAAAACATTTAACAGATACTTTATCAAAGAAGATATGTGGATGGTAAATAAGCTCCTGAAAATATATTCAATGTCATTTTTCATTAGGGAAATGTAAGTTAAAGCCACAATTAGATTCTATTGTATACCTATTAAGATGTCTAAAACTAAAAAAGATTGACCACATCAAGTATTGTCAGGGAGGTGGAGCAAATATTCACCTACGATATGACCCAGCCACCCCATACCTACATATCTTATCAAATAAATGAAAGCAAATGTTCATACAAAGACTTATACACAAATGTTCATAGCAGCTCTATTTTATAATAACCCCAACTTGGAAACCCATGAACAAGTGAATGGATAAACTAAGCGTTATATATTTATACTATAGAATACTACTCAGCAGTAGAAAAGAATGAGCTATGATGCATGCATAACATAGACAAATCTCAAAATATTTATGGTCCATGAAAGAAACCAGATGAAAAGTGAATTCTGTATGATTCCATTGATACAAAATTCTAGCAAATGCCAACTAATCTGTAGTGACAGAAAGCAGATCAGTGGTTGTCTGGGAATTACTAAAGGCATGAGGAATTTTATTTATTTATTTATTTATTTATTTATTTATTAATTAGAGACAAGGTCTCACTCTGTTGCCCAGGCTGGAGGGCAATGTCCCAATCATAGCTCACTATAACCTTGAATTCCTGAGCTCAAGTGATCCTCTTGCCTCAGCCTTTCAAATAGCTAGGACTACAGGCATGTT
The DNA here is from genome assembly GCA_023783475.1 of Daubentonia madagascariensis. Classification (NCBI taxonomy): domain Eukaryota; kingdom Metazoa; phylum Chordata; class Mammalia; order Primates; family Daubentoniidae; genus Daubentonia; species Daubentonia madagascariensis. Next base: position 4,308,926 of record JAKFHU010000633.1, read on the forward strand.
ACTTTTTTTTTTTAATAGAGACAGGGGTCTCACTAGGTTACCCAGGCTGGTCTTGAACTCCTGGCCTCAAGTGATTCTCATGCCTCAGCCTCTCAAAGTGCTAGTGTGACAACACTCGGTCAACATGAGGAGTTTCTGAGGGGTGACAAATATGTTATTTCAATTGTTGTGATGGTTTTACTGACATATACATAAGACAAAACTTATTAAATTGTTTCTTAAAATGTGCATTTTATTGTATGTCAGTCATACCTAAATAAAGCTGTTTTGAAAAAAAGAAATGAAAATTTTATTTACCAGAAATAAATCTTCTAAGATTAGATGCAAAGCTAAGCATACCTAAGACTTTTCTGTTCGATCTTAGGTAATGCATCAACCTGTGGCTGGCTGAAGCCACAAATACAGTCTTGAATCATAAGTTAGAATGTATCTAGCCAAAACAAACAAAAATGTTGAGGGGACTTCACAATTTCTGCCTTCCCAGAGATGACATGATCCTCTCCCACTCCCCCTATCTCTCATTATCACATGCCTCCCATGGGTGGACTGGCTTTGGCATAGTTGGTAGGAGGTGAGCCTGAGAATCTAGAGTCTTCTTCCATGCTATTGCACTGCATGCTGTGCTATTGTTCATCCAAAATCCTTCCTTAAAACAACAAATCTAATGGTATCTAGTGAGTTGGATTGTCTATTTGAACCCATGACCACTACTGTTGCTTGAGTGGAGTGGGCATTGCATATGCTTATCCATGTATTTCTTAAACATTTCTATCTATTGAGTTCTTACTGCAGTTGTATATTTATTTCCCTATGATGGTCTGTTTTATGTGTCAACTTGGCTAGGCTAGAGTCTCCAGATAATCAATCAAACACCAACCTAGGCATTGCTGTTCAAGTACTTTGTAGTTGTGATTAAAGTCCATAATCAGTGACTTTAAGTAAAGAAGATTATCCTGGATAATTCACGTGAGCCTGACTCAAATCAATGAAGGCTTTAAGAACAGAGCTGAGGATGTGCATAGGTTATATGCAAATACTACACCATTTTATTTCAAGGACTTGAGCATTGATTAATTTTGATATCCACAGGAAGTTCTAGAACCAATCCCCAAAGAACAAGAAGGGACAAATGTATATATATCTCTTTCTTGTGGTATTTCTTTGGCTGAACTTGAACTAATACAGTCCCACATTCTCTAAATATGACAAATTTTGCTTAAACTGGTAGTGTTTACATTCAGTAAGATGCACTGCTGTACAAAGTAGTAGACCATGATTGTGTGGGTTTTTTTCTATCTTTTAAAAAATTATTTCTAGAGTTGATTATTTCTGCTTTTTAAGTGAAATTTACTTAGCTTTCTATGTTATTTTCAATTAAGTTCAAAGATTAAAATCAATCTAACAAAATCTTGACAATTTTTTTTCTACAATTTCAGGCATATAATGTATAATTTCTTTTTTTAAAATTTTGACATAGACCATCTTCTCACAGGCATGGGTTTGTCTACTCTAATGTAGACTGACTGCTCTCTAGGTAGAGGGTGGTGATCCTGGGACTTCCTAGCACTTCTGCACACAGGAGAGTATGCTCCTTGGATCCCATGTCTTCCTTTGTCTTGATTCAATCTGCCATTCTGCAGAAGTATACTCTCTCCAGCAGCATTCTCAGAAGGGTATGTAGCAAGGACAGTTTTTTAGTCCTTGCCTGTCTGAAAATTCCTTTATCCTAACCTTGTATTTTATAGTTAAGATGAGAAAAGAAAAGTCTTGATTGAAAATTAGTGTCCCTAGTAATTCTGAAGCATTGCTCCAGCCTGCAAACATCCTGAACTGATATTGAGGAGGGTGATGCTATGTAGAGTTCAGTTTCCTTATGTAATATTTTTTAATGTTTCTCTGAACATGCTTAAGCCTTCTTTTTATGGTTATACTGAAACCTCACAATGATGTGCCTTATAAATTTTTTGTGTGTAAATTTTTGATGTAATAAATATTTAAATGTGAAAAGCAAAATTCTAAACACTCTTCAAGTCTATAAAGATGAATATTTTTACTTTGAGGTAGATAAGAACTTTTTAAACAAAATGGCAAAAGAAAAAAATTATTAAGAAAAAAACTGATATATTTGACTTTTTTTAAAAGTAAGAAATTTTGGTCATACAAAGTGTAAAAGGAGTGCTATCAACTTGGGAAAAGACATGTGTAATAAATGAAATAGACAAAGAATCAGTGTCTTAAATACATATTACTCCCACAAGTCAATAAAAAAAGATAAATAACACAATAGAAACAATGAGTGAACACATGAAGTCCAGTTAATCATATAATGAGTTTACATTATGAACTTAACAGCTAAGCAGACCTGCAATGAATTGGTGGCTTAATATTGTGGACGGCCCATTGCAGGGACATTTTATACTCTAGGGGCATTTCAGTTTTTCAAAGTAATCTTTCACATTATGTTGGGAGGGGATAGGGGATTGGGAAGTGGAAGCATCTTTGCAATTGGCATTCTAATAATAGGACACAGAGAAGAAGTACAAAGTTTTACATGTTGTGTTCAAAGATTTAATGTTATCTAATTTTTCTTGCTTTGTCATTTGAGAGATTTCTATAATTCTGTTATAAAGAAGAGAACTAGATCTCAGATTTATTTTTCTCTTCTACATTCTTTCTAATCCCTATGTCATCAATTGTTATTATCTTCTTAATTTTAGTTTCAATGGGTCAATTGGTTACTTATTTCACCATGTTCTAGGGGTGACTATTAACAAATTTTACACTTATAAATTACCTCCTGCCTACAACTTTCACAGTTGCCTACAACTTTTCCCATAATTTTAGATATATGGCATTTCCTATTTGTATTTTCTATTCTATATATATATGTGCAGATTATATTTCTACCTTGACAGATAAACAATTTGGGAGAGTGATTTTACCACATAATTTGGGCAAATGAACTTTTTCTCAAATGATTCAGAAATTTTACATCTCGTTTTTGTGATGTACTAATAGTGAGCCTAAAGCAAAAATAGTTTAAATTCATATTCTTTATCAAAATCTCGGGACCATAAATTATATAATAATGCTCACATTATATCATTTTTTAGGAAAATCTATTTTACAGGCTTACTTATCCTAATCCTTATCCATTTCCCATAATTTTTCATGAACTATTTTTTTGCAATTCAGGTTATTAATTTTATGACATCATGAATTTTTATTCTAAAAAATAAGCTTGATATTTGTATTTTTTTTCCTAACCATATTAACATAAAATATTTAGTCAATGTTTCTGATTTTCTTGCTCATCACCCTTTCTTTTATGCTGTATCTACTCAAAAGTGAGATCCTACTTTCCTTTAATTTTTTAAAATGGCTTATACTATTCTTTGGCCTATACAGAAGTCATGTTTAATCTTATTCAGAACAAAGATTATACCAGCTGAACATAATCTTTACAATTATGCAAAGTATCTAATTATTAGATACAGTTGAGCCAGAATAGATTACTTACAGAAGAGAAGCCTGATTTTTAAATTTTTTTTTTGGTTATCTTTAAAATTTTTTTAGGGACAGGATCTTGCTCTGTCACCCAGGCTGGAGTGCAGTGGCACAATCATAACTCACTGTAGCCATGAATTCCTGGGTTCACGTGATCCTCCACCTCAGCCTCTTGCATAGCTGGTACTACAGGTGTATGCCACCTTTCCCTGATAATTTGTTTTTAATTTTTGTAAAGACATGGCCTCACTATGTTGCCCTGGCTGGTCCCGAGCTCCTGGCCTCAAGTGATCCTACCACCTTGGCCTCTCAACGTGCTGGGGTTACAGGCATGAGCCACCGCACCCAGACTTGCATTCATTTTCCTAACAGCAAGAATCACTTGAATATTAAGAAGTGCTTGCCTGTCAAAAGGTCCCTATTCTTCAGTGTTTGAAAAAATTATAACCTGGGCTTGTATTTTTTAATCTATTCACTACCTTGTTTTCCTAAGACACTGTCCATATTTTTCCATTATTTTATGATGTAATGTTGTATAAAAATTCTGACATTAACTTAGTTTTGCTTGCACTTTTAGGTAGCACGATCTTTTCTCTGATTGTAATTTTTTTCTGCTTCATTTTCTTTAAACTTCAGAAATATGACTATGAGATCTAGTTGTGAAATTCTTCTAATTAACAGTTCTTCTACTTGTTTAGGATAGAGAAAATAATGTATTTTTGCATGCTTCTTGCAATGACATTATATAACTGGATGAAAGATATTTGCTTTGATTTCTTGCAGTTATCTTTTTCTATTTGACATCTTTATTTGCAGACAGCAGCTTTTTGCTTATTTTGCTATTTACTCATTTTAAAGAGATATGCTTTTCCAAGATTTGGATTCGAGATAATTTTAGTTTAGCAATATTATACATCCATGTTCAAAACATTTAGTCTCAGGTAAAATAAAGAGGAAAAAATTTATATTTTCTGTGATTTTATTTCTCTAAATCATGAACTTGCAGAGTATAGCCTATAGGCAGGCCCATACTGCACACCACCTGTTATTGAAAATGAAGTTTTATTGGAATCCAGCCATGCCCATTTGTTTATATGTTGTCTATGGCTACTTTTGCACTACAACAACAGAATTAAGTAGTTACAATAGATATTGAGCTGTATGGCCCACAAAATTGAAAATAATTGCTATTCGGCCCTTTGTAGAAAAAGATTGCCAACTCCTGATCTTAACTATTGGTCTACTTGTCCTATGGTGTGGGGAAGAGACTACTGAAAGACTAAGCAGTACAGTAGGAACTCCACTATTTTACAAAACATTTTCTTTCCATCTTAGCAGTGAAAGTCCAAATTTCAGTGCAACATAAATACTCTTCTTTGAGTACTATGATAGCCTCCACTGGAATCCAAGTATCAGTGTCTTCAGCTTTACTCAACATGGAATCTATAGCAAGTTGGGACTTTGAAAATACCCTGCAGCCAAGTAGAGGCTGACAACCCATCTAAAGCTCTGCTACCCTGAGTTTGAGGCTAGAGGCTACTTTTTAATTTCTGGTAGAGAATCCCTTTATTTTCTTTATATACATGGGCTCATGGACTGCTCAAGTCTCACCCAACTAATCGCACCTTCTTTATACCTTAATGATCCTCGCCAAGTTTTTGCACTAATAATGTACATTTGTCTGTTTTCTAGCCCAGTTACAGGTATTTCTTATTTTATGTGCAGGAATTTAGTCAGGTAGACTATTGTTTAAACTAAATAAATAATGTTACAGAGCTTATAAACATTTTATTATGAGGACTACTGTAATAATATTTTTACAAAATGTTGCTTTAACTGTAAAATGTTTGAGTCATGATATTTGGGAAATAATTAACAATAATTGTTAAACTGTATGAAAAACTAAAAGACATAGCCTTTTTCTTTTACAAATTTCAATCTATCTCTGGAAATAGAATAAATATTTAAGAAGTAATCAAGTTGGTCATTAAAAGAGCAACTAGATTTAGATTTCAAATAGAAAGACCTGGGATAAAAACTGAATAAACCATTGACTGTGTAGCTGCATTGTATCAAAGCATTGACTCTCCAAGTTCTTCATTTCTATTTAATCTGAATATCCTTCAGAACAGACACATTAACAAATCTAAAAAATACTGAGTGACTTCAGCCCTTCTTTGTTTTATATTTCTGGGAATCCCCTACGAGACTTGAATCTCTTCTAATCCTCACCACTGCCTGCTCTTGCAGCCTAACTTTCCTCAGGGCCCCAATTCTCTTGCATATACTTGGGTTTTTTTTCTAAATCTTGATTATAAAAAATATCAGTCCTTTTTCCTCTTTCTACTCCCCCTCTTCCAAAGCTTCTGGGTCAAAACTCCTGGGGAGATATGACTTAGTTCACTATTTTACCCTGAGGAGACTTGAAAGTACAGGGAAGATATTTAGAAGTTGGAATGTTTTAATTTCTTTGACGATCTGGAGAGGCATGAATTTTCATGATCATTGCTTTGATGGGTTTCCATACAAACTACATAATCAACCCTTTAAAATAAAAATTCAACCACAGAGAAAAAAGACTGAGTGAGTTTACTAAACTCAATGCACTGGCATATATCAAACAGGAAACTTTTCTACATATAAAATAGACATCATGGTATCTACCTCACATAGGTTATTATGTGGATGAAAACTATTAAACAAATTTCAATACATTCCAAATTCTAGGCACTATGCAATGTGTTGGGAATACAAATAAGTTATAATTCCTGTTTCAGGTAGCTTCCTTTCCTTTCTGTTCCTGAATAATAAACAAATTACTATATACATAACACTAAAAATAATAGTAGAATGATATATGGCATCAGAGCATACAGAAGAGATGCATAATTAAGGTGGAAGAACTTGAATTAAGAACTTAAACTAAATTCTGAGATGAATTGGAATTGGGAACAAGGAAACCATTTCACATCCTTGGAGCAACATGTGAAGCATACTGAAGAAGAGTGAAAAATTTCTTCTTCTGGTATAACTGAGAAAAATGTGCAGTTGAAAGTGCAAGAGGGAAACACCATTATATGACAGGTAAATTGGGGACAAAACATGAAAGAGGTGATATGGCATCTTCAGTGTTTGAGTTCAGGCCAGACTTGCACACTGAAATGTCATCAGAGACCAGAGTGGAAATCAGATTCTGTGAAGTTGGCAGTAGCAATCAGCATTGAGTAGTGGGAACTGTGAACACCTGGAGAGCTAGCTCATTTCTTGCTTAAAATTCTCCAAGTTCAAATGAGTTTAAAACACTGTGCTAGCCAACAAAAATCTCCGTGGCAAAATTTGCTCAAAGGCCAACAGGTTGCAATCCCTTCATGAGGCTCTAGATAGCCACTGAAGAACTTTAAAGATGTCATCACGTTAGCACGATGATCCAGAGAAGCAGGAGTTTCCATGATTACTGCTTTGTCATTTTAGCAAGATACTCCAGGAAGGTGAGGGAACGAGAAAATACATGCTGAACGTCTAGCACTGTGCCAGAAACAGAAGAATACTCAATAATAGTAATATTCTTCTTTTCTCTCATCCTTTCTGCTTATCAGCAACTCTACAGAAAAGAGAAATCAGACTAAAGGGCAATCCAGATTGATGGCAAAAGTAGTGTATTAGCTTCTTGTGCCTGCTATAACAAATTACCACAAACCTTATGGGTTAAAGCAACAGAAACCTATTCTCTCACACTTTTGGAGGCCAGAAGTCTGAAATCAGTTTCACTGAAAAGAGATCAAGTTGCCAGCAGAGGTATGTTCCCTTGGAAGGCTCTAGGGGAGAATCTGTTCCTCTCATCTTTCAGCTTCTGGTGGTTGCCAGCATTCCTGAGCTTGTAACCACATCACTTAAGTTTCTGTCTCTGTGGTCACATTGCCTTTTTCTCTTCTTTTTGTCAAATGTACCTCCTCCTCCCTCTTAGAAGGATGCATGTGATTGCATTTAGGGCCCACTCAGACAATCCAGAATAATTTCCCCACCTTATATCTTATGTGATATAAAGTAACATTCATAGGTTCCAGGTATTAGGACATGGATATTGTCTGAAGAGCTAGTTTTTAGCCTTTCACAAGTAAGAAATCAATTATGGGGCAAGTTGTTTCTGGGGTCTATTAGTAAGGCTTCTCCAGAGAAACAGAACAATAGGATAGATAGATAGATAGATAATAAGGACTTGGTTCACACAGTTATGGAACTAAGGGAGTCTCAAAATTTGCAATCGACAAGCTGAAGACCTAGAAGAACCACTAATATACTTCCAGTGCATGTCCAAATGCCTGAGACGCAGGAGAGCTGATGGTGTAAGTCCCATTCTGAGTCCAAGTTTGAAGACAGAAGGATGCCCAGGTGGAAGATAGTCAGGGGTAAAGAGCAAATTTCCTCTTACCTAGCCTTTTGTTCTATTCAGACCTTTAACTAGTTGGATGAGGCATACTCACATCGGTGAGGGCAACTTGTTTTGCCCAGTATACTGATCCAATTGTTAATCTAATTGAGAATCATCCTCATAGACACATCCAGAATAATTTATAACCAAATATAGGGGCACCCCTTGGCCCAGTCAAGATGACACATAATACTAGCCATCGCAGGAGTCTAATTGTTATTTTAGAGGCTTATAATACCACTTATAAACTGAATGACTGTTAAGTTGCTATGTATCAACAAGTCATTCAAAACGCTTATCAATACCTATCTTAAATGGCTGCTTTAAAGGTTAAAGGAGGTGAAGGGGAGGGAGTGCACCATATTTAGTATATCATCCCAAAGGAGGCACCATATATTATTCATCTTTGTTTCCCCCAAGACCAGCACTCATGGGAAAAGCTAAAAATACCTGTTTGTAAATAGAATTTAAATATGCAGAGTAGAACTCAATTATCAAATCTTCTCCCTACCCTATTTGTGTAATTAAATCCCTTCTTCTTATCTCACTGCAGCCTACTCTAGTCTATGACTATGGGACCCAACTATTCCAGTAGAAAACAGCTACTGGACTTTGAAAACAAAACCCACTTCTTTGTCTCAACTTTATTATAAGATACAGATATCTTTGAAGTTGGATGTTTGTGATAACTTCAATATACTTTTCAAGGTGTCAACTTAAATGTGTTATGATAGAATAAGTATTATAATTGCCTATAAACATTCCCACATAATAAAATGTTCAAGGTTATTTGCAGCAATGGTAATTTACATCATCCTTGTTGTGATGTTTCTGAGGCCTGGTTGAAAACTTTACCACATGGCACTTTAACTAAATGGACCATCTATTTGCTTTTCCCTCACACAATCATGGCACTCTGCTTGAAAACTTATCAAAGCTTTCTCAGGGCCAAGAAAAGTGGCTCATGCCTTAATCCCAGCACTGTGGGAGGCCAAGGCGGGAGGATCCCTTGAGGCCAAGATGTTGAGACTAGCCTGGGCAAAATAGAGAGACCCTGTCTTTCCAAAAGAAATGTAAAAATTAGCTGGGCATGGTAGCGTGTGCCTGTAGTCCTAGCTATTGGGGAGGCTATGATGGAAGGATCACTTGAGCCCAGGAGATTGAGGTTGCACTAAGCTATGATCAGACCACTGCACTCCAGCCTGGGCAACAGTATGAGACCCTGTCTTAAAAAAAAAAAAAAAAAAAAACTTCCTTAGGTCAACCTGGTCATTGGGAGGACTCAGAACCCAGGCAGTTTTTTCTTCATACATGGGATTATTTCCTCTATTCACCATATTTTGAGAAGCAGTGTAGTTGGCAGTTTTACTGAACAATGGGGAAAAAATAGAAAGCACTAAAAAATTGCAGAACCCACAGGACTTATAGAAAAGTTTATGGAAAATCGTAAGGTGAAATTATAGGTAAAGTAAAGAAAGTGTTTTGAAGCAATCTTGCCACTAACATTTTATATAAGTTTAGTTTTGCAGCAGCCCAGTCTAATTATTCCAGCCTCTGTGGGTTTACAAAACATATGTATGTTTGTGTGTGTGTAAAATAAAGAGAAAAAAAAGCAAGTGGAAAGACAGTAAAAGAAAAACATTCTTCTTTCTCTTCATTCCACATATAAAATAAAAACATTATGTTGGGAAGAATTACACAAGTCAACGAAGAATTGGAAACAGAAAACTCTACTTTCAGTATCACATAAACCATCTTATTAAATAAAATGGTAATATATATAATTGAATACCTTACTACTATTATCATAATGGAAGAAAACTACAGAATAAAAATAGGAAAGTGAGAATTTTAATTTGTACAACAGTGTAAAGGGTTAGAAATCACCAGCTACCATAATTACATGCTAAAAGTTGATGATTATGTGTTTTATTATCACAGATGGAATATAGGATCATTCTTAAAATGATTCTAAAATGATTTATAATGTACAAGTATATTGATGTCAAATTATTAACATAATAGATAAACACAATTGCATAACAAATATATTATTGAGTAGGACATTTTTGTAATTTTTAAATAATTTTTATGAAAATTTAAGTGTGGTCTTTTCACTTATATTTAGTGATTTTTGCAATAAGAAAGATTTCTGAAATCATTTAACAGGTAGTGATATGCAAATAAGATGAAGTAACTCTTGTTTAGCTCAGATGTCTCTGTCACGTACACCATTAAAATTTCTTTATATCATCAATTAAACAAAAAAATCTTCCATTGTTTTTTAATCTTCTTCTTACATATCTGCCAGAATTCTTTCTACAGTATGATCTGCCCATACTTTTCTTAAAAAGTTTATTGCTCCAGAAACATCATCACAATGAAAAGGGACATGAACACTGTCATGGGGGGTTTCCCTCCTGGTTAGGATGCAGAAGGACTTGAAAGATTGTCACTCCTGCTGCCACCATAATAAGCCACCAGTCAAACCAAAAGAAGTCATTCTTTGTTATAAAGCTAGTGACGAGCTGCAGACTCATAGAAAACTGAAATAACTCAAGATGTATAGGTTCTTCTCTGGAGCTAAGGACTGGGGACACTTTTGGATCTGGAGAAAATTGCTGAGGTTGGGGACAGGTGTAGAAAAAACACAAACCCATCAGATAGGGACAGTCTTCTTGGATGAGGGGAAAAGAGCCAAATGCTTGACAAAGCTGTGGGCTGCCTGTCACATTTGAAACTGGAGGATCCTAAACGGCAAAGATAATTTTCTCTACTAAGTAATGGTGTTACAGAGGAATATGGCAGAGCAAACAGAGGCTGAGGCAATGCTGTAAAGCAAAATGAGGATTCCCACTGTTGGACTGTCTGTACAGCTGCTGGACAGTTTGAGGCCTAGCATACTTGAATTATGGTGTTTTTGGGGCCCAGCAAATTTGAGGTGTCTGTTCTCAGGGCCCATCTGGAGAGAGGCCTGAAGCTCTGAACTCACTTTCAAAACATTTGAAGCCAAAAGTGAATTGAATCATAGAAGCTGTAACCAAATCTCCAGCTAATTCAACTTCTAATACGAGCTGCTTTGCTGAACAGAAGTTTGAAATCTGACAAACAAGAGATCTCCGTAGAATTATGGAAGTGGGATGCCAAGGCCCTTCTAGATGAGAGGCTGCTTTTTGACTGAATAGTGTAAATTCCTTGAAAACACAACTTACTAAACTGAAACAACAAAAAATAGAAAATCCGAATAGCCTTGTATCTCTTAAAGGAATTGAATTTATAGCAATGATAATTTTAAGAAGTTGCCTACAAAGAATCCAGAACCAGATGGTTTCATTAGTGAATTCTATTAAACTTTTAGGCATAAATTATACCAGCCTTACACAAACTCTTTCAGAAAATGAAGGAAACTCTTCCCAACTCATTTTGTGAGGCCAACATAATCATGATACCAAAATTAGATAAAGATATCACAAAAAAAGAAATTATAGAACTATATCAGCTGTTAACATAAATGTGAAAGTCTTCAACAAAATAATAGCAAATCAAACCTAGCAATAAATTTAAAAATGCATTATGATTACATGAGTTTTGTAACAAGAATCCAAGTTTGCTTTGAAAATGAAAAATCAGTTGAATCTACCAAATTAACTGAAAAATCGGAAAAATATCACCTGATTATATCACAGGTGCAGAAAAAGCAATTGTCAAAATCCAAAAACAATTCATAATAAATATTTTCAGCAAACTATCCTTAATCTGATAAACAGCATTAATGAAATACCCACAACTGGTATTATAACCAAGGCCAGCATCACAGGCATGTGACCTGTGTAGACACATCACACCCTTCACTTTGAGGGGCCCTGCACTTGGTTTAATGGTCTGCTGTTGCTGTCTTGAAATTCATAATAATTTTTAATATGGAGTGCCACATTTTAACTTTGCACTGGGCCTCACTTAAAATTGTAAAGGACTGAATGCTTTTGTTCCAAGATTAGGAAAAGGGTTAGGATGCCCACTCTCCCCACTTTCATTTCAACCTTGTACTGGAAACCGTAGCTGATATAACAAATGTTGGTGAGAAAATAAAAACGGTCTCTAATTGCAGGTGGAAAGATTGTTTAAGTAGAAAAAGCTAAGACATTTACTTTAAAAATTACTAGAATTATTAAGTGAATTTATCAATATGGCAGCAGATAAAAGGTCAATAAATCAACTGAATTTTTATATACTAGCAATAAACAACTTGAAAAGAAAAATTTTTAAATTACCATTTATATTAGTACCAAACATAAAATATTTAGTTATATATTTAGCAAAAGATGTGTGAAATCTATACATAGAAAAATACAAAACGTTACATAAGGAAATTAAAGAAATCCCAAGTATAGGAAGACATGTTTATAAATTGGAATGCTCAATGTTGTTACAATAACAATTTTCTTCTAATTAATTTATAGGTTAAATGCAATTCTAATCCAATCAACATTCCAAGAGTTTTCCTTTTCTCTTTTAAAAATTAACAGGTTAATTATAAAATTTATAGAGAAAGAAATCTAAAAAGGCCAAAATAAATTTTAAAATCAATAATAATGTTTAAAACCAGGTAAGATTTGCCCTACCTGATTTTAAGACTTATAATGTATAGCTGAAGACAATGTAGTACTGGTGTAAGGAGTAAGAAATATATTAATCGTATGGAATAAAGAAACCAGAAAAGGAAACAACATTTAGTGTTAATTTATTTTTAACAAAAATGTCAAAGCTATACAATGGAGAAAAGATAGCCTTTTTCAAGAACTGGATACCTGTACAAAGTTGCAGGAGAAATCCTTGACTCCAATCCTAGACCCTACAAAAAAACTAATAGAGAATAGACCATATAGATAAACATAAACATAAAATCATAAAGATTCTAATATAAAATACAGGAAAATACCTTTGCCACCATGGAGAAGGCAAATATTACTTAGGACACAAAGAATACAAAATATTAAAAAACAGTAATATATTGGACCTCATCAAAAGTAAAAACTTCTACTGTTCAAAAGACAGTGTTAAGCAAATTGAAAAACAAAACAAGTCACAGACTAAAGAAAATAATCACAGTAAGTATAAGTAACAAAGGACTTATCTTCCGAATATATAAAGAATATCTACAATCCAATGACAAAAGAAAAACCTAATTTTAAATTGGCTTAAACAAATATTTAATGAAAATGTTTTATATCTTTATTTGTCTGATGATTTCATGGCTGTATACATTTGCTAAAACTCATTAAATTAAATATATTTCTAAGTATTTTATTTTCTTGTTGCTATTGTTAAAGGTATTGTGTCTTTGATTTGATCCTCAGCTTGACTGCTATCAGCATATATGAAAGCTACTAACTTGTGTGCATTGATTTTGTAGCCTGAGACTTTGCTGAATTCATTTATCAATTCCAGAAGTCTCTTGGTTGAATCTTTGGGTTTTCTAGACATAAAATCATATCATCAGCAAAGAGCAATAGTTTCCAACATCTATAGGGAGAACTACAAAACACTGAGGAAAGAAATTGCAGAGGATGGAAACAGATGGAAAAACATCATGCTCATGGATCAGCAGAATCAACATTGTTAAAATGTCTATACTACCCAAAGTCATTTACAGATTCAATGCAATCCCCATAAAAATATCAACATTATTTTTGCAGACCTCAAAAAATAGTTCTATGCTTTGTATGGAACCAGAAAAGACCCTGAATAGCTAATGAAATCTAATGTAATAGGAACAAAACAGGAGGCATCACTTTACCACACTTCAAGCTATACTACAAGGCTATAGTAACCAAAACAGCATGGTACTAGCACAAACATAGAGACATAGATCTATGGATCAGAACAGAGAACACAGATATGAATCCATCCTCATATGGCCATCTGATCTTTGACAAAGCTGACAAAAACATACACTGGGGTAAAGAATCCGTAATCAATAAATGGTGCTGGGAAAATTGGATAGCCACATGTAGAAGGCTGAAACAGGATCCACACCTCTCACCTCTCACAAAAGTCAATTCACGATGGATAACAGACTTAAAACTAAGGCATGAAACTATAAGAATTCTAGAAAAAAATGTTGGAAAAACTCCTCTTATAGATATCAGCCTAGGAAAAGAATTTATGACAAGACCCCAAAGGCAATCATAGCAACAACAAAAATAAATAAATGAGACCTGATCAAATTAAAAAGCTTCTGCACACCAAGGACACAATCAATAGAGCAAATAGGCAACCTACAGGATGGGGGAAAATTTTTGCATGCTACACATCCGATAAAGGGCTAATAACCAAAATCTACAAAGAACTCAATTAAATCAGCAAGAAAAAAATCAAACAACCCCATTAAAAAGTGGGCAAAAGACATGAACAGACTTCTCATTGAGAAGAATGAGAACTCAATCCTGCAAGAATGGCATTAAGCCATTTATGAGAGATCCTCTTCCCCATGACCCAAATACATTCCACTAGGCCCATCACCAATATAGAAGATAAAATTTCAAAATGAGATTTTGAGGGGACAAATATCCAAACTATATCAAATTGTATTAAAAGATTTGACAAAAAGGCCATCACACTGGAATAGGGTTTTGTAAGAAACCCCGCAAATTTAGAATACATATTCCAGATTCATAAGATTCAATTGTGTATTCAAATGGTGTGATTATTATTTTTGCAGCAAGCTTGAAGAGCTGTTTAATTATTTGATTGTTACATATGACTTTATGAGGAAAATATCAAATGATATGACAGTGAGAATGTTATCTAATATATTCAACTCTATTATCAAATGTAATGTCTGATAATATTTTACTATATGTGTTTCATATCTTATTTGATGAAATGGTAAATAAATTATAATTTGTTAAAAAAAGAAAGAGATGTGAATAAAGAATAGCTTGTAGAATTATTGGAACAGATGAAGAAATAAGCTCTAAACTGAACTTTTGAAGGAATGATTCTTAAAATTTTATCATAGAACTGATCTGCTGCGGGATTGCTGCCTCTCCTAGGGGGACATTGTTTTTGGTAATTACTACCACTGCTTCAGGCTCCACTTCTGTGCCAAAGTGAAATCTACCATTGCTGCCATTGATTGCAGAAAATAACCATAAAATGAGCACATTGCTCCCTGCCTGTTTTTTCTCCTATGACATTTTTAACATGAAGGTAAGCGAGTTCCACGACTAAATCTGACTGACAGAGCATGAATCACAGATATGCATCCTGATGGCAAATGAAACTGGAAATGCAGGACTTTGTGTTTCATTCATTCATTCACTTATCCTACCATTCAATTTATTGTATTCTGCAGTGAGAATTCAGGATACACAATGGATGACACTCAAAATACAGTGGGAAAATTCAAAAATTTTTAGGCACCTGTGAATGACAAATGTTCAGTAGAGTCAGATCTTTGTATTTTAACCTTTGCCCTTATTTTCTATCCTAATAGAGCTTTTCAGAGAATCTGTTCCATTCATTTCTTTCCTTCCATAATTTATTAAGGCTTGCTTTATGAGTCATGTATGAATGACCATAAATTCTACAAAAAAAAAATTGCATATGATTTTTGTCAGGGACAAGGACTTACACACACACTTACCAATCTTTTGTATGTATCATTCAATCACTGATGCTAATATGTTTTTCATTGTTCATCAGCTGCCTGAAAATTCACTTTCCTCTTTACCTTACTTAGATTCTTTTGCTCATCTCTATACTTTTCTTTTTTTAAAGAATGGGGTCTTACTCTGTCACTCATGCTGGAGTGCAGGGGTGTAATCATAGCTCATTGCAGCATCAAACTCCTGGGCTCAAGCAATCCTCCTGCTTCAGTCTCCTGAGTAGCTTGAGGCCAGAAGTTCCAGGCCAGCCTGGGCAACATAGCAAGACCCCATCTCTACAAAAAATAATAATAAAAAAAATTGGACTGGGCACAGTGGCTCATGCTTGTAATCCTAGTACTCTGGGAGGCTGAAGAGGATTACTCGAGGCCAGGAATGTGAGGTTGCAGTGAGCTATGATTGTGCCCCTGTAGTCCAGCTTACAAAAAAACAAAATAAAATAAAAATAATCTTGTCCTTGCATACTTCCTCAACTCTCTTGCACATCTTTCCATCCAGTGTATTCACACGGTAAAATCCAAACCATGGTTAAACTTATCTCTCCATCAATGTTGGGATTGTACACAAGCAGCTGAATCTATCTAGAGAAAAACTAAAATCAAGATGACAGATCTCACTTTAAATCTATGTCCATAAATACCAAGTGGACTCTCAGCACTTTCAGCAATTCTATTGTAAGTAACTCCTCGATTCATTTTCCTAGCCCCCCAGATTGCTATTTTTTAACTTTTGGACCTCAAACCTCTTAAAGGATGATCTCAAATGTAGGTATTTGAAATAGAAAATAAAGACATTCAGGAAAAAACTTTTATCATCTTACCACTACCAAATCCAGTAACTTCCCAGCTTCATATCCAAGTACTTTGCCTTCCCTCATACTGCAGTTAATCCCCACTCCCTTTTAAGGACAGCCTGTTTTCTTCACCAAAAACAAACAACGACAACAACATCAACAACATCGAACAGATAGGAAAGGAAGATGAGACAACAGACCTAGATACCCCTTTCTAAGACTTTGCTTCAAAAGGGAGCAAAGAAATGTATCGGGCTAGTAGAAGGGTATATAGGAGAGAGTAAGTTTTTGTTGTTGTTGAAAAGGCTGATGTAGAAATATGTTATTTCACTGCAGTGCGGAAGGCCTCTTAAACTATTTCACCAAAACATGAGAAGTAACAGATTTCTCATTTGATCATATATATCACCTTTAATTTTATTAAAGGCCTGAGAAAAATTCAGATAAATATTAATAGAATATAAAAAAATAAAGACGAGTAATGAAATCAATGGAAATTATTGAGCCATCAAAAAATTGTATTCAAATAGTCTTCCAGGTCTTACCAAAAACTGTAATTCATTAAGAATTAAGAGAAAGAAATACATTTCCAATAGAAGTAATATGTTTAAAAATCCATTCAATGAAGACAGGATCATATGAGTACATTGGGAAAACATTTAAATTTCTTGCTGAAATCTGATATGGATTCAGATAGCATAAACCAAATAATGAGCCAGTACAGTGGGGACATCTATTATAATAGAAACTGGTTAATGAATGTCTTCCATTCAAAGAGTATGTAAGAATACTTCAAGCACAAAAACTTGACTAATCCTTAACCTTGATAGAAGTTTTCCCAAATTTGATAAGAATTCTAAAAAAGCTGATGACATTACTAATAATGAGTTATGCAAATGGAAAAAAACTTTAAAAAAATCAATGATAATTACATTTTGATCAACTAAACTAGTTGAAAGGAAAAAAGTGATATTTTAATTTTGTCTATAGAAAATGAATGTTGTCATATGAAAAGGTGGAGTATATAGCCCACAAAAATGTAAAGGAAAAAATTATTATGGCTGTATTGAAAAGTCATGTATAATAATGATAAACACAATTAGTATCTCATTCTATATTTTAGGATGTCTTTTGCCATGTTTCAGCTTTTTAAAATGTTTAATATTCTTTTATTTCTTTTCTCATTTTATATAAAAGTCACTTTTATACCTAGTTTTTACTCTCATATTTCATATTTTCATTTATAGAAGTCCCCATAAATTGCATAAGCTTCAGATCCCCAAAATCTCAAGGTTACCAATTACCTCTATCTTGCCAAATCTACTGTTCCATTATTAAACATTATCTACTCAGCTTCTCAGCAACCTTTGGCACAGTCGTTCACTCCTTCCTGCTTCAAACTCTTTTTCCACTAAGATTCTAGGCCTCTCCCTTGTCCAGATTTTCTCTTTCTCATTAGCACCAACCTCAGTCTCCTTTGTTGGATGCTTTTCCTCTTCTACACCTCTAAACATGGAAGTGTGTCAAGGCTCAGGCCTAGGGGCGTCTCTTCCCTTCCCTCCAGCCCCACCTTCCCCCTCCCTTAACTGTTTCCCTCATTAACTACACAGGGTGTCTTATCCAGGGCCAGGGCTTTATGTATCATCTCTATGTTAGAAAATAACCAAGTTAAGTTTTCAACCCAACCTTCTCCCCTTACTGATCAGATTGTGTATCTGACACCTGTATCTGGGAAAGCAAGATACACCCCAGTTGAGTACGTACTATAACGAATGCTTGATTTCCAAAGACCCCTAACAACTGCCTGCCACTGGTCTTCCCCATCTCAGTTAACAGCACCTCTATCCTTTCAGTTCCTCAGATGCCAATCCCAGGAACCATCATCATTTTGTTTTTCCTTTCTCTCACACTTCACGTTAATTCCATTATATAATTTGTCGGCTCTAATCTTTAAATATATTTAAACCTGACCATTTCACAGAACAGATAGTATATTACTATCATAATCTTCTAGGTTATTTTTAATATTCAATTATTTATTCCTTTCTTCTATTAACATTGGAGAACTATAAATTAAAGCATATATTTTAGCCTCCTTGTCACTGTTTGGATTTCCATCACTTGCTTTTTATAAATAAATAAATAGATGCAAAGTCAATTTTATTTAACATTAAAAGATTTATGACAATTACTTATGTATTTAAATTGAACTTTCTAATCAGAGTGAGTAAACCCATGGATGAGATTATGAAGATGTAAGAACAACTAACTTCCAACTGCCCATATGGAAAAAGACATCCAGAACATGGGGAACTCAGAGTTTGTGCAGAGAAGCACTCGGATAGCATCTATCCGCCACATTGCGCCATGCTGAATAATGGCCTAAGAAAGATGTACACAGCCTAGTCCTCAGGGGTCTCTTACTATATTACCTTACGTGGCAGAAAGGATTACACAGAAGTGATTAAATTTAATGTCCTTGAGATGAAGAGATTAATTCAGATCATCTGGTTGGGCCAAATCCAATCACATGCATTCTTATAAAAAGGAGGCAGGAGTGTGAGAAGCAGCAGAGAGAGATGTGAGGTACTGGGGGGGAGAGAGAGATAGAGAGAGAGTGAGCGAGCGCTTGCACTACCCTCCCTGGTTTGAAGATGGAGGAAGGGGCCATGAATCAAGAAATGCTGGAGGCTTCTAAACACTGGAAAAGGCAAAGGAACAGATTCTCTCCTACAGCCTCCAGAAAACACTCAGCCAAGCTGTTACGTTGACTTTAGCCCCATAACACTCATTTTCAGACTTCTGACTTCCAGAACGGTAAAATAATAAATTGTATTGTCTTATGCCACTAAATTTGTGGTAATTCCTTACAGTAGCAGTGGGAAACATACAGATGCACAGGAGTTCTCCTTCATAAAATGGGTTTCTCTTTTCTGATGGATGCTATCTAGAATTCTATTCTTTGCTGATGATATGGTGACTCCAACGTCCTGCCCCCCCCCGTCTTTACTCTTTCCATTCACTCCTGATTTTCCTCGCTTCATGACAGAGCTGCCTTTGTTAGAACACATTCATTTTGCTTTCTAAAAGTGCATTTTAAAAAATGGGGATTTTAGCCCACTTACAATTGTAAATTGATTACAAATAGATTACCTCTATTTGTGCTGTTACATTATTCTACTTTATCATCTTTGTATTTATATTTTATCATTTTTTATTTTCTTTATCCCATGAATATATGTTTCCTTTTGCTCTAATTTTCCTTTTTCCTTCTTTTCATATACATGTCACATTAGTCTCTTCTCTTTTATATTGAGAAAACCTTTGTAAACCTTCACTTGCTCTTAATGTATATTTAAAATCTCTTGTTTACCCATGGAATACTTATTTAAAAATCAAACACTTAGACTTTTCAGAGAACTTTTACGTACGTCATTTTATTTGACTCTCACAAAAATCCTGTACTGCAGGTAGGAAAGTTCTCATTTTCCTCATTCCAGAATACTAATTTTAGAATACTAGAACTCTTAAGCCTCATTAAACTTCCTTTCCTACAATCACTGCCTTTACTCTCAATGGATTATCTCAAATAAGAAGAGAGAAAGATGATAGTACAATGCTATCTGTGGAAAAACCTTCATTAATTTATTGTACTATCACTTATACACTTATATCTATATTATAATTTGTTACTTTAAAATAAGTCAGCTCTTAGTGGTAGTCCCGATTCTGATGTGACTTTAGTTTGAGGGCTGGTAGAGGAAATTACAAAATCACAGTGAAAGGTATCTCAAATTAAATTATGATGGAGTGCCCAGGATAAGCAGAAATAGGACTGATCCTAGAAGTTGCTAATGGATAATTTTGTCATTAAGTCATTTTACTTACTCATTCTGACACATTCTCTGACACATAATGCAAATTGCACTTCTGTTCAACATATTTAGCCAGAAAAGAGTATCAAAGGGTATTTCAAAGGAAAGGCACATGTTCTCAGAGAAAAAATTTTAACATAATTTTTAATAAACTCTGATATCTCAATTTTAGATATTGATACAATGATAGATGGTCCAGGATTGTAATAACTGGGATCAGAGTAACAATACCATATTTTATTCTTCTTTCACTCAAGTAAGAAGGAAATAAAGCAGCGTTTATTGGATGCCTGTGAATGTTATCTATAGTACCAAGTGCTTTTCCAAGTGTATGTTTCCATTTAGTTTGTCCCTGAAAAGTAGACATTTGTATTATATTCAACATACTATTAGGAAAGGTGTGATGAAAAGACATTTTTAAATGGCAAAGACAGACTAGACAGTAAGCATGATATTTCAAATCACCTAGATCGTACAGGATCAAACTGATACAGAAGACAGAAAACTGACATTAGATCTGTCCTGTTATGATATAAAATTCAATTTTGAAAAATATAACCATCTGGTCCTCAAAGTGTGACCTTAGATGAGCAGAGTCAGCATCTCAAAGGAACATATATAGAAATGTATATTATTGGGTCCCATCCTAGACCTACTGAATCCATAAACCCGTGTTTAACGAGTTCTCTAGGTAATTCTGGCTGCCTCCTCAAGTGTGAGAAACACTGCTCTGGGATTTGCCTCCCTGCTTCACTTTTTTCTTTCTCCCTACAAATACTCTCGCCAAAATATTCCATAGTTCAAAACTCTCACTGAGGGCAGTTTTTACTCGGTTTCTTGGGTTGTATTTTTTCCAGAATGGGTCCTTGATTTTTCCAGACATTCTTTTGGCCTCAGTATAGTGTGTGTGACTCTCACTTCCTCCATTGTGCATTGCTGAGCGCCGTCCTTCTTTCTCCAAAGAACCCCACTGTGGGAGTGAAGTCTTGCTTCTTATATCTACCTTTGCTGTGTCTGAGAGGGGAGTGTGCAGTTAAGGGAAAGCTCAACTGGGTCTGTGGACAGTAATCATTGCTCGACACAACTTTTGAAATTTCTTTAAATATCTCATATTAGGGATGAAAATGTAGAGTCTATTCTTTCCTATAAAATGGCTATGCCTCTCTTGGGCTGAATATCACATACCCAATTCAGTGTGGGGTCCTGGAATTTTTTTTTAACAAAACTAACTGTGGTTGTTTCCTCAGCAGGCAGGTCAGTGGGGGTGGAAGGGATGGGAAAACTCTCACTGAATGGATGTGGGGAGCACAGTTTGGGGGATATCCATGATTGTAGCTCTGACTTGGGCAGTGCATAGGCAATATATATAACCAAAGTGTTGCACCCCCATAATATTCTGGAAAAAAAAAACTAATTGTGGTGGACAGATGCTAAGGGGACTCTTAATGATTTCCATCTCATAATGTTCACACCTTTGTGTTATTCCCTTACTTGTGGGCTCTTTGTCTTGCCCTTCTTCCTCCAGGTTGCCCAAACTCCTCCGTAGAACACATGTTGCTTAGTTTATCTTGTATGTTTAGTCCCGCTGTTAGTAGGAATAATTATCTTTGGGAGATCACATTATACTGATTTCTCTTTCTCCCATTCTCCTCATGGAATGGAGAAAATCAAATTCTAAACCCTGTGAATGTCCCTGCCTTGCAAACTCTGTGGTGGTTGAGGAGGACTTCTTTTCTTCAGGGGTTTTCAGGTCTTTCCTTCTGGCTGCCTAATTATCATTTCAGGATAAATGTGAAGCATTTATGAGATTGAGCCCCATTTGCTTTTCTGCACTACTTCTGCGAAGGCTAAGGTAGAAATTGAGACTTTATTATTGCTATACTTTCTTGCTTTTTCCCCAGTCACCACTTTTTAAAAATTATGGCATAAGATTGTGACCCTTCCTTAGTTTTAGTAATGTAGGTGTTGTTTGCTAGTTTCCATTTATTTTGTGTTCATTTTTAGAAGGGATAATGTTTTTTGAAATATTTCATGTCCTAAAAGTCTTCTTGCCCTCTGGCTTCCCTCCCATTGAATCAATGGGTTCCAATGCTGCAAGGGAAGGATGAATTACCAACTAGAAAAACAAAACCATTTCTCAACTTTGACTGTTATTTCTTCTTTACTCCTTCTGAGGCACAGTTTTGAAAGCCAGGCTTTGTTTAAATAAAAAGAAGATGAAGAAAGGGTTTCTTTGCTCTACCACTAACCTATCAAGAGCAATATTTATGAATTTGGATGTCAGCTTTTGTATCAGTCAGAGCTTCTCAAAGTGATCTCTGAATCAATAGCATTAACATTACCTTCGGACTTGTAAGAAATACAAAATCATGGGTTCTTTTTCAGAACTATTCAATAAGAAACTCTGGGAGTGTAGCCTACCAATCTGTGTTTCATCAAGCCTTCCAGATGATTCTGACACATAGTAAAGGTGGAAAACAGCTGCTATAAGGTAAGTGATAATAAGTGAAGATAAATAGGAATATGTCATGATATGACACAGAGAAAATTGCTGAAACAGGCAAAAAGCCAAAATTTCACCTTTCCAGTGTCAGGGACAATGGGAAGGAGAAGTGAGGAATTTTAACTAGCGAAAATACCTAGATACATATAGAGACTCTGAAAATGTTAGAGCCAGTGGCCAGCTCTTCTGGGAATAGCCTGGAATTTGGGTGGGACACAAGTCTTAGAAGTTCTATATTTACTTGATACCATGTTTAAAATAGTTCCAAAGGAATAGAGAATGGGGGACCAAAAGAGATTGGTGAGATGGACCACGTAGGCTAATGCTGGTGTTTTCCAAGGCTTTTATGGTATGCAGGGCACTCAGATTGTCTTCTAGCACCTCCCACAGGGGGCAGAGAAATATGGAGAGGACTGACAGGGATCTGGGGTTGAGAAGAGGAGGCTGCTGTGTGTGGAAAACTCAAACGATGAGAGATGATGCCAGAAAAGCATACTGCCACTTGTCAGCAGCATTGGGCATGAGCAGATACCCAAAGGCCAGGAAAGACCTGGTTGTCACAAGTGGAGTCAGTGCAGAGGCTGCTTCCCAGAGATAAGTGACCTGGGATAGCTTAGCTGGAGCCCTACAGAGAAACACAGAATTTGTGCTTCCTCCCTCCTGCCAACAATCACTATGAGGACTCATTTCTCCTACATCCAGACACCATATTGTGAAAGAAGAGAGTTAAGAAGGGAGAAATCCTATTTGAGAATTTGATTTGTAATTGATGTAATATATAACAAAAAGAATGATTTCAACTGAAAGAGATATTTAAACCTGATTTATTGTTGACTGGCAAGTCTAAATATCTACCTCCTAACTCCCTATACTGCTCCAATTTAGGTGTAGATGCTTGAAAGCAATGATATCAGTTACGGAAAATAATGGTACATTTTCTTAAAAACTTAATATAATCTTGAGATAAAATTTTAAGTTGGATTTTGTTAATTTTTAAGGACTAGGCTTTTGGATTTACTTTCCTTCTTCCGTCTTGCAGTGGTTGTTTAAATATTTTCATTAACTCTGCCTCTCAAAAACAAAACATAAAGTTTTTTAAACTTTGCTAATTTGACGCAGTTCAATTAGTTTTAGTCTAAATTATAAAATCATGAAAACTAAAATTATATACTCAGTTAATCTGATTATGTTTATCAAATTATTTTAAAATATGTGCCATTGAAGAAAAAGAATAATTTTTACTAAATTGCAGATTGTCTTGCATATATTTCCTCTGGGCTTTTTATTTAACTTCATTTTTAGGTGATTTTTCTTGAAGACACAATGTATATATTACTACAATGTCTATCTGTTGATTTCTTTATGAAAACATTGGTTATTGTAGAGAAATATCCAGATAGTGATAAAATAAGTTGTCCCAACTTCATTTGTAACATCAAAAAGTGCTTTCCAGGTTTAGCATGGAAATTACATTAGTAAGTTTTGGGTCTTAACTCCGCTTTTCCTGTGCATAGAGATATGAAGAGCCTATGGTGAGCTGAAAGAAGTTCCACACATAATTATCAGAATATGAGAAGACAATAATGCTCATTTCATGTGCTTAATTTATTAAAAAATATATTTTAAATTATTACTTTATGCTATTCCAAGGCCTAGTAACCTTAAGATGGGGGGAGGGGGATGGTAGTTACTTGGAAGTAAGTTGCTTACACTGCAGTTGAAAGACAAATATGTAAACAACAGAATAAATAATAATTTCTAAAAACGGAAATATGTACAGTTGTGTCATTAGAAAAAGATACACTGAAACAACCTGGAAATAGTCAGAGGGAATTCCCAAAGTAGGAAACATTTGAGCTACATTTTTTAAAAGGAAAACTCAAGAGAGAAAAGCAATAAAATATTCCAGGAGAAAGGTGAAACTTTACTCTGGATACACTTCTAAAAAGACTGGCTGGAAATTCAGGGTAAAATATTCTTGCAAGCTGAAGTGATGAACAGCAATTGCCAAATCAGATAAACAAAGGCTGAAGGACACTGATTGTTCTCCATCACTGAAATAGAAACAGTAAAGAAGTATAGGGTTAAGTAAATGGAGAATCTCATCAGATATGGTCGGTAAGTCCTGCAATGAATTGTGAAGGCCATTTAATCACCATCCTAAATATAGATAAAGCTGCCTTTTGTGAACACAAGTTCTCTGAAAAGGAATTTGGACGAAAGAGACTTTATTCCAGAGAAGAGTTTGCAAACCCGGGAGATGCAGCCGTCCTTGTAAAAACAAAGGTATCTTCCAGAGAACAAAGGGAAGGCTGTAATTTTACAGCAAAAGTTCCCACTGAGTCTCCCAATCAAGTCCATTTATGCAAATGAAGGATTGTAACTCACTTAATTCTGATTGGTCAATAGCACTCAGCCCTGATTGGTTGATACAGCGGAGCCCTGATTGGCCAAGGTTGGTGATCTCAGATTGGTCAGTTCAGATGAGCTATAAGTGGTTGGTTCAGGAAAGCTCTGAAGTCCTAAAGTTAAAAAGGTGTGGGTTTGGGGAGGAACTGAGAGTAATTGTGTGTCCTTTAGTCAGCAAATGGCTGCTTGGCTCTATTTTAAATGGAGGCCCAATTAGTCACTCAGGATCCATCTTGAAGGACTAGCTCTTTCAGGTTCACAGTTCACACTTTATAGCTAGTTTGTTAGAAAGAAAAGGAAAAATGAACATGATAATTTTTAAATTTAATTAAACACATTTTAATACAAAATTTGTATTGTTGCCCTAACTCTCAACCCAGAAAACAAGTCACCTTCTCCTGATTATTAAGCAACAGAATAATCCTACCAACTAATAGAATTTATAAAGTATATCTTATAATATCAATACCAATGAGGACTGCAAAAATATCAACTGGTGTAAATGAAGAATTCCTCCCTACTTAATAAGCCAGAATTTGAAAGAGCTACTCTGAGACCTGTGCTAATGGTATGTGGAAGACAAATTTTCAAACTGAACTGTCCTTCCTTGAGAAACAATGACAAACATATTTTATGTGCGGTACACACTGGGTAATGGCAGAATTTTAAATATTTTTTATTGTAATTTACCTGTATTGCTCTATGCTAGTTTCTATCACAGTCCCTCTGGACCCTTACTCTTTTCCGTATATCTTAGAAACTATCTCTGAAGCTCTAGCCAAGTGGCATTGCTCTGAGTACAACCAACTCTGCTTACTAAATATAGTGCAAGCCCACCAAGCCTGTCCAAAATGCTTAATACAGTTACATAAAAATTCTAGAATTGGTACCAAATGGTGTGCTATCTTGCTCATCAGCATCCTTATTCTTCTTTCATAAAATTATTCATTCCAATGGCAGCTTTGTGAGAAGAAACTGCATGGTTAGTTGGTGTTAGGTGAATTTAGTGCAACTGAAGAGCACATTTTAATCCATAATAACAATGTTCTAAATTCTATTTCCTACAGCTTTATTTAGGGTAAAAAAAAAAAACTCATCACTTAGCAGATAGACAGCTACTTTCTTCTGTTAGCTCTACATCTAGTGACTCAATTCACATTCAATTGATCTATAGCTATACATATTCTTTCTCTTTGTGTATTTTCTTTCTGCTTATATACACATAAAATAATATTGTTCATGTATTCAAAGTGAACTCATCCTTAATATTATGATCCTCCAAAGGTAAGTGATTGTATCAGAATAGTCATAAATACATGAAAATTAAAGATTTTTTATCATTATAAATAAAACAAAATAGGGAAACTGTCATAAAATGTATAAAGTGTATCCTGTAGTGTTATGTTCTATTTACATCATATGAAAGTACATAAAGAAAGAATTTGAGTTGGCATGGCCTAGAATGAAGGTCATCTGTCCTTGCTTGAAGGGATAAACATATCATATTGCACTGTTATCTATAAATGGATTAAGTCTTTGACTCCCAAAATACATGTCTTATTGTTGATGCCAATTTTTGGTATAAAAGGTGTATGTATGTCACAACTCTTAGAATACGCTCAACAAAGGAGGCCATTTCCATACATTCTAAATAAAATAAATAATATATATGTGGTTCTGACTATACTCTGATATCTATTACATTTCTCAAGTTTTTCTATGTGGCCTCCTACACAGCTGATTTCTATGAATGGTCCATGTGCTTCAAAAATATAGTACTTTCTCTGCATCTGATGTAAGCTCTATATATCTATTTCTACCTACCTATCTATCATTTCTCTATCTCCACTGATAGGATATTATTAATTTATACACACTTACAAGGTACACTCACACACACCTATATGCTATTTCCTTTGGTTTTTTTTTTTCTTAATCTATATTTTTCTGGCAATGATTAAAAGTCCAACATAAATGTTAATTTATTTCTTTCCATAACTTTGACAGTTATTGTTTCCTATGTTTTGAAGGAACCCTGTTAGATTCATATATGTGTACCACTGTAATACTGTCTTCACCATTTTCATTTTATCATGATATAATATTACTCTTTATCTCCTATAATGCTTTTCACTTTAAATTCTATTCTGCTCTGAAATTAAATTTGTTATCCAAGCTTTCTTCCCCCTGCTTATGATATGTTTCTAACCATGTGTTTTTAACTTTATGAATCATTTTCACTTATAGTTTGTTTATTTAAACCACAAATATTTAATCTTATGTGATTGTCCAGTCTGAGGTATCTCCACTTTGATTAAGTTCAATTCATTTAATTGCATGTGATTATTGTTATATTGGGCTATAATTGCCTTTGTCATTCATGCTTTATATTTTGCAAATTTTCATTTACTCCTGCTTCCGTGTTCAATGAGATAGAACAAATTGCTGGACTGAAAATTGTTCATTTCATCCTATTTGTCTGATGTTTCCCCTAACAATCATAGTTACATTTACTTTTCCTCTATCTCTTTTTAAATATCTACAATATTTCCCTAAATAATAAAAGTCCTTTAGCACACTCTCAACTCCCTGTTTCCCTGCCCTGATTGTTTAGCAAATGGAATTTCAGCTCAGCATATGGATATGAGAGCAGCGTGAGGGACCAATGCACAGTTTTTTACTGGATTTCTCTTCTCGCTCCCTTTTCTTCTTGTTCTCCCACCTTCTCTCTCTGCCCGAAATACTCTATTTCAATCTTTTGTTTCAAAGCTAGTGAACTAGGTATAAAATTCTAGGGTATAATTTATTTTCTTCAAAACTTTTAAATTATAACTCTGTTTTCTTCTTGAGACCAGAACTTTTATTAACAAGTCTGATGTTATTTTTCAGGGAAATGCAAATCAAAACCACAATGAGATATCACTTAACTCCAGTGAGATTGGCTCATATCAAAAAATCCCCAAACAACAAATGTTGGCGGGGATGTGGAGAGACAGGAACACTCATACACTGCTGGTGGGACTGCAAATTAGTACAACCTCTATGGAAAGTAATATGGAGATACCTCAAAGAATTAAAAGTAGAATTACCATTTGACCCAGCAATCCCACTACTGGGTATTTACCCAAAGGAAAAAAAGACATTTTATAATAAAGACATCTGCTCGCGAATGTTTATAGCAGCACAATTCACAATTGCAAAGATGTGGAAGCAACCCAGGTGCCCATCAATACACGAGTGGATTAATAAAATGTGGTATATGTATACCATGGAGTATTACTCAGCAATAAAAAACAATAGTGAATTAACACATCTGGTATTATCCTGGTTGGAGCTAGAACCCATTCTTCGAAGCGAAGTGTCACAGGATTGGAAAAACAAGCACCACTGGTACTCACCATCAAATTGGTACTAACTGATCAACACCTACATCACACAGGGCAATAATATTCATCAGGGGGCGGGGCAGGAGGGAGGGGGGTGGAGGGGCTGGGGAAACTCTCACTGAATGGATGCTGGGAGCACAGTTTGGGGATGACCACGATTGTGGCTCTGACACAGGCAGTGCAGGGGCAATGTGTAAGGCCAAAGTGTTGTACCCCCGTGATATTCTGAAATAAAAAAAATTAAAAATTAAAAAAAAATTAAAAAAAAACAAGTCTGATGTTATTTTAATGTCTGTTTCTTTTATTGTAACCTGCTCTTATTTTAGAAAATTTTAGAAATTTCTTTGTTGTCTTTGATATTTTCACATATCACTGCAAGGTGTAAATGTGTGAATTTTTCTTCTTTCAGATATTTGTAAATTTATAAACATTTTCAACCAAATTTCTTTCACATTTCTTTATGGAAAACTTATGGTCAATATTTTTTCAAATCTATCATTCCTTTTTAAATTTTTCCTCTTATTGTCTTCATAATTATAGTTTTTTTCCTGATTTTTATGACTTTCTAATGTTTTTGTGGTATGGGCCTTCATTTTGATAGTATAGCGACCAATTCAAACTTTGGTTATGTTCATTCTGCTATATGCCTATTTGAGCTTTTATTTTTAACTATAATGTCTTTCATATTATGTATTTCCATTTGTTTTTCACTTTTTAAAAAATTCTCATGTATTGAGGCATTATCAGTCATTGAAACTTGGCAGATACAAAATTAATATTTTGAAACAGTAATAAACAATGCAGCATTTTTATTATAGTAAATTAATGTGAGAAATATATGTAATTACCATATATTAATTCTTGTTCATTAATTCTATTTCACCTAGTATGAATTATGCTCCTCACAATTCCACAATTTTTTCCCACAAAAATCCATATTTCCATATTTCCATGGATTCATCTTGAGCCGTCATGTCTACCCAGGGAAAGGGGATAAAATCCCAAGCATAAAACACAAAGTAGTAAGTTTATATTTAATTTTAGAAGATAGTACCACAGTGTTTTCCAAAGTGGCCATAACATGTAACATCCCCTCCAAAAATCAGTGGTAATTTCATTACCTCTGAATATGTGCCAGTACTTGATTGTCAGGTTTTTGTTTTGTTTTGCATTTTTTCAATGTTTATTAATTTGTTTTGTTTTTACTTTACCTATTCTAAAATGTGCATAGTGATATCTCATTGTGGTATTTATTTGCATTTCCTTAACGAGTAATAATACTAAGCATCTTTTTATGTTCTTATTTGACATCTGAATATCTTCTTTGCTAAAGTGTTTGTTCAAATCTTTTGCTCACCGTATATTGGTTTGAATATTTTCTTAGTGAGTTTTGAGAGTTGTTTATATTTTCTCACTATAAATCCTTTCCCACATATAAACTTTGCAAATATTTTCTCACAGTTCAGGTCTTGTTTCCTCATTCCCTTAACATTATCTTTTGAAGAGCAGCAATTTCACATTTTGATGAAGTCCAGTTCCTTATTTTTTTCTGTTACGTGTTGTGTTTTTGCTATATAATGTATTTTCCCCTATTTTTCTCCTACAACATTTTCCCCTATTTTTCTCCTGGAAATTTTATATTTTAGGTCTATGACTTTTTAGGCCTGTGATCCATTTGAATTGATCTTTGTATAAGGCAAAGTATTTAAAGTTTTGTTTTTGTTTTGCATGTGTATATCCTATTGTTTTATCACCTTTGTTAAAAAGACTGATTTTTTTCTTCATTGGATGTTTTTTGTACCTATGTTGAAAATTAATTGACTAATTATGTGTGGGTATATTTCTAAACTATTCTGTTTCATTGTTCCAAGCACCTCTCCTTTAGTCAATACCACAGGTTCTTGATTGTTATAGTTTGGAACCAGTCTTAAACTCAGATAATGTGAGTCTTCAACTTTTGTAAATCTTCCCCCTTGAAGAACTTGTCTTTATCTGAGAGTCTCAGTTTTCTTTCTTTCTTTTTTTTTTGTTTGAGACGGAGTCTCACTCTGTCACCCTGGGTTGAGTGCAGTGGCCTCATCATAGCTCACTGCAACCTCAAATTCTTGGGCTCAAGCAATCAATCTTCTTGCCTCAGCCTCCTGAGTAACTGGCACTACAGGCAGGCACCACCACGCCCGGCTAATTTTTCTATTTTTAGTAGAGAGGACGGTCTTACTCTTGTTAAGGCTGGTCTCAAACTCCTGAGCTCAAGCAATCCTCCCACCTCGGCCTCCTAGGATGCTAGGATTACAGGTGTGAGCCACTGCGTCTTGTCGAGAGTCTCAGTTTTCTGCTGATTAATAATATCTCAGCTTATGCTCACCGAATCTATGATCAGTATCCAGTTGCCCATGCAGTCATCAGAAAAAGCTTCCCACTGCAGCTTTGAGATCTCCTTTTATTTCCAACTCTGAAAATTAGCACCCTACCACCTCATATATACACATGCATTCTTTTCTTGTTGATGCTGTTAAGCTCTACTATATATGTTTTAAATTGCTATATTTTCCCAGAGTTTCATGAATATGTCACATTACTTTGTCTTCCATATTGCTAAAATCAAGTTATTATACCCATTTTAGAGGTTAGGAATCAAAAGTCTAGTACCTTCTTATGGGAAGAAGGGAAACGATGTTCCCAAGAAGTTAAGAAATGTATTGAATTTAAATCTACCTGATCTTAAAATTGGCTGTTTCTGGTCGTCTATGAGACAATATTTATATAGATATAGGTGGACAACAGGTTAGTGGAAAGATATGGCTTAGGCAATTTGCAAAATTTAATCAGGGGTTTATAAAATATTTTAGATTTACAATAGAATGAAAATAAAGATTTTGTTATTTTAAAATACTTTGTAAATTTTCTAATAATTCATTTTCACCTGTTTAAATTACAGTGAAATTAATTTAGTTCAATGGTAACAAAAATATATGGGAGGTAAAATGAATGAAAGAAACAGTAGAATCTAATAAATTAATGGAGACTTCTAATTAAATAATGTAAATTTTAAATATACATACTGACATGGAAAGACATCTTTCCAGTAACCATTTATTCTGACATTAAATGTTATCATATACCATATATGCCCTGATGATGTTAACTTTAGTTAGTACTCTGAATGGATTTGTGTGTAAAAGAGCCAGAAACTAAGTTAAATAATAGGAAAGGAACAAATGAATTCATTTTTTGTTTTATTTTGTCTGCATGAAAGCCAATTTTACCCATTTAGATAAAATAAATATCTGCTGCTAAATACAAATCACTTGGATTTTCAAATCCATGTTACTTGTTGTCTTTTATCATATTCAGTAACATTCTGTTTTGTATTGTGACATTTAAAGCAATATAAACTTCCAACTGCCCTTCTGAGGACTATACTTTCAAATATTTTAACACCTTAATGACTTTGTACTGAACCATAAAAATATTTATACATTCATATTTCAAAACATTTAGAATACGGGAAACTCATAATAAGATGAAAAATACAAATTATGGTTCTAGAGCATAATTTTTGTGTGTGTCTATGTATGCATAATGAAGGGAAGGAAAATGCTTTACCAAAGTGACTTCTTACAGATAATCATAAAATGGAAGGAAGGGAAATAATTAATGACTTCCTCCCTGTGTGATATTTATACAAACCTCTTGACAGAATGAAGCAACAACTACCACACCTCAATTTGTGCTACGTGTTTTCATATGGTAATGGATGAAATAACTCTGGATTTAACAAATTTTCAGATCTGCTACTTTTTATGTCTCCAATATTTTCCAATTGCTCTAGCAGTCATCAGTTTATCTTTTATCACCTGAGTGATTAAAGATGGACATTATAGTTAATCACGTTTACCTCACAGACTACTCAAATTGTCACAATATACATCAAAAGTGTCCTCCTGTAGTGGCATAAATAGAGCCAAATGAGGATTCAGAAAATTTACTCTGTCATATAAATGCCAAAGTAAGGCAGTCTTATGTGTACATGCACTAGGTAGACTCCTGAGTAGGTTTATTGACAGGTACTCAGAAAAAATCTTTGCTAGGCAAGGATTTTGTTCACTCTTTGACACAATGCCTAAAATTGCACACTCAGGATTTACTCCTTTGGCTTATGCAAATTACTCTGGAGTGAAAATAATCTTGGAAATTAAGGCAATCATTCCGAATCTTGCCACTTGTTCATTGTTGCTTACAGATCAATTTTATTTTGTTACCAATGTCCAAATTCCACTGCTTATTAAACAGTTGCAACTTGGGTGCTGTGGCCCTTAGCTATTTGACTCTGGTAGCTCTGTAAATTAATTGATTTCACCTCCCAAATGGCTGAAATGCTCATCCATGTGACAACTGTTACTATTGTATTGTAAGATTTAAATGGATTCTGTGAAATATTGAAAAGAGTCTGTTGTTTGCTTATCCCCAACCATGTTAATTCCATTTAGGGCATTTAATTTTTTACACTCATTTCTTTATCTAAT
Organism: Daubentonia madagascariensis; assembly: GCA_023783475.1. NCBI lineage: Eukaryota > Metazoa > Chordata > Mammalia > Primates > Daubentoniidae > Daubentonia > Daubentonia madagascariensis. The sequence goes on from JAKFHU010000633.1 coordinate 4,342,024, forward strand.
TGCAAAAATATAAATGTTCATGGGAGGCATGTGAGTACTTAGTGAAAATCATGGGGTTGAGTTCATAAAAACCTAAAAACAAAACCCAATTTAGTCCCTGGTTAGCTGTATGATCTCCAGATTGTCATTCACTTTATGGTGGGATGTGAGTGTCTGGAGAAGGATGGCTATCATCAGGCATCGCTACTAGATGTTATCGCATTGTAAAAATTGGCTGGGAATGCCTCTTCATTTGTATTCTGGAACAACTCATTAAAAAATAGATTTTTAAAATAAATATTGAAATTAATTCCCCTTAAAATCTCCTGGGACTAGTAATATTTTAGAGGTAATTATTTGACTATTTTATTCAGTGTATTACGTGATTTTTAATCAGATCAGCAAGTTTTCTAGTTGTTCTTGTGTTGCTTAGAGATTTATTATAATAGTATATTTTATTCTGATTTATATAATTATCCTTTTATATATTTTACTATCTTCTATAGCTAAAAAGTTGATATTATTACATGAACTTCCATATTAAATACTTTGCCTTTGTGTGTGTGTGTGTGTGTATGTGTGTTTAACCCTTTCTTAATTCTGAGTCTTATGCTGGTACTAGCAAATGCACTTTTTTTTTTCCTTTGAGATTAAATTGCTTAGTCATTTCTTTGCCTCCATATTAGCAGCTGCATTTAGCTGAAAGGATGGGACATGCCAAGGTGTTAGGAACAAGAGAAGAGGGAAAAATGCTAATAGGAAAGGTTCAGCCATGGATCCTTTCCAGTTTAATTTTCCATTTGCTGCCATCAAACAGAAAATTCTGAACACTAGCTGTTTCACATAACTGGGCCAAAATTGGTCCACGATGAATAATAACATATTGAAATGGCAGCTACTAGAAAGGAAAAACTTGCAAATGTGACAAGGACAAATGTTTTTGAGAAAGCCAAATATTCCAAGGACAGTTCACTTGAAAAATTATTTTTAAAAATATACAGCATTTAAGTCAGTGATCATTTTGCGAAGGGTAAAAGGAGCAATTTCACTGCTACATTTGCTTTTACCTCTATTATCTTCTCTTATAAGCTGTGTGATTGTTAAGATAAAGGTAATAACAGAAAACGTGACCTTTATTCTAGCTTTACAAGTTCATTTTCTCCGGAGGAAAAAAGCTCTTCAAAAAGTTATGTTGACAGAATTGAGGAAACCATAAAAATACAAGTTCACAAATGCTAAAAATAGTTTTAATGAATTATTACATTCTTTTGTTTCCCAAGTAATATCATTATTCAAAAGTGTTATTTAAAATTGAAAGAATAATTTAAAAATAGTTGTTTTCTATTTAAGTCCTACCATGTGCTCAGAACTTTTCCTGGAATATTCATCTCACTCTTGACAACATTTTCATGATGTTGATATACGATTACCATTTAAAGATACAAATTTTTCATTCATTCGAAAAACAATGATGACTCTCAACAAGGTATGTGACCTGCCTAACACCATTCTGCAAGCCAGGAGTTTGAGCTGAAATTTAAACCCATTTTGATTTTAAGCCACACACCCTTTCACATCACTTTTATCTTGCAAACATACAGAAAATACATACAATTCATACATTCTGGTGACATTCAATTTTGTTCTCTCTCTCAATTTTTTTATTAACATCTCCATAATTTTTATTATTTACATATTAATTGTAGAACATTTAGAAAATAGTAGAAAACTAAAATAAAAAAATAATAATAAATATAATCTTAACTAGGGCAACTTCACTTATATCTTTCCAGTTCTTTTTCTATAAATTGATTGAAGGAACTCTATTTAACCTTGGGCTAGACCCTTTTGTAAGTATATTACATGTCAGGAGTATTTTACTCAATTAATTCTCATGACTCTAAGAGAAAGGTATTGTTATTATTCCAATTTTAAAGATAATGGAACCTCTATACTTTCCAGTCTTATCTTGTACATTTACTGCCCCTGGACTTGGATTCCACAATTTCTTCCAGGTGGGCTGTTTATTTTTAGTGGGAAATGGTATTTGGAGACTTCAATCTGGGCATTAGGGATGCTCATTGCTACTGGGCTGGCCATTGATTCCGGACCTTTTCACTAGGCAAGGTTGGTAAATAAGTTTTTAAAGATAAAAGATATCATGAGCTCATACTGATAGCTCTAATTCAAATATATTCCACATAACAGTCTCAAAATAACAAAGTCAACAAAACAGGGCATAGTGTTTTTTGTTTTGTTTTGTTTTCTCAGCTCTTTTTGTCCTTGGAATATCCCAAAAGAATATATAATCAAAATGCTTGTTTTCTTTGTATTTATTTATTTATTTTTATTTCAAAATATTAAGGGGATACAAATGTTTTAGGTTACATAAATCGTTTTTATAATGCTTGAGTCCTGGCTATAGGTGTGCCTGTCACCCAAAGAGTGTTCATAGTACCCATTAGGTAGGTTTTTTTCCCTTCCTCTCCTACCCCCTTCCCCCTGGTTGATTTCCACTGAGTTTTACTTCCCTCTGTGTACATGGTGTGCTCATCGGTTAGTCCCAATTTAATAGTGAGTACATGTGGTATTTGTTTCTCCATTCTTATGATACTTCACTTAGGAGAATGGTCTCCAGTTCCATCCAGATTGTTGCAAATGGTATTAATTCATCTTTTTTATGGCTGAGTATTACTCCATGATATACAAATACTACATATTATTAATCCACTCATGAATTGATGGGCACTTGGGTTAATTCCACATCTTTGCGATTGTGAATTGTACTACAATAAACATTCAAGTGCAGGTGTCTTTTTGATGAAATGACTTCTTTTCCATTGGGTAAATAGCCAGTAGTGGGATTGCTGGATCGAATGGTAGGTCTACTTTTAGTTCTTTGAGGAATTTCCATACTGTTTTCCATAGAGGTTGTACTAATTTGCAGTCCCTCCAACAGTGTATAAGCATTCCTTTCTCTTTGCATCCATGCCAACATCTATTGTTTTTGGCCCTAATGCTTGTTTTAAAAGTTATTTGGAATAGTTCATTATTCTACCAACTAGATACATACTTAGGTTCTTTTTTTTTCTTTTTACTTTGACTTGTTATTTAGACATTTTTCTCAATATAATTTTGTTTTATAATTACATAAAATACCTATCTTGCTTTTCTTATTTAAATATATCTTAATGGTCATCCCAGCAATATATACCGCTAGATACCTCATTCTTTGTACAGCTTCATAGTATGTCATTTAGTTCCTGTATCAGACTTTACTCAGTCAGACTTACTGATGGAAATTTGGCTTGCTTTCACTCTTTTACTTTATAAATAGCATAACTGTATTTTTAAAAATATTTTAACCAGTGTGTAATTGGGATGGATTCTTAGAAGTGAAATCACTAATCAAAGTATAATTGCATATGTAATTTTCCTACATATTGCCAAATTCCCCTCCATTTTTCTTTCCTGCCAGCAATTATGACAGTGCCTATTTTCTCACAGCCTTCCCAGCAGGGTATGCTGTTAAATTTTTGAATTTTTGCCCATTTATGAGGTGGAAAATGTTATCTTCCTATAATTTTGTTTTGCATTTCTCCTTTCGCATGCCAGGTAATCATCTTATCATGTGACTAATAGCTATTTGCATTTTGTCTGTCTGTCTGCATCTAGCTGTCCATATTTCTAACTTAAATATTCTAGAAGATTATTGGCTTTTTTCCTTGTTTATTTGAAGCTCTTTGTCAATTATAAATATCAAATCTGAACTTAACAAAAATTGAAATATTTTCCAAATACATTATTTCCTTTTATTCTAATTATATTTATATTTATACATATATATAAACATAGATAAATTGGAAAACAAAATTTATAAAAAAAATTTGGCATGGCAATGTATATGTTGTCATGCCAAAATTTTTCTAATTTTCTAAACTCTAAATTTTCAAAAAAAGTGGCCTTTTTCTCTTTGAGAAAGACATGCCAAACCTTTTCTAACTTTTCTTGTCCAATGTATCTATTTTTTTCTTTTTCCCTCAATTAATAATGATTATGAAAGTTTTCTCAACTTTATAAACTAATTCACCCATTTTTCTTATAATACATCTATAGTATCATTTATTACATTAAAATATCTAAGTCATTTGGAATTTGTGGTGATATCCTGTGTACAGAATAGATCCAATTTTATCTTATTTTCATATGACTGTCTAGTGAAAAGCTTACCTTTCCCTTACGGACTTGATGGCATCTTTATCACTTAGTAAATATCCATATGAAATTGGATCTCTTTCCCGATGTTCTATTCTCTTCTATTGTTTTCTTCTGAGTATTTTTGTTTCAATACTACTATCATAGGCTTCACATACAGTGCAATGTATGATAATGCTAGAAGCCTGCCTCCTTGTGCTTTTATTATTTTGAGGGTATTCCTGTCTATGTAACTTGACTAGCTCCAGAATAAAGAAAAACTGATAGTAGTTTTAATTGGGGTTGTGTTAAATTTATAAATGGTAAAATTTCTAATAATAAATTTAAAATAAATGATGGAAATTTAAAAATCACCATTTGGCAAACTCCACATTAATAATTGTTTCAGTCTAGAATTACCAGTGGTTGCTAAAATTAGTAGGCAAAAGTATCATGACAGACAAAATATTTATACAGTTTCAAATTATCTCCTCACAAGGTACTTAATATTTTTCAAGGGAAAACTAGTAACTCTCCAATACAGAAATGTGGTAAACATCATCATAACCAATTGATCAAAGTTAACATCACCAGAAATGATACAAATCAATATCATGTACTTTCTCATGTGCTGGACTGAGGAGGACACAGCATCACTTCTTTGATATTCTTACCAAAATAAATAGCATGACTTTTAGAGTGAAGATACATCACACAAAGCCAAATTGAGCAACATTCTCAAAATAACTGAACATTACTCTTCAAAAGTGTGAAGGTCCTGAAACACAATAACAGTCAAGCTGAGAATCACATCAAAGATTCAATACCATTCACAATTGCTACAAAGAAAATAAAACACCTAGGAATATATTTAACCAAGGAGGGGAAAGATCTCTACAAAAAGAACTATGAATCACTGAGAAAGGAAATTGCAGATGATGTAAACAAATGGAAAAAATATCATGCTCATGGATCGGCAGTATCAATATTGTTAAAATGTCCATACTACCCAAAGAAATTTACAGATTCAATGCAATCCCCATCAAAATACCAACGTCATTTTTCACAGATCTAGAAAAAATAATTCTTTGCTTCATATGGAACCAGAAAAGAGCCCAAATAGCTAAAGCAACCTTAAACAAAAGAAACAAATCAGGAGGCAAGCCTCAGTACCAAACCATGCATTACTACAAGGCATAGTAACCAAAAGCATGGTATTGGACAAAAATAGAGACATAGACCAATGGAACCAGACGGGAATACAGAATAAAAACCATCCACATATTGCCATTGATCTTTGATAAAGCAATACATAGACATGGAGAAAAGAAGCCTATTCAAAAATGCTGCTGGGAATATTGGATAGCCACAGTGAAGATTGAAACAGGATCTTAATCTCACCACTCCTAAAATAATTCAAGATGGACAGTGGACTGTAAACTTAAGACTGAAACCAGGTAATTCAGAAGAAAAATGTGAAAAAACTCTTTTAGATATGGCCTAGGAAGTAATGTATTAAGAGACCAGTGTAATCACAACAAAACAAAATTAATAAATGGGACTTCATTAATATTAAAAACTTCCGCACAGCCAAGGAAACAATCACAAGAATAGCAACCTACAAAATGGGAGAAAATATAATGCAAACGTTCACCAATTAAAAGGCTGATAACCAGAATCTACAAAGAACTCAGGCAGGTCAGCAAGAAAAAAATCAAACCACCCCAGTAAAAAGTGGGCAAAAAACGTGAACAGATGTTTTTCAAAAGAAGATAGACTAATGACCAATAAACATATGAAAAAAATTTTCAATGTCTCTAATTTGATTTGCAGGGAAATGCAAATCAAAACCACAGTGAGATATCACCTAACTCCAGTGAGAATGGCTTTCATGAAAAAGTCCCAAAACAACAGATACTAGCATGGATGCAGAGATAAAGGAACCTAGACAACTGTTTGTGGGACTGCAAACTAGTACAACCTCTATGGGAAATAGTATAGGGATTCCTCAAAGAATTAAAGTAGACTTACCATTTGATCCAGCAATCCCACTACTGGGTGTTTACTCAAAGGGAAAAATGTCATTTTACCAAAAAGATACTCACACTCCAATTTTTGTTTGTTTGTTTGTTTTGAGTTAAATTTTGTTTTATTTTTAAATTTCAGAATATTATGGGGGTACAAACACTTTGGTTACATATATTGCCCATGCACTGCCCAAGTCAGAGCTACAATCATGAATATCCCCAAAACAGTGCACCCCACACCCATTAGGTGTGAGTTTTCCCTTCCCCTCCACCTCCCTCCCACCTGCCCAACCCCTGATGAATATTATTTCCATGTGTGCACATAAGTATTGATCAGTTAGTACCAATTTGATGATGAGTGCCAGTGGTGCTTGTTTTTCCATTCTTGTGATATTTTGCTTTGAAAAATGGGCTTTAGCTCCATCCAGGATAATACCAGATGTGTTAATTCACCATTGTTATTTATTGCTGAGTAATACTCCATGGTATTATACCACATTTTATTAATATTAAAAAAAGATTTAGTACCAAAAAAAGACTTCATTAATAATATAATATAGATCACATAATGAAATGACGTTATTTTGGATATATTGAATTAAATAAATTATTAGAATCAAAAAAATAAATAAAAATATTTACATCTCAAAGGGGCAGAAATAATTTACGATTACAAGTTTTCCAAAGTAAAATGCTCTAAGAAAGGAGAGGTTAGAGACCTAGATCAGGAAAGAGAGGCCTGTCTAAAGTTTAGTCAAGCTGAGGGAAACATTAAGGCAATCTTGTGGTCAAATATTTTGTATCTCTCTCTCTCTCTCTCTCTCTCTCTCTCTCTCTCTCTCTCTCTCTCTCTCTCTCTCTCACACACACACACACACACACACACACACGCAGTCAGTGTTGTATGAATGCAGGGAGTATCACCCACATGATTTTCCAGGCCCAGTGCAAAATGAAAATGAAATTTTCCATGTTCAAAATTCATTCATAATTTCAAGACTGCAACAGCAGAGCATTAAACTAAGCTCTGAGTGTTTCTGAGTCTGGATCCCTAGACAGCTCCACAGGTCAGACACCCCTGTAGCTGGCCCTGGGGGCAAGGTATGGAATCCAGATGGGCCAACAACTGGAGATAGAATTTTTGCTTTTCCAATAACTACCTGGGTGACTTTAACATTTCTCTTAATCCTCCTAAATTCCAGTTTCCTCCTGTGAGTATTGGGGAAGGGTGCTCAGGAAGTGAGTAGTTGTATGAGTAATAACTAGCTGCTGTAAGCCATGTTCACAGAACAGTGACTGGTGCATAGCAAGCATTTGATAATTGTTAGCTTTTATTTTGAAAAATACAAATACATTGACCTTTAGGCAAATGCATTTTACAAGTTTTTCATTAACTTTTTAATATATTTAAGATTAGTTCAGTACAGAGAAGTTAAAATAAATTGTATGGAGGTAATTATGTAGTTTCTTTTCCATATGTGGAGTCATGCTTAGGAAGACTTGAACCATCCAGAGAATAAGCGGATAATGACACCTGGATCTATTTTGTGGTATATGTTCTTTCTTTTATATTTTTCACACTTTAAAATATAAAGTAGGATTGAAACTATTTTTTCCCAAATGTTAAGTCTTTTGGCTCTTTCTTGTGGTAAAAAAAAGTTTTCAATTATTTTAAAATGTGAAGATCTTTTTGTACGAAGTTTTTAAAGATACTTGGAATGCCTCTAAACTACTAAACTATTTATTCTAGCTGAAGAACTATAACTTTACTATATAGTTTTCTATTGGATATTGCATATATAAGATGGGCTAGGTTTTTCTATAGTCCCAACTACCCCCAACACCTCAATAATTAAAAATCACAAACAGCAAGCTCCACACTGTCCACTCCCAGAGAAATAAAACCTTTTTAGCCCACTTAGTCATGCTGGTATTATTTTACTATTTTATTAAATATAATTTACCATTACTTAAGATAGGACTTCTAAATTAAAATTACTATTCAGAACTCCTCATCATGTTGGTCTAATTTTAAAGTTACTTTAGTTTCATAAATTATACTGTGAGGATTCCTGAGTTTATGTAACTCACAAACTGCTTAAGCAACAAATATTCTCTTCCTTGAAGTTTTGATAGAACATTCCAGCAAAACCACCTATCTTAATCAGATTTCTTAAAAATTTTTTTGATGTCCATGAAATAGAAACTTATCCAAAAGTTCTATCTGTTGTTTTGATAAATCTAGTAATAATACTTATAGAAATTTCTTTCACATTCATTTTCCAAATTACTAACAAGAGCTGCATTTTAGCTATACTTTTTTTAAATCAGCTTTTAAATTTATTCCTAATTTCTGAGGTCATATTTAAATTTAATTTTCTTTATTTTTTACCTTGATAATATTTGGTGAAAACATTTATTTTGTTTTACTTATTATTAATCTCTTTAAAGAAAAACTTCTCGAATTTATCAATTAAATTTTTCTAATTTCTAAATAATTTGCTTTAATCTAATACATTCCTCTGCTTTCTTCAGGTTTTTTGACTATCTCTTCCTAGATTTTTATATTCATTATTTTTTCATTCTGTTATTGATTACAGCAATATTCATTAGTATGTATTGCTCTAAGGACAGCTTTCTGTGCTGATGAATATTCTTTTCATTGTTGTTAGCCTCCAGAGTTTTAGCATTTGCAGTTCTAAATTCTTTTGTGTAAAAAGAAGTGCCCCCACCCCATTAACTAATATTTTATCTTTTTTTTTTCCATTCTGGAATTTTATATCTATATAATACTTGTCAGCATGTAATTACTTCTGTTCTCTAATTGCATAGGAGCAACTTTCGTCTAAAGTCTACCTTGACAGAGTGGGCTCCTAGGTACAGCGTAAGTTCACCCCATTTTCACAAGGTTTTCATCAAATCTCCCTGGTTTTCCTGAGGATAACTTCTGGTTCTCTAGGACCCCATTCAATGCAATAAAATAATCTACGGTATGTGGCAAGCACTGTCTTCAGCCTTCTTTCAGTCTATGTCACCCATAGTTTGCTATTCCAGGATAGAGCTTGTCAGGATATAGTATGTCACAACCAACACTCGCTAATTGTCAACAAGTCATTGCCTGCAATTTGGAGTCTCTGCATGAACATCTGTATTTGTGAGGGTAAAGTGAGAACAGAGGCAGCAGCACTCTCCCCATTGCCCCAATTCATAGAAGAGTGTCCAAGTGGTAGAGAGAGACAGGGTTCCAGCTTTTTGACTGTTGCAGGCCCTGGTGATTTACAAAAGCAACATCATGATGTTTTTCCAGGCAATCTCTATTTCAAGTAATAAAGCCTGGTAATACCAAAAGCAAAAGACTGAATGGGCTCTATTCTCAATTCTGCTCCTTAATTAGCAGCAATTACTTTATCTGTGAGTGTTTTTCTTCAAAGCTTCTTTGCATTTCCTTCTTTCAGTGTCATCCTGGATGATCCAGTGTGATTTTGAATGAATGCCACTGGATGTCACTGGGTAGATAATATTTGAATGCAGAAATCAACAATTGTCTTTTAAGAACTGAAAGCAATGAGCATGTTATTCTAGGAAGTCTCCATTCACATTAAACAGATTACTTTAATTGTTAATAGAGAGTCAACATGACCTTAATTAAACCATTTGCCAGTAGTCCTTTCTATGAGCTACTCATTTTATTCATTGGCTTTTAAGAAAATCACAGAGTAAAACTTCTACATTTCAAGTTTAGATTTGATGTCAGTAGTTAATTTTTTTTTTCACTCTGAAAATGATAGCAATTTTCAGTGTTCATAAGTGTAAATTTCATTTATTTGTGGCTCAGTAACTCTGGTTTCAGTTTCCTACTGAAAGCTACAAAATCACTTTGAAGAGCACCATATAAGTAAATTAAGCCATCAAGTCTTTAAGCTGGGAATGTCACACCCAGGAGGGTATTTCAAAGCTTATAGCTGCTACTTTGGGGCTTGAACAAGAATTTCCCAAAGCTGAAAACATTTTGAGGCTCAGAGACTTCATGGAACATAAACTTTTACCTCAAAAATAAACTTTGTATTTTGAAAAACAAACCATTTATTGTTTGTATAAAAGGTTCCTGTGTTTTGTAAGGAAACAATTTAATGACTCCAGTTTATAAAAATACTATGGGACACTGATTACAAATGTATCCTTTACTTTAAAAGAGCAGAGGCAATCTAATCACTGGCATAAACCTGCCAGTTGCACCCAAAATTGTTTCTAGAACTCTATTTTTTAAATTATTATGGGTTTAAATTTTTAAATATTTATAGATTTTATGAATATTAATTATTCACAAATAAAGGAAGAATATAGAATATGTATGCCTATATATGAAGTGTTATAAACTTTAAAACAGGAGTCCCTTGAGAAATTCCCATACTGTTTTCCGTTGAGGTTGTACAAATTTACATTCCCACCAACAATGTATATGTGTTCCCTTTTCTCTGCATCCTCACCAACATGTGTTTTTCTCTTTTCTTTTTTTTTTTCCTTTTAATAATATCCATTCTCACTGGTATAAGATAATACGTCATTGTGGTTTTAATTTGCATTTCTCTGATGATTAGTGATCTTGAGCAATTTTTCATATACTTGTTGGCCATTTGTATATCTTCTTTTCAAAAATGTTCATTCGTGTCCTTTGCCCAATTTAAACAGGATTATTTATTTGTTCTTCTGGTTGAGTCGAGTTCCTTGTAAATTCTGTATATTAGTCCCCTGTCAGATGCATAGTTTGCAAATATTTTCTCCCATTCTACAGGTTGTCTGTTCACTTTGTTGCTTATTTATTTTGCTACACAGAAACTTTTTAGTTCAATATAATCCCATTTGTCTATTTTTGGTTTTGTAGCTCATGTTTTTGAGGTTTTAATAATGAATTCTTTGCCTAGACCAATATCTGGAGTTTTCCCTCAGTCTTCTTCTAGTATTTTTATAGTTTCAGGTCTTACGTTTAAGTCTTTAATCCATCTTGAGTTGATTTTTGTATATGATGAGAGTTCTGCATGTGGCAATCCAATTTTCCCAGCACCATTTATTGAAAAGAACGTCCTTTCCCCAGTGTATGTTTCTTCAACTTTTTCAAAGATCAGTTGGCTTTAAGTATGTGGCTGTATTTCTAAGTTCTCTGTTCCATTGTTCTACGTGTCTATTTGTATACCAGTACCATGGTGTTTTGATTACTATAGACTTGTAGTATAATTTGAAGTCATGTAATATGATGCTTCTAGCTGTGTGTTTTTGGTATTGTTTTGTTTTATTTTGTTTTTCCTTAAGATTGCTTTGACTATTTGGGCTGTATTTTGGTTCCATATAAATTTTAAGGATCTTCTTTCCCTTGTTCCGTGTAAAATGTTCTTGGTATTTTGATAAGGATAACATTGAATTTGCAGATTGCTTTGGGCAGTATGGTCATTTTACCAATAGTAATTCTTTCAGTCCATGACTGTGTGATGTTTTTCCATTTGTTTGTGTCATCTATAATTTCTTTCATCAGTGTTTTGTAGTATTCCCTCTAGAGATCTTTCACTTCTTTGCTTAAATATATTCCTAGGTATTTTATTTTGTACTATTGTAAATGGGATGACCTTCTTGACTTGGTTCTTGATTTGTTTCAATATTTCTTCCTGGTTTAATCTTGGGAGGTTATATGTTTCCAGGAATTCATCCACTTCCTCTAGGTTTTCTAGTTGGTGGGAACTTAGTTGTTTGTAATAGTCTGATGATCTTTTGTATTTCTGTGGTATCTTTTGTTATGTCTTCTTTTTCATTTTTGATATTCTTATTTGGATCTTCTCTCATCTTGGTTAATCTAGCTAGCAGTTTATCAATTTTGTTTATCTTTTTTAAGAACCAACTTTTCATTTTCCTGATCCTTTGTGGGCATCTTCGGTCTCTCATTTAGTTTTGCTCCAATCTTTGTTTTTTTTTTTTTTCCACTAACTTTGGATTTGGTTAGTTCTTGCTTTTTGAGTTCCTTGAGGTGTGATGTTAAGTTGTTACCTTATAATCTTTCTACTTTTTTGACATAGGAATTTAATGCTATAAACTTCCCTCTTAGCACTGCTTTTACTGTATCTCACAGGTTTTGGTAAGTTGTGTTTCCATTTTCATTTGTTTCAAAATTTTTAAAATTCCATCTTAAATTCTTCATTGACCCAGTGATCTTTCAGGAGCATATAGTTTCATTTCTGTGTATTTATATAGTTTCTGAGTTCCTCTTCATATTGATTTCTAGTTTTATTCCACTGTGGTCTGAGAAGGTACTTGATATGATTTTGATTTTTTAAAAATTTTCTTTAGGCATCTTTTGTGGCCTAAAATATGGTCTATCCTGGAGAATGTTCCACATGTTAATGAGAAAAATGTATATTGTGCAGTTGTTGAATTAAATGTTCTATAAATGTCTGTTAGGTGCATTTGGTCTAAAATCCAATTTAAATCCAATAGTTCTTTGTTAATTTTCTCTCTCAATGATCTGTCTAATGCTGTGAGTGTGGTGTTGAAGTCCTCCGCTATTATTATATTGCTTCTATTTCTTTCTTTAGATCTGGTAATATTTGTTTTATGAGTCTGGGTGCTCCAGTGCCTGCTAAATTGATCCCTTTATCATTATATAACACCTTCTTTGTCTTTTTTTCACCCTTTTTTTTTTTTTTTTTACTGTTTTTGACTTAATGTCTGTTTTATCTAAGTATTAGCTACTCCAACTTGCTTTTGGCTTCCATTTGTGTAGAATATCTTTTTCCACTCTTTCACTTTCAGTCTGTATGTGTCTTTACAGGTAAGGTAACTTGCTTAAAGCAGCATATATAGTTGGATCATGTTTTCTTATCCATTCCACCAGTCTATATCTTTTAAGTGGAGTATTTAATCCATTTACATTCAAGGTTAACATTGATATGTGAGGTTTTGTTCCTGTCATATTGTTAATTGTATTCTAGTTGTTTTAAAAACTTTTTGGTTCTTTCTTTTTCTCTGTCTGTCTTGGTGGTTTGGTAGAATTCTGTAGCGTTGCCATTTAATTCATTTCTCTTCCTTCTTTGTGTGATTGTTTTATAAGACCCGTGAATTTGATACTTCTCATGTGTTTTCATGGTGGTAAATATTGACCATTCATTTCCAAGTTTAGGACCCCTTTGAGCAATTCTTGTAGGGCCAATCTAGCAGTGATGAATTCCCTCAGTGTTTGTTTGTCTGGGAATGACTTAATTTCTCTTCTATTTATAAAGTTTAATCTAGCTGGATATAAAACTCTTAGTTGGCTGGGTTTTTTTTTTTTTTTTTTTTTTTTTTTAGCACTTTGAAAATGCCATCCCCTTCTCTTATGGCCTGTAAAGTTTCTGCTGAGAAGTCTGCTATTAGTCTGATGAGGTTTCCTTTATAGGTGACTAGATACTTTTCTCTTGCTGATTTTAAAGTTTTTATTACTTTGACTTTAGACAGTCTGATTATAATACACCATGGTGAAATCCTTTCCACTGAGTCTCCTTTATCTGGATGCCTAAATATCTTGCTAGACTTGGGAAGTTTTCATCAATTATTTCATTAAATATGTTTCCTAAACTTTTGAGCCATTTTTCTACCACTGGAATATCTATAATTCATAAGTTCAGCCACTTTATGTAGCTCCAAACATCTCAAAGCCTTTGTTCATACTTTTTCATTCTTTTCTTCTTCATTTTGTATGACTGCATTTAATCCATTTATTTCAAAAGACCTCTCTTCAAGTTCTAAGATTCTTTCTTCTGCTTGGCTAGTCTATTGTGAAGTTTTTGATTGCATTTTGTAATTCCTTCAAGGAATTTTTCAGTTCCAGAATTTCTGTTTACTCTTTTTTAAAAGATATCTATCTCCTTGGTTAATTTCTCATTTATATTCTGAATTGATATTCTGATTTCTTTGTACTGGTTTTAAGATGCCTCTTGCATCATATTGAGATTCATTAAAATCAATACTTTAAATTCTTGAATTCCTTGCATTTTGAGAATTTTGTTTTTGTTAGGATCTATTGCTGGAGAATTGTGGTGTCCCTCTGAGGTTGTCATAATATCTTGTTGTTTTATTCTTCCTGTAGTTTTACACTCATTTCTGTGCATCTTGAGTAACAGTTGTTTCTCATCTTTGAATCTTCTTTTGTTGGGGGTGGGAGGGACATTTATCTTAAAAATATGAGTATGATGTTGGTTGAATAGGGCCATTTGGCTTTGCTTCTGGGTGTGTGCAGTGGTGAAGATGCTGTATGATTTCCTTGGCTACAATTAACCTTAGTGGTATCTGTGGATTTCTTTGCATGTTAGGGTATGGTTGCTGATGGAGGCTGGGGGTGAAGTTGTACTGGAGACTGGAAAACCTAATGTGTCCTTCTTCAGGTTTCACTGGTAGTGGTGGTGGGCTGAGTGTGTTTATCCTTGTTACTTGGGCAGCGTAAGTTGGCACTTTGTTGGCAGTCCTAGGCAGGATGATTATTGGGCCTTTGGGTGGTTTTCTGAAATGCCAGTTTAGTAGCAATATACCAGGCAAATGAGTAGTCTCTCAACCTCCTGAGCAGCTGGGTGGTGTGAGTGAGTGAAGGTGTAGGAATGTTCCTGAGAAGCTCTTCTAGTTCCCAAGCACTTTGCTTTTCTGTTAGCAGTTGTTGCAATGAGATCTATAGGCTGACCTCCAAGCCAGTAGGTGGCACTTGCAGGTAAGAGCCAGATTCAGTGGTAGCAGTAGGATTTATGCCTGATCTCTGTTCTCCAAGAGAAGTGCTTGGGTGTCCTAGGTGGTGAATTGCACTGTGAAACCCTCAGGAGCCTGGATCCCACACTCTGTCTTGGGGAGGACTAGGCAAGCTTGCACCCAGCCCTTCCAATGAGGGTAGAGGGTGTATGCACCAGCCTTGACAGGGGGTGGCAGGGCAGTCCTCAGGCCTCTGGTGAAATTCTTGAGTGAGGGGTGACTATTGCTCTGCTAAGGTCTTAGCACAAGGAGGTTAGGGTGGACCCATCGGCCACAGCCTTGGCCAGTAGGAGTGGAACTTGCCTCCCTCTCGCGTCCCAGTCCCAATGGGCCTCCCTTCCCCATCACGACTGTGGCAGCTGATCGATCTCTTCTGTCAGTCACAGCAGTTTGCATCTAGTATGTAACTCATCCCTAGGCCATAGTAACACTGCCTGGCCTACCAAGACTACCAACACTACCAAGCCACTCGGGCATCTCTCTTCATGCTTAGATCCTGGTGGATGAGAAGCCTTGTTCTGGAGCCAGTGGCTGAAGCCCATGCCAAAATCCTTTCTTAGTTCTGATTGTGGGAGACCCTCCTTTGCTTAAGACCCAGTTCCCCAAGCCCCAGCCTGAGTGTCTCTCATGCCAAAGACTGGCACTGCTGCTAGTTCCTGGGATAATCACAGCTTGTTAAAATCTAGGATAAAGAATGGTATCTTACTGTAGGTGTCCAGGTCTGAGGAAGTGTGCGGGACAATGTCTCATGCAATTCCTTCTCACAATCTTCTAGCTGCTCCCTAAGTTAGACTCAGGGCAGGACAAGATGCTCTCTTATAGCCTGGATTATACAATTCCCCAGTGGAAACGTGGACCAAAGAAAGATAATCACTCACCCACTCCTGTATTAGAAATTCATTCCCAGGTTTTGGCCAATCCAGGCTCTGCAGGCTGATGGTTTTCCTTCTCCTTACCAGAATTTGGAGCCTCCTTTTGCTCTTCTGTTGAACTCCTATGTTCCTTCTTGGATAATATATGTCAAGTGTGATTGTCTACACACTATTTTGATTTTTCTTTTTTTTAAATTTCAGATTATTACAGGGGTACAAATGTTTTGTTACATGGATTGCTTTTGCACTGCTTGAGACAAAGTTATAAGTGTGCCCATCACACAGATAGTGTACATTGCACCCATTAGGTTTGATTTCACTCATCCTTTCCTATGCCTCCCACCTGCTTTATTTCCCTTGAGTTTCACTTCCATCTGTGCACATGAGTGCTGATTGGTTAGTTCCAATTTAATAGTGAGTAAATGTGGTGTTTGTTTTTCCATTCCTGTGATACTTCACTAAGGAGAATGGTCTCCAGTTGTATCCAGATTGTTAGAATGTTCTCCAGTTATTAATTCATTTTTTTAATGGCTGAGTACAACTCCATGGTATACATATACTACATTTTATTAATCCCTCACGAATTGATGGGCACTTGGATTGATTCCACATCTTTGCTATTGTGAATTGTGCTGCTATAAACATTCAAGTGCAAGTGACTTTTTGATAAAATGACTTTTTTTTCCTTTGGGAAAATACCCAGTAGTGGTTTGCTGGATCAAATGGTAGGTCTACTTTCAGTTCTTTGAGGAATCTCCATACTATTTTCCATAAAGTTTGTACTAGTTTACATTTCCACCAACAGTGTATAAGTGTTCTTTTCTGTCTGCATACATGCCAGCATCTGTTGTTTTGAGACTTTTTGATAAAAGCTATTCTCATTGGGGTTAGGTGATATCTCGTTGTGGTTTTGATTTGCATTTCCCTGATGATTAGAGACGTTGAGCATTTTTTCTTGTGTTTATTGCCATTAGTCTATCTTCTTTTGAAACGTTTCTGTTCATGTATTTTGCCCACTTTTTACTGGGGTGGTTTGATTTTTTTCTTGCTGACTTGTTTGAGTTCTTTGTAGATTCTGGTTATTAGCCCTTTATTGGATGAATAGCATGTGAATATTTTCTCCCATTCTGTAGGTAGTCTATTTCTCTGTTGATTTTTTCCTTGGCTGTGCAAAAGCCTTTTAAATTAATGAAATCCCATTTATTAATTTTTGTTGTTGCTGTGATTACAATTGGGGTCTTCTTCATAAATTCATTGCCTAGGCCCATATCTAGAAGAGTTTCTCCAACATTTTCTTTTAGAATTCTTATGTCTTCATGTCTTAGGTTTAAATCTGCTATCCATCTTGAATTAATTTTAGTGAGTGGTGAGAGATATGGATCCTGTTTCAATCTTCTACATGTTGCTATCCAATATTCCCAGCACCATTTATTAAATAGGGATTCTTTTGCCCAGTGTATATTGTTGTCTGCTTTGTCAGAGATCAGATGGCAATATGTGGATGCTTTATATCTGGGATCTCTGTTCTGTTCCATTGGTCTATGTCTCTACTTTTACGCCAGTACCATGCTGTTTTGGTCACCGTAGCCTTGTAGTATAGCTTAAATTCTGTAAAGTGAGGCATCCCAATTTGTTCCTTTTGCTTAAGATTGCTTTGGCTATTTGGGCTCTTTTCAGGTTCCAAATTAAGTGTAGAATTATTTTTTCTAGATCTGTGAAAAATGGCATTGGTATTTTGATGGGGATTGCATTGAGTCTGTAAATCTCTTTGGGTAGTGTGGACATTTTAATAATGTTGATTCTGCTGATCCATGATGATATGTTTCTTCATTTGTTTACATCATGTGCAATTTCCTTCCTCAGTGATTCATAGTTTCCTTTGTAGAGATAAATTGCCTCCTTGGTGTTTTATATATATTCCTAGGTGTTTTATTTTCTTTGTAGTTATTGTGAAAGGTATTGAGTCTTTGATTTGATTCTCAGCTGGACTGTTTTGGGGGTATAGGAATGCTACTGATTTGTGTACATTGATTTTGTAGCCTGAGACCTTACTGAATTTATTTATCAATACCAGGAATGTCTTGGTGGAATCTTTGGGGTTTTCTAGGTATAAGATCATATCATCAGCAAAGAGTGATAGTTTGACCTCCTTTTTTGCCATTTGGATACCCTTAATTTCCTTCTCTTGCCTGACTGTTCTGGCTAGGACTTCCAGCTCTATTTTGAATAGAAGTGGTGACAGTGGGCATCCTTGTCCTGTTCCAGTTCTAGGTGCCAATGCTTTCAACTTTTCCCCATTCAGTATGACGTTGGCTGTGGGTTTG
The DNA here is from genome assembly GCA_023783475.1 of Daubentonia madagascariensis. NCBI lineage: Eukaryota > Metazoa > Chordata > Mammalia > Primates > Daubentoniidae > Daubentonia > Daubentonia madagascariensis. The sequence goes on from JAKFHU010000633.1 coordinate 4,360,174, forward strand.
CCATATATGGCTTTTATTATTTTGAGATAAGTTCCATCTATGCCTGTTTTGTTAAGAATTTTGATCATAAAAGGGTGCTGAATTTTGTTGGATTCTTTTTCTGCATCTATTGAGATGATTATATGATCTGTGTTTTTGTTTCTGTTTATGTGGTGAATCACATTTATTGATTTACATATGTTGAATCATCATTGCATCCCTGGGATGAAGCCCACTTTGTTGTGGTGGATTATTTTTTTGACATGCTGCTTAATTCCTTTTGCTAGAATTTCACTGAGAATTTTTGCATCTATATTCATAAGGGATATTGGTCTATAGTAGTCTTTTTTTGTTATGTACTTTCCTGGCTTTGGTATCAAGGTGATACTGGTTTTATAGAATGAGTTGGGAAGGATTCCTTCCTTCTCAATGTTATGAAATAATTTCTGCAGTATGAGTACCAATTCTTCTTTGTAGGTCTGATGAATTTGGCTGTGAAACTATCTGGTCTGGGGCTTTTTTTTATTGCAAGATTTTTATTGCTGCTTTACTGTCATTGCTCATATTGGTCTGTTCAGGAGTTCTATTTCTTCCTAATTGAGCCTTAGGAGGTTGTGTGTTTCCAGGAATTTTTCCATTTCCTCAATTTTTTCAAGTTTATGTGTGTAGGGATTTTTATAGTATTCACAGATGATATTTTGTATTTATGTGGTATCAGTTATAATATCTCCTTTTTCATTTCTGATTCAGCTTATCGGGTCCTTTCTTTACTATTTCTGGTTAATCTAACAAGAGGTCTATCAATTTTTATTATCTTTCAAAAAACCAATTTTTTGTTTCATTATTTTCTGTATTATTTTTTGTTTATGATTTCATTTAGTTCTGCTATGGCCTTAGTTATATCTTTTATTCTGCTGGGTTTGGGTTTGGTTTGCTCTTCCTCTTCTAGTTCCTTTAGACAATTCATTAGATTGTTGATTGTGATCTTTCTGTCTTTGTGTGTAGGTATTTAAGGCTATGAATTTTCCCCTTAGGACAGATTTTGCTGAATCCCATAAATTTTGACAACTTGTATCCCCTTTGTCATTTATTACAAGGAATATTTTGATTTCCATCTTAAATTCCTCCTTGGCCCAAAAATTGTTGATCAGGTTGTCTAATTTCTATGATTTTGTGTAGAATTGAGTGTTTTTTTGTTGGAGTTTATTTCTAATTTTATTCCACTGTGGGCAGAGAAGATACATGATATAATTTCTATTTTTTAAAAAATTTGTTGTGACATGTTTTGTGGCCTAAGATGTGATCGATCTTAGAGAATGTTCCATGTGCTGATGAGAAGAAGGTATATTCAGTAGTTTTTGGGTAAAATGCTCTATAAATGTCTGTTAGGCCCATTTGCTCTAGCATTCCATTTACAGCACTGTTTCTTTGTTTAAGTATAATAGATGAGGTATGCTGGAAATGTTTCTAGTTAACCATCTTGGGGAAAAAAGGAGGGATTATTAATTTGAGCAAAAGAGTATTTGCTCATTCTCCAGGAAAAAGATGAAATGTGCCAGAACACTGGACTGTTTCATATTATTTTCAAATTATTGACTGATCTTAATGAAAATATAAGTGTTAAATATAATTAATATGAGGTAAATTCACCAAAGAAACAAGTTTTTAGAATAATTTCATTGGCTTTTATTTTATCTTATTGAAGTGACTCCCCTTAGATTGACTTTTTTGGATGTGAGATCATTTATGATTTATTTGATTTAATAATATCGTCCCACTACACACAAATTCTATGATACTTTCTTTTTAAAGTAAAATACCAAATGTATTTTACTGTTTCTGTCCTTTTTATTTTGTTTCGTTTTTAGGATATTCACATGAGAGCTAGAATCTATAAAAATATTGGGTAAACATGTTAGGGAAAAAATGATTTTGAGTTACATGGATAACTCCTCTTTAAAAATAAAAGTAAACATATTAACAAATAAATAAATAACTCTACAAACTAACAATATCTAGGGCCTATTATAAAATAGGTTATTTATTCTTGAATAGTTTTGTTTGAGTTAAGCCTACAACAATTTTTGATTACACCCTTACCAGCATCTAAGAAATAAGATATGAGTAAAGGCAATACATAGAAACATATTATGATATGCTAAAGCTACCTTCTGAAAAATGTATATATGAAAATTACAAATCTTACCTTTGCTGTTGAATTGACTATGAGGAAATCCAATGCTTCGTATCACCTGAGCCCTAAATACCAAGCAGTACAAATGAGTCCTAAAGCCATATTATATGCCTGAGCCATATTATATCACCAAGCAAGAACTAAATGTCTTATACTAATCATAGTTCTTGGTAACAAACTAAAGAATTTTTCCCTGATTACCATAATCAGAAAAGGTGACTTTTGGACGGGTATTAGGTAGCTTGGCAGGGTGGAGGAACAGAGCTGGAATCAGACTACAGGAAAAGTCAGCCCACTTTAAAAGCTTACTAGTCAACACTAGCATCACCAGCAGTGGAAGAGTTCTAACTGTCCCTGCTTCTTTGAGCCATTCTCTCTGTATTCAGCAACCAGGCCTGGCACAGGGATCAGTGGTACCATATGGCAGTGACCAAGTTGCCAGACATCAGGGAGGGCAAGTGTCTGCCTTCTTTGGCTAAGCTAGTGGGATAGGACACTAACTCCTACAAAATTCCTAAACAGTGGATTCTACATGTAGAGGAAAAGGTCTCAGATGACAAAAATCTTTAAAAAACAAACAAAAGCTCCAATTACCTTTATTACAAGCAGATCTAATTAGTACAATTAGTCAGTCAAACATGGGAAATTCCAATTTATTGAACATCTCTCCTGTAGTGATCACTGAAATGAAAATTATTTGCTTTTTTACCACTTATCTTGGCTGGTTACAATTGTTGCCATGTAGGTTAATATAGTTTATATTATTCTCTCATCAGAAACTGCATCATTTATTTGAAATATTATGAAAAGCGATTGCTCATAAGAGTAGTTTTTGTATTATAAACAAAGTCCTCTTGCTATAAGGTACTGTAGAACACAGCAGGGAAAATTAGGATTACTTAGAACCATACTAACTGAGTTCAAATCCTGGCTTTATTCATGCACTTGAACATGTGTTTACCCTCTCTGCAGCTTAGTTTGCTCATTTGAAAAATGGGAAGAATAGTAGTATCTACCTCAGGAGATCATTTTGAGGACTGGGTTTATAGAGTTAGAACAGTGCCATCATGGAGTGAGCACCACACTTCCACGAGCCACCCTCAATGTCCACTCCTGACACATGACCACAGTACACTTCATATACTGGAAGTATGGGGAAACATTAATATAATTATATGCATGGCTTTTTTGAAACCAAGAACTGTAACTATCTGGTGTATTGGAGTTTATCTTCAACTGGAAGGTTTATCTTCAACTAGAAGGTTTATCCTCAACTGGAAGCAGAGAACCTAGTTTCTAGTCCCAGTGCTGATACAACTGGTTACAACTCTGGACAAGCTACTGACCTCAATTTGTCATCTATATGTTTGTAATAAAATAATGTTTTGATGCATAAAGCAATGTGTGGTTTTTTTTACCCCCCTTCAGTATTTCTGCATTTTACTCATGTCCTTTCAGGAAGATGGTGGCTCTGGGTGTGCTTCCTTAAAGGACAGATGTGGCAGGCAGATAGCTGGCATGACTGCACATCTTTGGTTTTTCTGTTTCAAGAGTTTTAGGGAGACATGTGCGGTGGCTCATGACCGTAATCCTAGCACTTTGGGAGGCTGAGGCGGGTGAATCACTTTTGGACAGGAGTTGGAGACCAGCCTGGGCAATAATGAGACCCCATTTATCAAAAAAAATAAATAAAAAAGCTTAGCTCAGCACATGGTGGTGTGCTATTGTAGTTCCAGCTACTCAGGAGGCTGAGGTGTGAGGCTGAGGCAGGAGGATCGCTTGAGCCCAGGAGTTTGAGGTTGCAGTGAGCTATGATGACGCCACTGCACTCTAGCCTGGCAGCCTGGGTGAGGGAGCGAGATCCCATCTCTTAAAAGAAAAAAAAAAAAAGAAAGCTTTAGGGAAAGTTAGTATTGTCACTATATACAAAAATCAGAAATGTCTGGGAGAACAAGTAGTAAGAAACTGGTGCATCAAGCAACTAGGAAAAAGAAGTCCTCTCAGCTAGAGGGAGGAGAGGAAAGACAAGGAGAGGTCAATTGCAGAGGGACCTGAAGGTGAGAGATCAGAGGGATCCTGCATGAGACCAAAGGGAGCACGTGATCCAGAAAGAGAAAATGCCTGTATGATCTCTCTAGTCAGAAGGTCCATGGACAATCTTGCAAAGGTTCCTGAGTGCCAGAATGTTGCAGAAACATCCAAGTGTATCCCATGGAACCCAAAGTGGCGTTAGAGTGGCAGAAGGAGCTTCTGAGACTAAAGTGACCATGTGAATGGAAGGGGTCATGTGAACATGGACTCCACACAGACAAAACCTTTGTCTTTTTCCACACTATTTCCCCAGCTCCCAGAACATGTCGGGCACCTAGTAGATGCTCAGTTAATTTTGTCTCATGGGATCCCAAATGGAACAAAAGCCAGACAGAAAGATAGACCTGGTAGTGCATTCCTTCATGCACATGGTCTTTAGGACTAGTTGCTTCCGTCATTTTCTACCCACCTTTGCTTAGCTTTATGTAGTGTCCTAACACTCCACTGATCAAGGAATTCAGGTATAGGCCCAGGTAACTTGATGGAGATTAAGTTTCTGCCTCCCTACCACAATAGGAGCTTATACTAGAAAGTAAACTCATGTATTTTAAACAATTATTTATTGAGCCCCTATTATGTGCCAGACACTGTTCTAGGCACTGGGGATATTATCAATAAATCAACAGAGAGTTATAGAGACAGAAAGTTAAGCTTCTTGCACATAACTAATGTTTTGAAACCTTACTGTAGGAGAGGTACTATTAAATGTTATATGGATAATAACTGAAGAGAACCATTAAAGTAGATATTATAATACATGTTTTACAGATGAGGAAACCGAAACACAGAAAAATTAATTATTGTGCCCAAAGTCACAAAAATAGAAAAGTAGTCATGGTATGAACCTTGGCAAGTCAGGCCCAATTCCCTTGCTTGTAACTATGAATTCATGAACTGATGTGTATGTTCTCTAAATCCTGATGATTCAACAGTACACCCCTAGCCAGGTCCTCTCTCTTTGGCTCCCCACTGCTACATCCAAACACACACAGGATATCTCCAACTGGATGTCCCACAGGGATCTCAAACTCAACTTAAATAATCACAACTGAACTCAACACCAATCTTCCTAATTTTTCCTGGGTTTCCTCCCTCAGGGAATGCCATCCTCTCGATCTATGTTTATCACACCAGAAATCTGGGTTTCTCCCTTTCTGCCTACCCTCTCCCTTTTTCACAGCTCAGCTCTCATCTAATCAAACACCAAGTCCTGTTGCTCCTCTCTTCCTAATATCTGCCAAGGCTCTCCCTATCCAGGTGTTATCATCTCTTATTTGCATTATTTTAATGGCCTTTAGGCTTGTTCCTCCAACATGAACTTCTGCATTATAATCTCTACAAGCCAGCCCAACTGATTTTTATGAAATGAAAATCTGACCATTTCACATCCATATCATCATGGCTGAAGGATGAAGCCCCCAAACTCCTTGACATACCATAGAAACCCAGTCATTATGTGTGTCCTTTCTGCTATCTAAGCTTCTCCTCTCACCCTTTTCTGTTTCAGTTCTACAAAGCTAATTGGAATCCATTAGACGCACCTTCTGCACTTTTGCACATAATTTGTCTTATTTTACAAAAAGCCTTCCTCATTGCTTGTCCATCAGAATAAAGCCACTTCATTGTTATGGTCTCAGTACAGATCTTATTTCCTCTGAGAAGTCTTTTTCAACTTCTCCAAATTAAGTTAGGTGCCCTTTCTGTGCTCATTTCTGGTTACTACTTACCATATTACTGTTTACTCTTCTGTCTTCTCCTCAAGACCACACTTTCCTTCATGGGATGGGACTGTATCTTCCTAACTGTGTATTCTTGTCTCTCAGTACAATGCCTGCTGCCTAGGAGGAGTGCAATTAAAAGCAGCAGCAACAACAATAACAACAACTCGAATGAATGAAAAAATAATCACATGAAATAATTCCTGCTGGGATGTGAGTAAGCAATAAACCAACCCAAATATGGGACAGAAAACATTTCTAAAGCAAAATCTGACATAAGAGGACTGTGAAATTAAAGCAAGGATGGGATCATAAATCTTACTCCAACTGGATCAAATCAGCAGCCTTCTCACTTTCTATCAGCCAAGTGCAAAGCAGCAGCCATAGCTGCCTTTTTCTTGAAATCTAAATATTAAGAACAATTTTTACCATACTACTTCATTGCACCAACAACTACAGATTGTTAATAATTGGGGATATCAACTTCTAAAGGAGCAAGATAGGTGGATCAGATTAAAATACTTACAAACAAGACTGGAAACAAGAGAACAATGGAACTCAAAATATTTCTTAGTAGAATAGTTCAGGTCAGCCAGGGACTCAAATCTCTTGTGATTAGATCTGAGTAGTTTATGCTGAAGAGGAAGTACTGGATAAGAAAGTGGTAACAAGACCTGATCTTTCAGAATAACAGAGATCTTATCATGGCTCTGAAACTGTCTAGTCACATGACCTTAGAAAAGTCACTTTATCTTCCTCATCATCAAATTGAGAATAACAAAATCTCTCCTGCTAATTGCCTGGAATGTTTTGAGGCTTAAATGAGGGCAAGATAGTGTTCTTGGTAAAGTCCAAGGTCTGCTAGTGTATATGACCACATAGTTTCTCCTGTTTAAAGACCTCTTGCCAACCAATCTCCAGTGAAGTGTGATTAAAGCATTGGTTCTCAGTGGGTGTGTTACCAGCATGTGGAGTGTGTTTTAGAGACCTGTGTATCATTTTTAGTTGGTGATAATGGGAGAAGCTACTGAAATTAAATGTGCAGAGGCCAGTGATGCTAGTTGTCCTACAATGAGCAGAACAATAATGTGTAATCGAGAATTCTCTAGCCTATGGCAAGAAATAATAATAAAAAAAAAATTCCAGCCTATGGTAAGACTTTATAATGTCTTGAAGTAAGTAAAAAGTATGTTACAGTTACTATAAACTAAAGCAAGAGCCTCTGCAAATACTTGTCCACTGCACAAGGATGCCTGGCTATGGAGCCAAGTAAAGCCAAAGTCCAGCCCAGCCATATGTACTGGCTCAGGGCTGTATCCAGTAGGAAAGGGTGCTTTTACACATTCACTGAAAGGTGCATATGGAATATAACTCCATTGTATATGAAATTAATATTTTTGCATTGTTTTAATATACTTTGAATTTTCATTACTTTCTTTGAATTTTTCATTATTTTAAAAAGTGATTACCATATAAATCTTGGGAATATCACACTTTGGTTTTTAGAAAATTTAACAAGATTTTTTTTCACTATTTAAAAAAATCACATGTTCTAATGGCAATGCTGATCATGATATTTGAGATATCAAACCCCCTGTCTGCTTTTCTATTTATCTATCTAGCTATCATCTCTCTATCATCTATTCATTTTGTGTGTATATGTATACACACTTGGTTGAACATAATTTCTGATACTCAGTAGTATCCAGTAAATTTTATTTTCTTATTTCTTCCTTTACAACCCTGAACACTTATTCAAAATGATAAAGAGACAAATGTTTTCCCACCTGATTGCCATCAGTTAGAAAAAATTCTTTGTTCTGCCAAAGAGGTGGAACATATTTCAGATAGTACTGGGGTTGTAAGTGGATTTGAGGAAAATTAATATGATAACAAATGCTATGCTAAAACCTTGGCAAGAACATAACATATGCCCAGAGCTAAACATTTTGTATTTGTTTTTTCAAGTGTTATTATTTTTTCACTAGGATGCTGCCAGTTTAGAGCAAGCAACTTGGCTTTTGTATTTTGGGAGAAAAGATATTTATTCTGAAAGATATCTAAAGAGAATTTCGTGAGGCATCCTTAAAGTAACTACGAAGTTCTGTTTTATAACATTAAATCTTTTTAGGACAATTTGAAACATTGGGAGAAGAAGGTTCACACTAACGTCAATAAAATATGTCTTCAATGCTTCTGCCACATACTATACAGGAAAAAAAAAAAAACTCCAGATCAATAAAAAGCTAAATAAAATGATAAATGGACTATAAAAAAGTATACATTATATTGGTTAGAGATAGACTTTTTGCTTCTAACCTTAAAGGAAAGACCACTTACCTCTACCAGGAGGCTCTCACAGCCTAGTGGGGGAATTATGCATTTATATAGAACATTGTGATATATTCCATGTGAGATATATTATAACCCTACCAAAAAAGGAGTGTCTAAATTCACTTAAGGAAGTGAAAATTCAATTGGGTTTTAAAGGTGGTATAGGAGTTTTCTCGAGAGAGAAAGGTAAGGAGAACTTTTTCAGCAAAGTGGAAAGTGTATGAATATACTTAGAATCATGGCAAAGGTAACACAGAGATTAAAAATTCAGATGATAGTTCATTCTGGTAATATAACAATCACAAAACAACAGCAATCACTGCCAACACTCATCAAGTAATTACCAGGTTTTCAACATGCTATGTAGTGGAGATTGAATACAAAAGCCATACCTCACAGAAAGAAAGAATGAAGGAGAAATAGAATCTATTGAAGAAATTCAAATGCATAGGGTTAGCAAGATGAAACATTTAGTTCCCTGAGCTGACATCCTCCAGGCGAGAGACATGCTGAGGGCAAGATAGTCTGGATGCACTCTGGGTTATGCTACAGGAGGGGGGCCCTACAGCCCCGCTTCTCAACATTTTTTAGATCATAAGCATGCAAGAAATTTTGTCTATGTGAGATGGGGTGGGGTGTGGCAGATCTGTGCTGATATGGCATCTAGTGGCCTGTGTAAAAAGAAGATTTTGAGCTGCCCTACCTGCTCAGGAAAGACCACAAGTCCCAGCTAGCTTTGTGCCAGGCATTCATGAGAGAGCTTCTGACGGCAAATATCCATTATATCATTTAATGACTATCATAACCAATTTATAATTAAGAAAAAAGATTCAAGTTCCAGGTCTGATATTTGTCATCCTGAACAATTTATTAAAGTTGCAGGTTTTTTCTTATCTATGAAATAGTAATATTACTAAATATAACATAGGATTAATTTGACTATATTTGATTAACTAGTATTGAAACAAATATTAATTTAATGAAAAAAGTAAGGTATTTTCTACCACTACTCTCCCCCCAACCCTGGGATATAGTATACTTACACATTTGTTTTTTAACCACGAGGACTACCAGGTAAGCTTCATGGTGAAGAGTGGCAAAGAGAATTTAATCTTAATACAGAGATTTGGGGAGGGGAAGGAAGAGGACATTTTTTGTGTTTTGTTTTGTTTTGAAAGAAAAAACCAAGGAAAGAATTTTAAAAGGATGTAATGACATGGAACTGTGAATATTTTTCTAACCTCCAGGATGTGTAAAGCAAATTGATATGTGTAGAACATTAGAGGACTTTGAACTAAAGCTGCAGCACAAGTGAGATAATCACTGTGGTTTTAGAGGGACAATAACACTCAACAGAAAACCCAGCAGATGCTGAAGAGTATGATGTACGGCTCTCCTAAAGCTGGTAGCAGAAAATAGAGCAAGTCTTAGAGACTAAGATTAAAGACCCGTGCCTGTACAATGGTGATAAGCAGTGTGGCTGCATATTTCCAAGGATTTGGACTCTTTAGGGTTTTCATTGCAAATTGGAGACTTAATATTCCTTAGAATTTTTTGTTTGCTTTTGTTTTTCCAGTTAGTTTAAGCCTTTTTCACTAAACTTAGGTAGGGTGATTCCAAGTAGCAAAATTTGGGCTGGAAAATATTTTCCTTCTTGTGGTTAGAAAAGGTTCACGACATATGAGGCAAAACAGTTTGAAATGTTACCCAGGTTTCCTATTGGAGTTTAATTACTCATCTAAGTCCAACCCATTTCACATTCCACCACGAAGTGGGAGAAAAGAGATTCTCTGGAAGTCCTGATAAATTCCTCTGGCCAGACTCAAGTTATCATTAGATGAAATGGGCCAAAGTCCACAAAACAGAAATAAGGCTAAGCTTTATGAGTTCATTTTATTATACCCAAGAGAACTGCATACATTTTGTATTGCTTTTAATTTGATATTTAACACATAGAGAAATTTAGCAGTAATAAAATGCTCAAAAGTGCAGTCTTGAAAGCTGCATTGTGAATTTAGATTCAGATTTAAGCTATTCGTGGCTGCAAGTACAAAGAAAAAACTCATGAGGTCAAGCCTGTTTATTCGTCATTGCTTTTTCTCCTTCATAGTCATAAAATGAAAATTTCATAATTATGTGGTAGTGTTTACTAAGCATTTCTAATTTGGTCGTTTTCTTTACCTTTTGCTCCCTTTACCAGCATTTTGCTTCCTCACTCAGGATCTGATCATGATAGCTATCATCTGAGCAAAGGACCCACTGAGAATAAATGCACCCTGCCCATGTAGTCAGGCAGTCAACAGGTATTCTTGAGAAAAATTGCTGCATTATTCATTTACGTTAATAATGAAAATAAGAAAAACAATTTGTAAGTTAAAATTATCATAGGAAAAATAAGTTACAAAAACGAATACAGCTGGTGCTCTATATGTGCAGGTTTTGCATCCATGGATTCAACCAACCATGGATCAAAAATATTTGGAAAAAAATAAAAATACAAAATAACAATACAATACAAAATAATACAAATAAAAATACAGTACAGCAACTATTTATATAGCATCTCCGTTGTATTATGTATTATAAGTAATCTAGAGATGATTTAAAGTAACCCCCTTTAAACAGGGGTTTGTGCATGGGTTATATGCAAAAACTACACCATTTTACATGGTATAGGGACTTGAGCATTCATGGATTTTGGTATCCACTGAGGTCCTGGAACCAATCCCCAACAGATACCAAGGGACTACTGTATAACCTCAAACATATACATACATAAAATTTAATTTTTCTTATATAAAATGTAAATGATAAGCCTGGTATTGTTTTACAAATATTTTTAAAGCTTTAAAATCTAAGTATTTTTTCATGACATGAATGTTTTCTCAAAATAATAGAATTTTCATTAATTTATTTAGGAAAGTAATACATTTCAAAGGAGAACACTTGCAAAACAAATAACATCAATTTTAAAAACCCACACAGCACCTTAATCTCACCATACACACATGCAAATGGATACATGTATGGTTTGTATATCTTCAGTCATTTTATATGTATAACTATGTAGATATATGATATACAGATACATATAGGTATACACACATTATATGTTTAAAAAATGAGATCATGCAGCAATCTTACGTAACGTGATTTTTTCAAACAATACATGAAATATCCTATGATTTAAAACTTTCCTTCTAACTCTTCACTTTAAATGATATCTCAGTATATCACATAATATAGTTTATTAAAACAAACATCTATTGTTAGACATTTCTTATTTCTTGTTACCTTAAGTAAAACTAATATCCTTACATGTGTGTATGTCCGTGTATATATTTGTCTAAACCTCTGATTATTTTTCCATACATTCCTAAAGTAATTATTAAATCAATACCATAGTCTTTATTACTATACTTTTTATAAAAGTTGTGAGATGTGAGAAGGAAAGTGCCCTTAACTCAATTTTTTGTCTCCAGATATGTCATGGTAATTCTTGGCACTTGTCACACATTTTAGAATTAGCTTATCAACTTGCGTGAACACTTCTGATGGGTTTTGACTGAAATTACATTAAATTTTAAGAGAATAAATATTTTTATGATATTGAATATTAACATGGTGAATTGCTCCATTAGTTTTATTTTTTAAAATGTCTTTCAATAAAGTTTAATAACTTCTCCACATAAGTCTTGCAAAAATTTTATCAAATTTATTCCAAGGTGCCTTATAACTTTTATAACTATGAAAATTTTGTTGTACATTGATACCAGCAAATTTGCTGAATTCTATTATTAATCCTAGAAATTCATCTTCATACACTTTTGCTATTTGTGTATCATATTATTTGCAATTAATGAGTTTTATTCTTCCTTTTCAATACTTCTATATTTTCTTTGCCTTTTATTTTATTTTCTTAAGGGTCTAAATCCTGTATTACATTGTTGAATAAAATCAATTTTAGCAGACATTCTTGTCTCATTCCTGATTTTAGAGGAAATACTTGAACATTTCATCCATAAGTATGGTGCTTTCTAGAGATTTTGATATTTACACTTCCCTTCTCCAGTGATTTGTGATGTCAGCCCTGTCATATATCATTTCAATACATGTGTGCATCTGTTTCTTACTTCACAATTTTGTTCCACTGATCTATTTATCTATTCCTGTGCACGACGGTTGATTCTGGATGTGAACTCGAGAGAATCAAAGGATACCCAGATAGCTGGTAAAGCATTGTTTATTCTCAATGCTTCAGTAAGCACTAAGCCCATCCCTCTTCTGATGAAAGGGAAACCCAGGTGGTTTGGCATTTGATTAGAATGATTGGGCTGCCCCAGGTGTTTCTGCGGGAGATTGGCATGTGAGTTGGTGGGCTGAGCGGGGAAGATCCACTCTCAATATGGGCGGGCACCATCCAATTGGCTGGAACAACTGGATGGCGCTGTTTTGCTCCATCCAGATGGAACAAAAGGCAGGAGAAGGGCAAATTCTTACTCTCTTCCAAAGCTAGGACGCCCTTCTTCTCTTACCCTTGGATGTTACAACACTAGTTTCTCTGGCTTTTGGACTCCAGAACTTGCACCAACACCATCTTGGCCTTCAGCCTCAGACTGAGCCATACTTTTCCTTCATTTTGTACCATTTTTAAGATTATCATGCATGATATAGTAGTCGTGATAAAAAAAAAATTGTATCCTCATTTAATTAGCAGGTATATTTTAAAATCCAAATTAGTGTTAAATTTTACTGAATATATTCTTTGCATCAATTTAAATGTCCATGTGTTTTGTTATTCTGTTAATGGTGGGGGGTTCAATTTTATTACATAATTTATAAATGATAAATTTAAAAATATAATTTATAAATAATAATTTATAAGTGATAATTTTATCGAGACATCCTTGCATTTCTGTAATAATCTTTTCTAACTATGATATATGTATATATATAATATATAACATTTTCACATTTTCATGCATATATATAAACTATATATATGTTATATGTATTATGTAGTTCAAGAATTGATTTGTTAGTACTACATTTGCTATTTTTGCACCTACATTCATACAATGTCAGTCAATAATTTCTTATACTAGCTTGATCCAGTCTGGTTGTTAGGGTATGCAGAATAATGGCTCCACCCAAAACTGTCCATGTTCTAATCCCCATAGCCTGTTCACATGTTATGTTACACGGCAAGGGAGAATTAAGGTTGTAGATGAAATAAAGATTGCTAATCAACTGACTTTACGATAAGGAGATTATCCTGAATTACCTAGGCGGACTCAGTGTAATCTCAAAAGTCCTAAAAAGATGGAAGAGGGAGACAGAAGGGTCAGTGTTGAAATGATATAATGTGAGGAAGATTCAACCAAACATTGCAGGTTTTGAAAACAGAAGAGGGCCACAAGCTAAGGAATGTGGGAAGCCTCTAGAAGCTGGAAAAGACAAGGAAACAGATTGTCCTCTAGAGCCTGCAAGAAAAGAATCCAGCCCTTCTAATATCTTGATTTTAGCCTAGTGAGACCCACTTTGGAATTCTGACTTCCAGAACTGTAATACATTAAATGTGTGTTGCTTTAAGCCACACAACTGTGTAGTAATTTATTAAAGCAGCAATAGGAAATGAATACAAATGTCAATATTATATTAACTTTTATAACACTGTATTTCATTGAAATTATAATTGAATATTCAATTATAAGATGTACCATTATTTTATTGCTATTAAATAGAATTATGTCAATTAATCTCTGACAGAATGCTTTCTTATCACATTAACCATAAGATGATAATTTCAAATATGTTACCATATGGACAAAAGTGAACTTCAGAATATTTGAAGCTTTCTTTCTTTTTCTATTCAGTAAATCAATTTGCATAAAAATAGATTACAATTTCTTGAAGGTTTGGTAAACTAACCTCTGCAACCAAGTGACTTCATTTGGAGAAGGGAATATTTTTGCTTAATGATTAATCCTATCTAAAATTTTGAATTTTTCTTCATCAGTAACCTGGATATTCTTGTGTATATATGTATGTATGAGTATATTTATACATACATACATATTTATGTGTAGTTAATAATAATATTTCAGTTCATAATTTCTCATCTGTATTCATAAGAGAGGTTAATTGACACTTCTGTTTGTATTTTTGTGAATTTTCTAATTGGTTTGTCTTTACTGTTTTACCTGATAGACAGCTGCCTTCATTTTGCCTGACTGATCAGTGTGTTTTACTTAGAGCCTGCACAGATTGTCCAACTTTTCTCTGACTTAAAATCCTTATTCCTAAAACACAGCCTGTGTAGTCTAGCATCTCACAGCTCCAGATGGACTTTATCTAATCCTGCTTGAATTTTCTCCTGATAATAGTAATAGGAGCTCATATGCAATTAGAGAGCTCAATTTCAATTGGAAATTGTACAGGGAGAAGATATTGTGACAACTGAAGTATTTATTTTCATCTATTTTATCAATTTTCTGTGTACCTTGCCCAAACTTTAGCCCAATTTGGCAAACATCTAGAACAATATTTTGTCTAGCTAATTCCATCTCTTCATTGTGATTAGTTGGGTTTAACTATTGCTTTTTCTGCAAAAGAAGAACTAAAACATTTCTGAGTAGTAGCAAGAGCAAAGACAAAGTTAAATGTCATGACTGCCAAGGCATGAGAAGGGAGCATGAGAAGCAAGCATAGATTTGCAGGTTGTCAAGACAAGTGTTGTGAAAATCTAAGATCTAGTGCATTCTGAATACACAGGAAGGCAGAACTGATGTAAGAAACTAAGAGATTACTGGGATATAAAAATTTGTGGTGAGATTGTAAATGATGGATTTAGAAAATAATGAGTTCAATGAGGTTAAAACTAATTTCAGTATATGTGAGAGATGGGAGAAAGGAAAGGAGGCTCTTTTATAAGAAATAGTCATGCTGAGTAGATCAAAGTTTTGCTGAGATGAACTAGAACTGGCATGGTGATGAGAAACAACAAGGAGTTTGAGATCACTGAATTTTCAACCTGAATAGCTATGAGGTCAAGATGTGCCTGAGTTACTGATGTATTACCAAAAAAGTTATGAATAGAATGCAGAGGAAACCAGGAAGGTATAGATTATGATTATTGACTAAATTATTGAGGTCACCAGTTAGAATAAATAAAGTTGGACTGGGTTTGTAAAGAAGAGAGAATTTTGAACCATGGTCATAGGTGAATGATCTGAATTAACAGTTCAAACAAAAAGTAGGCTGTATCTTAATCCTAGCGCATGAAGGGCAGGGAATAAAAGAATGATCTCTATCTGTCAGATATTTCCAAGGGGAAAAAAAACATCAATTTTAGGATGTTTGGTTTCAGTTAATATACAGAGATATCACCCGTAGATTCTAACACAGTTTTGGCATGTAACACATTCTCAGAAATTTTTTAAATTTTAAAATTTATTCTCCTATCAACTATCTCTAATTTCAGTTTTCTTCTTCACCATGTACACATTTCTATCAACAGGAAACTTGAGAAATATGGAAGTTAGAATTTAGACTTTATAAATTTTAGAATCAAGTACACTGATTATTACTGGTAATTTTACTGGTAAGTGATTTTATTGGGGTGGTACTGGGGTTCATTATCTTTAAACATTAAGGAGTACAACCTTTCTCATGAATCTGAAAAGCTCATGGTATTATACTATCCTGTTTTTGGTCTAGTAAGTGTTATTGTTCTTAATGATGAGACTATGTCATTGTCCCTTTTGGTGTATAAATGCTTATTGTAGGTATTATATATACACACAGATATAGTTATATTTGCACTACTGACATTTTGGACCGGATGATTATTTGTTGTGGGGGCTGTCCTATACATTACAGGGTATTTAGCACTGTCCCTTGCCTTTACCCACAAGATACCAGTAGCAACAGTTATGACAACAAAAATGTCTCTAGCCACTGCCAAATATCCCCTAGGGGTCAAAATCACCCTGGTTGAGAACAACTAAAGAATATTAATAGTAAATTAAACAAAAGTGTTTGTATTATCTTTCCCTATTTTCCTTTAACTTAGAGAATTACTAATTCTCAACCATTTTATACAATTATTTTTCCTTATATCTTCCATTCTTTGGCAAATAATAATTTCAAAACATCAACAATTCAATGGTTCTTTATTTTAGGCCCATTTAGACTAAATCATTTGGAATAAACCACTAAGTATTTGAATTATCCATAAATAAGTCTTAAGAAATAACATCAAATCACCACTATGCACACATATGGAAGTAATATTCATTGGGTGTCGGGCAGATGGGAGGGGCGAGGAGGAGATGGGTAAATTCACACCTAAGAGGTGCAGTGTACACTATCTGGGGGATGGGCATGCTTGTAGCTCTGACTTGGGCAGTGCAAAGGCAATCCATGTAACCTAAACGTCTGTACCCCCATAATATTCTGACATAAAAATAAAATAAAAATAAAAAATAAAAAAAAGAAATCACATTAGTTTTTAAGATAATTTAATGAAATTAAACTATAGTTATAAAATTATGCCTAAAGAATACCAATGATATTTAGGGTCCAGATAGCCAATTTAAAATATCATGAAAAATAATTTTGGAATTTAAAAATGATTTTTAAAAGAGTCAGTGCCTAAATGAAAAACATGGGGATGAGGAGGAGGTGAAAAGAATTGGGCATTAATTCTGTGTAAAACATATTGTGTGTGGTAAGATCTGAGTCAAACCAAAAGACTCAGTTAATCATATTCACCACTTGCTAGCACTAATTATATTTGTAATTTTCTTCATTCATAATAACCTTCAACTTTTCAGAGAATGTTTACATGTACACTGAAACAAAAAGATTTGAAAAAGTTATAACATTGAAAATATAATTAATATAATTGGTTATCAAAAGAGTCATTATAATTTAGATAGTACAACATAGCTCTGGATTTGGAATCAGAGTATGCACATGAATTGTGCTTCATGGCTTTACTGAGTAGGTAACAGTGGGTGAATCATATAACTTAAATTCCTTAGTTTCCTCTTAAGCAAAATTGGAATAAAAACACTAGCCTCAGAGTAAGAAGATTCAATAAAAAAGTACATGTACAAGTGCACAATGCTTCTCCAAACCAATGGCTCAATTATTATTAGTTTAGTCTGAATCTGAATCTGAAGAGAATGGATACTATGTTCCCATGAAAAAAATGGTATTTCTATATTTGCTATTATTCCTCTATAAGAAATAGCAAAGACAAAATCTTTATAAAGTCCCTGTGCAAGTGAAAAATGATAATCTATGTAGCACTTAAAATTGGGATAAAACACTGTATTTGGCTTTTAAAATACATTTGTATAATTTTAGCTTGGTTCCCATGGTTTTACTTTGAATATTGCTATAAATGAAATGTGGTCAAGAATATGAGCTGGATCTTCTCATTATTTCAGCTGAAGGCTGTAAAAATGATATATAAAGAGATGACAGTTTTTAATGATTAAGTTTGCAAATATAAACAGGAGTTTTATAAATGCCCTAATACTACTGGGAACTATACCTGTACTTTACACTTCATTGTTCATAGATATTTGTTCATCTTGGGAAAATATATTTTTGTCTGTATAATTTGGACTACATTATTCAATTATGGACTTGGTACTCTGGCATAATTTATTTATTCTTAAAAAAGGCCACATTCTTTCTTCACTTCATAGCTGTTTATTTTTAGTGGAAATTCCCACTAGAATTAATGCTTCAGGTGAAACACTCATAACACTCTAAAGCTTTAAGAAACATCTACCCCTCCACGTTTATTGCAGCACTATTCGCAATAGCCAAGATATGGAATCAACTTAGGTGTCCAGCAACAGACAAATGTATAAAGAACACGTGGTATATACATGAAATGGAATACTATTCAGCCATAAAAAAGAATGAAATCCTGTCATTCACAGTAACATGGATGGAACTACAGGACATTATGTTAAGTGAAATAAGCCAGAAACAGAAAGTTAAACACTGCATGTTTTCACTCATATGTGGAATCTAAACAAAGCTGATCTCTTAGAAGTATAAAGTAGAATATAGCATACTAGAGGCTAGGAAGGGTAAAGGAAGGGAGAGATAAAGAGAGATTTGTTAAATGATACAAAGTTATAGCTAGAAAGGAAGAGTAAGTTCTAGTGTTCTGTAACACTGTAGGATGACTATAGTTAATGATAATATATTATATTGTTTCAAATAGCTAGAAGGAGGATATTGAATGTTTCCAGTACAAAGAAATGATAAATGTTCAAGATGATGGATATGCTAGTTACCCTGATCCGTTCACTGTACATCATATATATTGAAACATCACTATGAACTCCCTAAATATGTGCAATTATTTTTAAAAGTCAGTTAAAACAATGAAAGAAAAAAAATTGAATTCTGTGCAGATAGAATTTAAACGTGATAGTTTGTTGTACTTATTAAACATTATACATCATGATGAACATACATATTACTGACCTAATGCCATTTTCAGGAAAATTAAAAAAAAAAAGATATTCTAATAAGGGGGAAAAAAAGAAACAGAAAATATACCTTACTGTCATTTTAAACATCATGATAACTGCCATCATTATCTAACATTCTCTGAGCCTTGCTTAACAGGTCTTGCAATAGATTTGTGTCAACAAAGTAGCCTGGGCAGACAGAATGTAAATGAAAATGCAAGGGTTTCTATATGAGCGTCAAATGGGAGGCACAGAGAGTTGTTGCTGCAGGTCAGGGCCAGGAAGCATAACCTGGATTCATTATGTGAGACTTTGACGTCCTGCACTTCATTAGCCAGGGTCAGAAAATATTTAAAATGACTCTTTTGCAACAAGCAGAATGGAAATAATAGGTTTGTTCCCTCTCTTAGGCTCCTTAACTTTATACATAAATTTATAACTCAGCATTAGGTTTCATGAATACAACATGCGTTTATAAAAATAACCTTTCATCTCCATATTCCTATGCTATTATTTTTTCGTGAAATAGTACATATGGCAAGTCTTCAAAATTGTGAAGCATTCACAAGTTTAATTGGCATAATGTAGCATCTTCATTCTCTTGTCCAGACCCTGAAATCTCCTGAACACACTGACACTCGGTGGTCATCGCTTTCTTTCTGAAAACTTTATTTAATATGAGAAGGAACTTGAATTAAGTGACCCAGGAAGTCATTCCATGATTTAATTGTTTTTATGGGCCTAATTAATTTGAAAAGCTTAATTATGAAACCATCTGAGTGCTGTGCAATGTCCGCAAAGTACCATTCAATGACGTCCAAATGCAAAATGCATCAGTAGCTTTTTAACCTAATTAACAAAATAAACCAGAGAGATTTATAGTACAAAGTACAGACCCTAAACAAAATAACTTCACCCCCCCAAAGTTTCCATTGAAATGATAATAGAAAAATTAATTTTTTAAAAATTTTGTATTCCTGGATGACCACTGGAAAGTTACTATCTGTTCCAGGTTCATTAAAAAAACTCTCCCAACTTAATGGTTCAAAACAATATCAATTATTTTATTTTTATCTCTCATGTTTCTGGAGTTGACTGAGCTCAGCTAGGCAGCTTTCACTTGGGGTTTCATGTGTTTTCAGTCATAGAGTACAGGGCCTGGGGTCATCTGAAGGCTCTGTCACTCACGTGTCTGACACCTGGGATAGGAAGACTCAAACAGCTGGTTAAACTGGAACAGCCTGGAGCCTTTCAAAAACCCCTTTCTAACTTGGTGTTCTTTCCACATAGTCTCTCCAACAGCTTCGGCATAGCTAGATATTTACATGGTGGCTCGAAACTTCAAAAGCTCGTGTCCCAGTAGAGAGAAAGCCTGGCAGAAGCTGTACCACATTTTATGACCAATCCTTAGATGCCACACAGAGTAGCTTCTGCTTCATTTTGTTCATAGGAATAATCACAAAAAAACTCATCCAGGTTCACTGGGAGGGAAATAAAATCCCCTTCTTGTTGGGGACCATCAAGACTGAAAATGCTTGTGAACTGGAATAAATTGTGTGGCCATTTTTGGTAAATACAATCTATCATATCACCCTCATGGCCGTGACCTCATATCCCTATCTCAGGTAAGAACAGGCAGGACTGGATGGAGGAGAGAACCTGTCAGATGTGATTTGCCACATAGGAAGAAAAAAAAATCATATCCAGGGAGCTAGGATGTAAGGGAAGGATCCCTAGCTTAGCAGCAACCTCTCCCCCCATTCATTACTTTTGCAGCAGATTAGAAAATGATGATCATCTGTGAAGTCAGTCATGTTCAGGGAGGAAATTGATGGAGGAAGAGAAAGAGGGGGAGAAGAAAGACGAAGAGGAAAAGACATGGGAAAGGGAAACAAAACTATATTTTTAAAAAGAATCCGAAAATTAAGTGAACCACAAAGGATCACTAATCAGGGTGCACACAGGCTTCTCTTCAAGACATTGAAGAAAAATCTTATTGATTTATTAAAAACAAAAATTATCATTAAAGATATCTCTGTACGGATCTAGGCTTTGTAATTTTCTACCTGGATGAGAATGAGAAAGTCACTATACCTGTCTAAGGTGTTCTCCTGACTTGTAAATTATAATTAATAATCATACTTAAATCATATAGTATTTGTAGATATCAAAAGAGACAATGCATAAAAAGAAACAACTCACTGGGTATAATGTCTCAAATAATGCTCACTATTCCAGCCAGAGATACTAGGTCTTAAAAATCCATCTTATCTTCACAGACTCAACATGCTAATGTCAACATGTATCAAATTTTTACATTTCCTCGGTTTGTTTCTTGGCTGTTCATTATCTTTTCTTAAGTTGTCTATGTACCATTGTCAAGCAGACTGTTTAAAGTACTCTAACAATTATAAAATATTTTTATACTTGTTATTATAAGACCATCCTCATTTGTTTTCAGAATAATTTTAGTCCATTCTTAGATTACCAAATGTCCAAAAGGTTGATGGTAGATTTTACTATTGAATAAATAATTAAAGTAAAGTAAACTTTTAGCTGTTTTCCCTCCTGGCATTCTATCAGTCTAGGAAGAAATAAGAAACCTTGATGCAATTCTTCTCTGGATAGTGAGAGGCAAGGTGACAAAATTTAAACTTCACAAGCTGAGAGGTAAGCAGACTATGAATCAAATTGACAAAATGTTTGTAAAACTTAGTTTCAAGTTATTAAAGTGAAAAAGCAATACTTATATCACCATGTAATTTTTATCAATCAAATTAAATGTCTGTAGTCATATGAAGTCTATGGAGTCATAGGTAGGTAGGTAGCTAGATGGATAGATAAATATAGATACACACCCTCAACAATAGGTAAAAATTAATATTAATGCCAGTATAATTTCTCTGTCAGTTCCTGAAATTAGCTGACTGATGTAGTTATATGACTTTTTACTTATACATAAATGAAGTACATCAACCCATAAATTATATGAAGCAAAGCCCTAGTGCACTTACATTGTACAATATAATACTTTTTAAACTAAGCTCACTGTTTCTGTAGGTAGATGTAAGATCCTGCAGGTTTGCAAAGATTGAACCAAAAGCAAGAGATGGGAGAGTATGGTGAGAGAAGAGGATCCTATTTGAGGAGAATTATTTATATGCCAGGCAATCCTTATAATATTCCTGTATGTGAAATGTTGTTATCCTCATCTTATAGATTAGGGAAATAAAGTTCACAGAGGGAATACTATACGAAAGATATACATGTGTGGGTGTACACCCACACACACACACAGACAAACCTCTTATGTGAAGTAGGTTGGCCTTGAATCAAGTCTTTCAGATTTTAAAGCCTAAGCCCTATCCTCTCTACTTCACTGCCCCCTTACTTTCAGGGAGTGGCATTATACATGTGTATAATTTAAAATGAGAAACTTTGATTTGTAATTATAATATTTCTCCTATCTTTGTGTTTTTGAAAAAAGGTTATTTTTAATGCTGCAGCAGTGTGTAGTATAAATAAAACAAGGCAGATTATAAAAACAATTATAATACTCACTGCAGCATTATCTGTGTAGCACTCTTTGATAGATTATATAATTAACTCTTGATCTGCACTGTCCAAAGTGGTAGCCACTAGCCACATATAGCTAATGAGCATTTCAAATGTGGCCAGTTTAAATGTAAAATATACACTAGATTTC
The DNA here is from genome assembly GCA_023783475.1 of Daubentonia madagascariensis. Lineage (NCBI taxonomy): Eukaryota > Metazoa > Chordata > Mammalia > Primates > Daubentoniidae > Daubentonia > Daubentonia madagascariensis. Next base: position 4,382,701 of record JAKFHU010000633.1, read on the forward strand.
AAAGACCTAGTGTCATAAACAGAATATAAAATATATCATAAATATTTTCATATTTATTACATGCTAAAATTATAGTATTGAATTAAATCTTATTAAACTTAATTTCATGTGTTTCTTTTTACTTTGTTAATGTAGCTAATAAAAATTTCAAATCACATTCTATTTCCACTGGACAGCACTGATCTAGAAACATGCGGAGAGTTGGATTTACTTCTTCCCATATTCCGTACCAGGATACTGAGGCATAGATGTGTTAAATCACTCGTCCGCTCTCATTTAAACCTAGAAGGATGGAACTTAGCCATCTCATTGCTAAAAATATAGTTATCACTATTGAAAAATAATCTAAGCAGGAAGTGACATTAAATATAGTCTAGTCCAATTTCTGTATTTTACCATTTGAAGAAAGTTAGACTTGAGAGTTTACAAGATCATGTTAGAGATAAAGCCAGAATTGGAATTCTCAATCAAATGCTGTGTCTACATCATGAGTCTACCATGAGATACCATAACTTTTCAACTGGCCTCTTTAATTTTTATTTATACATAAATGAAATTCACCAGCCCTTAAATTACATGAAACAAAACCCCAATGCACTTAAATTGTGTGATATAATACTTTTTAAACTAAGCTCACTATTTCTATAGGTATCAGTAAGATCCTGGAGGGTTGCAAGGATTGAATCAAATCACATTTAATTCAATGACATAGGCTTTGCTAAGGCACGTGTGGGACAATATAGTGAATGATAAAGTTGGGCTCTGCTAATCCTTACCAGATAGAACCACTTCTTAAGCTGCTGAACTCAATGCCAACTCATTAAATAGCACAGGGTTTTACTTTGGACAAGCAGGAACATTACTTCCATATATTATCATTCTTTATTCCAAGCTTTGGTTGCAAAAGCTATCTGAAACCTAAAGAACAAACCAACAAAACACTAAAAGAGAACATTTCAACTCTCTGCTATAAAACTGAGATTTCCTAAGGGCAACACATTTGGCATATTGAAAAATAAAATGTACAAACCACAGTTTGAGATTTCATTTTCCTTCCTAACATTTAGATTATATAGCAATGATTCTTTCCAACAAAGAGAACTGAGACTTTTCCTTTCTTTTAGAATTTGCTAGGCAGAGGATCATTGTGTAGGTCATTAAATACTGTTGAATATAACCTTAGGATAACAAAAATGTGAAAATTCATGTTTTCTCATTTCAGAATACCCAGTACTATTAAGCTATAGAGGGAAGCAACACTGCATAGCAATAAGAATTCATGTCTGGAGCCTGGACACTGGTTTCAAGTCCCTCCAGTCTTTGTTGGGTTAACTGCTTAAATGTTATATTTCTGTAACTTGACTTCTTCTTAGAAAGTCAGGATTTTTCAGAAAAGTCAGGATTAAATATTATCTCCCTAACTGTTGCATTGTGAGAAAAAAGAGATGATTTGTGAACTTATATAGCATATTACCTGACATAACATAAGCATTCAAAATGTCCATTGGACATAAATATATTTTCATGTATACTCACCAGCTGCTTGTACTTGGGAAAATCACTTAAATTTGATATTTGTCCAGGAAGAATTAAGATAATGAAACTTTTGCCATAGGATTATTGTGAGGATTAAATGATTTAATACATGCAATGTTCTTAGAACAATGTTTAACAAAAGTATATCTTTTATATATTAATTAGGGCCTATGTAAAAAAATGACACCCTTTTTAGACAGAAATGCAATTTGTGTTATACTCATACCCGTAAGATTTTATATATGTACCATACAAACTGAACAAATTGGCATTTTAATTTTCTTTACCTTTATTAATGAAACAAAAGTCAGAGGAGAAAGCAAACTGTTCCCAAATTTAAGAAGTAAAACTATTTTGCCTTCTAATAAAACAAGTAGCAGAGGCGAGGCTGTCTTAAATTTAGCTTAACCAGTGATTTATGATATGATGCTGGGAAACCTGTTGCAGTTTCTTATTATACTATTTGGGCTTTTTATTGTTCTTTATATTCTTAATATTTCTACAGGTAGACTATTTTCTGGTCTTTAATTTATCCTTGTCAAAAAATTATCATCACTCTTCAATTCACATTTTAAGAGGGCATCACTGACTTCACTATGACAAGACTTTCCAAGGCTATTTTTTAAACCAGGAAAAGGACCAATTCATTATCTAATGGCATGTCTTGAGACTGGAGTTGTTAATAGTCTCTATCATTAACTGAAGCAACATCAATTTAGAAGACATATTATTTATGCCAAACTAATATATTTGGAGAAGATGAAACCAATGTTAACAATTTGATCAAATTAACATTAAAAAAATGGCTTTTAACTGAAAATGAGTGAAATGAGGGAAAGTAGAATTCACTTTGGCTTAATATGTAAACGGTGTACATCTGTTAACATTAAACCTTCCGTAGATGAAATCTTAGAAAGTTTAGTGTTGGGTAGAGAAAAATGTAAGGGAGTGTGTGTGTATGTGTTTAATAAAATTGGATTTCAAATCACTTGAATATAAATAAATTAGGTGAAGTAATGAAATTGCCTTAAGTATTTTAAGTGATTAAGCTACTGGGTCGTGTATTTTCATTTGCTTAAAGCTAAATAACTGTTCAGCTATTAAAGTGGAATATATTTCTAGTTTTCTATATCCATAAGAGACTTTTTTTTTGCTACAGAAAATTGACTTTTTCTACTGCCCAAAGCTCACCCCTAAAATAATCCAGAGCTCCCTATTATACTAGAATTTACTGGTGTGTTGAAGTAACATGAAAATGCTATGACAAATAGCACTATAAGGATACCATAAAACTGGGCTTTCCAATAATGAAAAAACTAGACCTTTGCCTGGGGGAAGAGCAGAAGGTAGCTTCCAGATGGTAATGAGATACTGCTGGTACCCTTGGTCCCTAAAAGTGAGAAAGTTAGGGCTGTCTTCCAAACCACTGGATTTTTATTTCTGCATTCTACAAATTCATATTGCATGTCTCCTGTTTTCCAGACACTATCCTTTGTACTGAGAATATATCCAGAAAGAAGACATTTTCCATGCTCTTATATATCTTCTAGTCTAAATTGAGAAACAGACACTAAGTAATTACATTTAACTAGAATTATAATAACTCATAAAAGTTATAGTGTGTACGATGGATAAGTATCATAAGAAAACTTCATCTACTCAGGATGGTCAGAAAAATGTTCTCTACACAGCTGAGGCTTAAGTTAAGATTTAACAAATGTATTGACTTAATTTGACGAGTCAGAGTGACAGAGGGTTTGATGTTGGTGTGTGTTAAGTGCGGATGGGATAAAAGCAATGTAGGCAAAAGGAAGAGTCTGTGTAAAGGTCTCAGGGAAGATAAAACCATATTGTAATCGATGAAATGAAAGGTGAATGGGAAAAATAAGGGAGAAACTAACATGAGATTCAGGAAGCAAGTTGGTGGGAAGCTGGGTCAGCCAAGGTCTTGCGAGCATGTTTAGGGCTTTTGTCTTTACCTAAAGGCAAAAGAAAAACCCAAGCATGGCATAATATGGTTTACATTTTTGGAATATTGCTCTAGCTGCTATAAGGAGAATGAATTTTACAAAGGCATTGTGTGTGAAAAAAAGCAAATTTGGAGGTTATTGCAATATTCCAACTGAAAGATTACGTGGCTTATACCGGGGTTTTGATTGTTTTTATGTAGAGAAAAAAGCCTGGAGTTATTCAAGAGGTATTATCAAGAGGAATTTGTTATTGACTGGAAAGGCAGAGGATGGCTGGTACTACATTGGATATAAGAAACTGAATGCATGATGAAAACATCCATTTAATGACTAAAATGGCTGAAGAAAAATAGTTTTAAGAAGAAGATTATTAAGTTAGTTTTAATTATGTAGCAATTGAGATAAATGATGACATAAAACTGAGGAAATCATTAGCTAGCAGATATTGGACCCTCAATTTAGTAAGAGATGAAAACGTTTAATACATCTTTTAGAGTTGTAAGCATGGCTATAATAATTAAAAACATGGAGATTAATGCAATGACCTAGGAAAGATGTGTAAAATTAGAAGAGAATAAGACCTTAGACAAAGCAGTGATGAACTTACATACTTAAGGACTACATGGAGGATGTAAAAACAAATGAAAACTTAGAAGTGCAAGAAAGAGACAGAATGTAAACAAGGAATGTGATATAAAAAAAGTAAAAAAAAAGAGATTACTTTAAGAAGGAAAAATGGACAACTGTTTAAAAATGTTGCTGTTGAATTTTATAGTATGAAAGTTTCTAGTAACATTGAGAATTGCAATTTCAAGGAAATCAGTGAAGGTAAAAACCAAATTATTGTAGTTGATAATGAGTAGAAGTAGAAAAATACACGTAGTGCAAGTAGACACTTCTTTCAAAAAATGTGACTTTAAAAGAAGTAGGTAGGACTGAAACCCAGCTAGGAAATATGAATTGAGAAGCAGGTGTCAAAAATTAATGACAGAAGATAGCAGAGCCCTGTCTGCAGTGTTCAAGTAAAGAAAATGTAAGAGATTATCCTTCATGTATAAAGACATCAGACATGGATTCTTTAGCATGTAATAAATAAAAGAATATAAAAACTGTAAGCCCCTCTTTAAACACTATCTAACAACAAAATAAAAATAATCAATTAATAGATTAAATCTTGAGATAAGAAACTTGGGAATAAAGAAACTGGATAAAAGGACTGGATGTAACTGGGTATAATCGGAGATAATCAAATATAGAGATAACTAAATATATGTGGCAAGTATGGTTTCAGAGTGCAATGTAAAAAGTTACAAACCTCAACAAACAAAAATCATGCAAAAGTCTAAAACTTGTAGGGGGGAGAAGAATGAGAAGACTATTAAAATACTAATTTCTTCATTTTCTCATTAAAAGCTGTTGTGATACTGTAATTATAAAATGTGAAGTTGACCAAGAACAACTAAAAACAAAATCATTCAAAACTTTTAAACAGTTACATTTTTTGTAATTTTATGGGAATATTTAGTAGCATTATCTCTTCTAACAAACATAAATATTTATATATACATATATACACATATACAGTATGTACACTGTATATATAAATTTCAGCCATTCCTTTTTTATTTTCACTTCCGTTTGTTTTACTGATTACAATTAACCAACAGGAAATGTTAAGTACTTTCTGAAAGCATGTACGAAATTATGGTTCCACTATGGTACAAATAGGTCTGTGCAAAGATTTACCAATTTCCCTCTCTATTCTTCAATCTTTATCTCTATTTCTACAGCTACACAATATTCACATCTGCAAAAAGAAATATCTAGAACAATATTTACCTAATGTTAAAAATGGTTTCTTTTTTTCTTCCAAGTAGTAAGAATGTTGGTGACTTTTTTTTTGGTCTGTTTGCACTTATATGTATTTCTTGAATTATTTTAATATGAATTTAATGAACATTCTTTAGTACAATATAAATTTTCTTTTTAGTACAGTTTTAGCTTTATCTAATAGGTTTTGGTATTTGTTGTTCTTATTCTTCCTAATTTCTAAGTAGTTTGCAATGTCTACTATGAATTCCAAAGAGTTCTCTATCTGTGTATGGTGTGTGTGTGTGCATGAGTATGTATGTTTCTTCTTCTTAACTTTTATTTCAAATATATATTAAGAATTGCAAAAATCTTGTGTACATACCAATGACATAGAATGAACATACCTGTGTTTCTATAAGTGGAATTGTATCATTTGTAATGTGTTTGTGTATATTTGTGGCATCTCTTGCTCAGTGACATGTTCATGGGATTTATTGACATTGTTGCAATCAACATTATGCCATTCCACTGAAAAATACTACACAGTTTTTAATTGTATGAATATACCACAATTTATATATTCTGTTTGGAGTTTTGAGTTGTTTCCAATTTAAAGTTATAAAGTTACTAATGTAACTATGAATATTCTTATATACATCTTTTACACATTTGCTGTAGTTCTGCTGGGTATTTATATAGCAGTGAAATTGCTGGGACAGAGGTCATGTGACGTTGAATTCTAGCAGACAGTGCTGATTCATTTTCACAATTGCATGAGAGCTCCAATTGTTCCACACCCTGATTAAAACTTGACATTATCAGTCTTCTTAATTTTAACCATTTTAGGGGGTATACAGGGTATCTCATTGTGGTATTAATTTGCATTTCCCTGGAGACCAAGTACCTTTTCACATATTTATTAACTATTGAATATTCTCTTTTGTTAGATGCTTGGTCTTTTTCAAATTTATTTGTAGGAGTCTTCAGTAATTCTGGGTATAAGCATTTGTCGTATATGTTGAAAATACCTTCTCCCTTTCTGTGGCTTGTTCTTTCACTCTCCTAATGATGTTTTTGTGATGAATAAAATTTCTTAATTTTAATATAATCTATCTTTCCATTATGGTTAATGTTTTTTGTGTCCTATTTAAAAAATTGCCACCACTTCAAATCATGAAGATTAGTCTTCAAAGTTATTTTCCAGAAGCTTTATTGTTTTACCATGTACAATTTTTTTTGTTTTTAATATTTTCATGTTTTCAGTCTTATTTTTTAACCAACTTTTTTCTTAGTTGTTTTACTCTGCGGTCAGAAAATGAATAATAGTTTCCCACAGAGAGGAATTTACCGATATTTTCTTTGTGGAAATTGAAAGTTATCCAAGTATAATGTTACTTAAATCCTCTCATTCTATTGAATAAATTCCAAGAAAGTGGTGTCAAAACTTTATGTTATGATATGCTAGAGAAGTATGGACTGTGTAACTCCTGCTTTTCAGAATATATTGAGGCTTTCTTTGTGGCCTTACTTCAATCAGCTTTTACAAAATATTACATAATCACTAGGTGGGGGACATATTTTCTTTTGGTAATATTTGAATTGAACCTATTTACTTGACATTAGTAATTACATTATTCATATCCTCTGTAGCCTCATTTTTATATTTTTTCTTCATCCAACAAGTATTCATAGAATAACTATTAAGCACCAAAATTCTTCTAGTCTCTAGAGATTAAATTATGAGCAATGCTTGTGGTCCCTACCTACAATCTGATAGGAATAAGAATTTGAAAAAAAATGAATCCTATAAAGGTAAGTACAAGGTGATAAGCAGAGAATGTAAGCGTGGGATGGGACTGGGTCCTATCTGGGCTGCACTGACGATGATTTTGTCTCAGGCAATGTTCTTTGCTTATTTCTGCCTTCCTTGCCCAACTGGGCCTTACAACAGTCTCACAGATTCTACCTTTCACCTGCTCCTTTCAACTTAATGGCTATAGTGATTTCCCAGTGATTGTACATTTGACTCTTTATAACAGACTTCCCAGGTGTCTGGCCCCTCTATCTCCTTCTGCTCTGGGGAAACTATGGCAGCGATCAAATTGCATTTAAGGCCTTTAGAACTCAATCCTTGTTGGTATCCATTATATCCACGACCCACCTAGTCAGCCTTGGCAGTCACAGAGTCTAATCAACATTGACAGTAATCTAATTGGAAAAGATAAAAATGATCACAAAAAGAGAACGTGGCATCCAGGAATCATTGGAAAAGAAAGATGAAATGAAAGAGAAAGGAAAGGGCTAGGAGGTTTTCTTTCAACACTTGTTGGTTCTCAGAGCTAAAATGCATTGAGATTGTCTTTAGCTATTCTTAATCCTAATGATATTAAAAGAAAAAATATTTATACACATCTTGTCAAGGCAGTTATTTAGCCATGTTTCAGATGAGGAAACTGAGTTTCAGAGACATATTTAGGAATCAGGTTTTCTGACTTCTGAATACAAAGCTTGTTTTTCTTCAGCACATATTGTAGAGGTGCCTTCTAGCTTTAACCCCTCTGTGTTTTCTGGTAACTAGGATACTGCAATTAAGGAGGAAACACCTGCACTCCTATTCACTTTGGGAACACTGGTCACTGCCTTGGGCCACCTGGAATACTAATTACATGTGATACTGACTTGCAGAATCTGTGAAGAGGGGAGGACAGAGTTAATCAACCTCTTCACATCTATGCCTTACAACTGGGTCACAGGTGAAATGGTATTTCACTGAGTACAACAACTTTTTGAAGAATTAAAAACAGAACTGCCTCATGCCGATTTCTGCCATGTAATGAAGTTGTTCTGGTTTCAGCATGAAAAATTATTGTTAGAAACTGGAAGTGAGAAACCCTTCCTACAGAAAAAAAAAAAATCTGTTTATTCCTGCACTCCCAAGATAGTTCCCATAAGCATTTAAAATCTATGGTGGTTATTGTGGTCAGTTTTTAGCTACATTTCGAAGTGGATTTTTTTTTTTTTTTAGAAAATTAACACTTCCCTTTGCTACGTTGTTGTTATTTTCATCACTTGTAACCCCTTGAGCATTTCCACCCTTTCCTCATATGTTTTTTTTTTCATGTTGGTATTTCCATATTACATTTATATCACTTATGGATTTTCCAGAATTATATCCATTTTATGAAGAATAAAAATGTTAAAAATATGCACAAAGTACATTTTAACGATGTGATTGGGGATGGGGTGGGGGAGGTCCTGGTGTGGTATAATTGTGCATGCACCTGCAAAAACCACAATGAGAATCTGTGATTAAAATTCAAGAAGCTTCTAGCACTTCCATTTGCCCCTGGCCTCCACAGCTGGAACTGTTACCTCCTCAGACAGGTCCCTGATATATTATTGGGCTTAATACATTGGTGGCAGTCCAAGAGAAAATCTAAGAACTAGCATAAAAAGTAATTGTCAATGAATGTTGAAAACTAGCACTTAAGTTTACCAAGTGAGAGTGAAAAGGTGGGTACAGAATTCCCTTCAGAGTATGACTCAGAGATGTTTTCAAACGTTTATGAAGATATCAATACCTTTTTGGATGAACAGTGGGATCCATATATTTCCTATTATATAATACTTCCATATGGGCTTATTTTCTCACTTTATCCAGGTTTTAGTTCAAATATTATCTCATCCAAAAGCCCTTTCTTGACCAACTTATCAGACAGGCCTTTCTTGACCACTGTAATGAGTTGAATGTTGGCCCCCCAACAGATACACCTATATCCTAATCATTGAAAAGTGTGAACATGACCTTATTTGCAAAAAAAGAATATTTGCAAATGTAATCAAGTATTTTGAGATGAGATAATCCTGGATTACCGGTCAGCTCAAAATTCATTGACATGTGTCATTGTAAGCGACAGAAGAAGAGAAAACAGAAAGACATGGACAAAGTCATGTGATGACAGAGACATAGATTGGAGCTATGTAACCACAAGCCAAGAGACACATGGAGACACCAGAAGCCAGAAGAGGCAAGAACATTCTCCTCTAGAACCTTTAGAAGGAGCACAGTCCTGCTGTCGCCTTGATTTAGGATTTCTGGCCTCCAGAACTATGAGAGAATAAAGCTATGTTGACTTAAGCCACCAAGTTTGGGATAATTTGTTACAACAGCCCTAGGAAACTAATACAACTGTCCTATCTAAAATAACATTATATTTTCTCACTTGCTTTATGTTTCTGCTTAGTACATATCACTACCTAATATTATATTATATTGTTTGTTAAGTGCTTTTTCTCCCCTTAGTAGCTGCAAGAGGGCAGGCAGGAGTGTTTATTTTATTCACTTCTGTATTCCTAGTGCTTTAACAGTGTCTAATACATAGTAGTAATTCAATCATCTGAATGGAGGAAGAATGAAGGAAGTTAGGAAGAAAAAAGGGAAGAAGGAAGGGAAAAAAGAAGGGAAGAATGTAGGAAAAGGAAAGAACAAAGGGAGGAAGGAGGAAAGGAAGCAATCAAGGTAGGAAAGGAGGGAGGAAGGTGGGGGGGAGGGAGAGAGGGAGGGAAGGGAAGGCACACAAGAAATTCTTACACCATCTTGACAGATCTTTACAAATCTACATTCGGAGGCCAGTAAGAAACAGGAAGAATAAGTCCAGACGGTAGCCCACTGAACCTCTTAAAGCAGAGCTGACTGGGAAGTGGGGGGCTCAGTCTTGCTCTGTCACAATTACTGCAGCAAAGGTGGCTTTGGCTGATGATTCTTGGACACAGTCAGCAAGATCACACCCAGCTCCTCAGCGGACACTGCTATTCTGATGTTTTCCTCCCTGATTCCAAGTCACACAGCAAGGACAGTGTAGCAACATCTGCTTACTCAGTGTCTCTTTATTATCTTTGTTGTTTCCATAGCCACGGAGACAACATCACAACTCAGGAGCAGGTCTCCAGTGGGCTCTTCAGTTTAACAGGGCCAGGTGCAAATAATCCATATTGATCACCCTAATTTGATCATTATGCTTGTACATATGTATTAAAATATCACATGTATCCCCAAAATATGTACAACTAAGATATATCAATAAAAAATTAAGCCAGGCACAGTGGTGAGTGCCTGTAGTCACAGCTACTCAGGAAGCTGAGGTGGGAGGATCGCTTAAGCCTGGGACTTTGAATACAGCCTGAGCAACACATGAGACCCCTTCTCTAATAAAAATTTTTTAAATAAATAAATAAAAATTTTAAATTAAATTATTAAAAATAATAATCCATACCAGTGACACCATTTCTCAAACTCTTCTATGGAGAGCACAGAAGTTCCAGTGGGAATGCGGACTATCCAGATTTAGCAAACACCCTCAACACTCAACCTCCCTGACTCCAAATTCTGTACTCCAGACTGTGTCATAGCTCAATTACAGCCTCTACACATTTAATTGACTTAAGAGGTCAAAACATTTTCTTCCTTTCTAAATCTAAAGGGTTTATTTATAGATGAAGGGGCTCTTATTGAAAAATTGGTGATTATTTAAAATGTACAGGTCATAAAACCAAGAATGCACCCCTGATATCCCTGATAACTTGTTTCAATTGCTGAGCTTCAAAATTAATCAGTACAGGCTCAGTAGTGTTTGTTTACCATATACTATGTAAGCTTGATGATTTTCTTTCTATTAGCTTAGATTTATGTATTAGTACCCATCTATAACTAACTTTACAACATGTATTATACTGGAATTAAGAAGTTCATTTTCATATTTAATAATTTAGAATATTTTCTAATTGAGATTTGCATAGGTCTAGTGGTTCCAATTTTCTCTATAATCTATTATATTTTTATGTGGACAGCAACTATGTCCAAAAAATATTTTTTATTGCACATAAATTAGTGGACAACATGCACAGTAAGTGCTTACTGGTTGAGTGATATCTTTGGAAACCAAACAAATTATTTTGTCAATACTTTTTTTCTTTCTTGTTATATGTAAAAAAGAATAAAATCTATCAAGACTGTTCAAAACTTGTCAATTGCTACAAGCACCCATGTGCACGTGAAATGGACGCTAATGGAATATATGTTACGATATATAACCAGTATATGACTAACATATATCTCCTCTGGATTCATATTTCATATTTGTTCTGCCAAAATAATGTTTCATTCATAATGCTACACAAATATACACCCACAAAATACAACTGCATTATGTCGGCTTGAAAATCTTCAAAGGTTTTGTTGTGTTTATGTTTTTTATTTTTCTAAACTTGATATGGAAGAACTAAGCTACAGCCCCATTTCCCCCATTTCACATAATATATGCAAGAGAAGTGCCAAATCATGGCACCTGGAGTTTTATTGATTGCCTATTTTCACAATTGGCTCAATCAAGGGGATGCTGAGGCGAAAAATGACAAAAGGAGTGATAAACAATCAAACAGCCAGAAACCATCATTAGCCCAATCTCTTCCTTTTGACTAAAGCTCTTACTTTAGTTAACGAGGGAACGGATTAATGATACACAAACATCTCATCTTTTGTCATTTTTTTAACTAAGCTTGGAGGTAAAAAAGCCAACCTAATTATAAACACTTTTGGAAATACATAAGTATTTGGCCAATTATTCTAAGCATCTTTAAAAATTCTCAGTTGTCTGGAGCCCAGATGAAATGGGAGCAGAGACATAATTGCATATCACAAGACACACTAAACCACCTTAGTTTTAATGAGGGCCTGAAATATATGGGCACCTCTGATCAACCCCAAATGTGATGCAGGGAACAGAAAACTGATATCTGCTTTGATATTAGACTTACTAATCTGTTATGAGTTCTCTAGGCACCTCAAGGTCTATGGAGCCGCAATATTTAGAATTTTTGTATGGTTATGGACTTGTTTAAAAGTCCTGCTAAGAAAACTTCCACAATGAGCTATTTATTGTCCTATTGCCCAAAATTTCCATCCTGGTTAGTTACTTTAAAAATTTACGTATTTTCTTAGTAGTTATAGTAGTTACTTCTATGAAATACTATTAGAAATCTTCTTAAAAAGCATTTTTTTCTGGTCATCTTAACACTGTTCTGAAAAATTTTTTATGCAAATGAGAAAGCAAAATGTACACATACACACACATACATACACATACATGTGTACACACACATGCACAGAGTCTGTTGCAGAAAATCCTTATGTAACAAGGGGAAAAGTTAAAGGAAGAAACAACATTTTCTTCAGCCTATCAGTATCCGTTCATCTCTACTAAAGGAAGTGGGATGAGAGCCCAAAGACCTTCCAACTTGGCTTCAGCTGTCTGGGCCCAAGAAACAGCCCCGTTTCTATACATCCCACCCTGCTGGTACTCAATAGATTTCCCATTCTTGCCCTTTTTGTCCTTGCCTGTGTGCCAAGAGGCTGCTTCTACAGAACACATCACCCTTCTCTGTTTTCTAGTTGTATATAGCAACGAGAAGGAGCAACACAAAATCAGAAATGAGAAAGATCAAGGTATGTATTCTGCACAGCACCACCTCACCTAAGACCACAGTTTTTACAGTGCTGTGTTCCTCTTTTTCTTCTGCTCAAGGAAGGCTTCGAGTGCTATGGGCAGTCCCTTTCCCATGTCTGCAGTGCTTGTGAGTTTCCTTAACATTGTTCTCCTTTGCTTGTCCAGGCCAGGACTTCCACCATTGCTAGTGCCTAGATGCCTCACCACCCTATTCTGTTTCCCCACATCCAGCCTATGTTTCTGTAAATACTCACTTCCTAAGATCTTTTCAGTTAATTCTTTGAATGTGTCCTGTTTTCTGCTGGGAATTGGACCGTGGATTGCTTTTAGAAGTGCACTGACTCTGTCCTTTGACAACACTATGTTCATTTCCCTTATGACAATTTCAGAGCATACTTTAATCATCCGTCTACACATTTTTCCTTCCTATTAGGTCCTGATTTCCTCGATGGCTGAGACTATGCTTTAATCATCAATGCATCAATGTGCCCTTAGGAACTTACAAAATGCCCGATAAATAAATGGGTAGTGAGTGAATGAATGAATGAATGAATGCACAAAATTGGAACTGTATTATTGATCACTAAAAACGAAGCCATTTCAAAAGCCTCCTCTATCTGAGAATGTTGCTTGGTTTAAAATAACAGGATCATCATTGTGTTATACAAGTAATAATAAGTCCAGAGGAGAGCTGCTTGATACCAGCATCTGCTAACATTAAAACAGAAATCTGTGCCCCAGACATCCAGGCCAGTTCCCGGGAAAGGCTCACAAAAGAAAGAGATTAACGCCAGCATGTAATGATACTCCACATTCTGTGAGTTGGGTTTATCCTGAGCTATGTTCCTATAAACTCCAAAATAATTAACATTTACTTTCTACTTGTCATTTTCATGGTAAAACAATTTAGAGGACATCTTCTGTATCATTCATGGGTCCCTGAGGAGCAGAGGATGCCTTTATACCTAAGTGAGAGGTGCAGCCAAAGATTCAGAACGGCTCTAAGATAGCTCTTGACATTGGGTATTTCAACAGACAGATATACACAAGGACAAGTGAGTCCAAATGCCACCAAGTTATCCAATTTGCTCAAAGGGTGCAAAGTTTATCCTAATGTTCCACAACTCACACCAAATGTTCTGAAAGTCCTGCAACTACTGACAAGTCTCACATGCTAACAGTGATGTGCTAATATAGTTAATTGAGCACTGCTTCTTTTGTCCTGGCAGCAGGAGCTATACAGCTGTAGTCCCATTGAACAGACATGGCAAATGGCAAAAATAAGATTTTTCAGAGGAGTGATGCTTCCTTCTGTCTATCCAGGCCCTTTACATTATAGAAATTTCTCTTCCATAGCCAGTCAGAATGGATAGCAACCTAACAGGGCGGTGTCAGGATTATCTTAGATTGATCATCAGCAATATTAAGGAAAGACTTGATTTAAAAATTCCATTTACACTGCAGATTACCCATATATCACCACCCTCTTCTATTTCATTTTAAACAAACCTTTTCTTGGATAGAGTAGTCACCTTTATCTTAAGTAGCTGGGTACCACAGTGGAGGCTCAGCTCACCTTTACCTTCAGTTCTAAAGCTGTAGTTCTTAACTGGGGACGATTTTGCCCCAGGGGACATTTGGCAATGCCTACAGACATTATGGGTTGTCACATAGTGGGAGCGGTACTGGCATTCAGTGGGTAGCATTTGAAGATGGTGCTAAACCTCCTACCATGTGCAAAGAAGCTCTCCATAAAAAAGAATTATCTGGACCTAAATGTCAATAGTGCCAAAGTTGAGCAACCCTAATGCAAAGGCAGTCTCTCTTGCCAGGTATTTGTTCAGGAATGAGCACATGACAAAATTCTGGCCATTGACTTAAGAGGAGACATTGGGTGTCATCTTCAAGGACAATTCTTCCTCACTCTTAAGCAAGAACCTCAACAAGAAGACAGCAAGTGGAGAGACACAAAAGACCTAAGTCCTTAAAGATGTGCTTCACTCCATGTACCACCCAACACTAAAACTTGCCTCAGCTCTCAACATTAATTTATGTAAACTAAGAATACTCTATTTGATGTTTGTGTTTCTGTTACTTGCATCCACAAACATTCTACTGAAACACTTCTGCTCCACGTTATGGTTCAGTAAGATTTAAGTTGGCTCTTGGGTTATGAGTGTTAATGCTGAGAAGTCCAAAGAAGGCATTAAGACCCCAAGCAAGAAAGAGAGATTCAAATGTTCCTTGGATTATCTAGGAGAATAGGGCAATGTGGTAAGGGAAGGGAGAAGATAGAGGAGAGAAATAGAGAAGAATGGGCACAAGTTAGTCACACTGTCAATGAAGGTCTTTAGAGAAACCCTATTTTATTGGACAGATGGGCAAGAAGTGGCTCCAATACAAGTTCAGGATAGAGTAAATTTTGTGGCTCTTCTGAAAAAGAGACTATTTCTAGGCTCCAACTTCAGTTATGTTTCTGTTGTAAATTCCCAAAAATCCTCAGAACCAGCAGCATGAGTGCTGCAGCAGCCCTGACCTAGGACCAAGCTTCAGGCCCCTCACCATGGGTTCTTCTCTTGTTTCTGTCTTCAGAAGCTGAGGCCTGCTTCCCTCAAGTACTTTTCCTCCCAGCTTATTTCCAAAAGAAGAAACTATTTCCTGTTGTCTCAATCATTTCCAAGATTGCCACATTAGAGCTGTGGGCTTACATCTCATTGCCCAAGTGCTTCAATCAACTTTAGCTCAGCAAATCATAACAATATTGGACACAATCACTATTTCAATACCAAAACATACAATGGAGAAAAGATTCCCTATTCAATAAATGGTGCTGGGAAAACTGGATGGCCATATGTAGAAGACTGAAACTAGACCCACACCTCTCACCTCTCACAAAAATCAACTCACGATGAATAACAGATTTAAACCTAAGATGTGAAACCATAAGAATTCTCGAAGAAAACGTTGGAAAAACTCTTATGAACATTGGCCTAGGCAAAGAATTTATGAAGAAGACCCCCAAAGCAATCACAGCAGCAACAAAAATAAATAAATGGGACCTGATCAAATTAAAAAGCTTCTGCACAGCCAAGGAAACTATCACTAGAGTGAATAGACAACCTACAGAATGGGAGAAAATATTTGCATGCTACACATCTGATAAAGGGCTGATAACAAGAATCTATACAGAACTTAGGAAAATCAACAAGAAAAAAATCAAACAACCCTATTAAAAAATGGGCAAAGGACATGAACAGAAACTTTTCAAAAGAAGACAGAATAATGGTCAGCAAACATATAAAAAATTGCTCAACTTCTCTAATCATCAGGGAAATGCAAATCAAAACCACAATGAGATATCACTTAACTCCAGTGAGATTGGCTCATATGAAAAAAACCCCAAACAACAAATGGCAGGGATGCGGACAGATAGGAACACTCATACACTGCTGGTGGGACTGCAAATTAGTACAACCTCTATGGGAAGTAATATGGAGATACCTCAAAGAAGTAAAAGTAGAATTACCATTTGATCCAGCAATCCCACTACTGGGTATTTACCCAAAGGAAAAAAAGACATTCTATAATAAAGACATCTGCACGCGAATGTTTATAGCAGCACAATTCACAATTGCAAAGATGTGGAAACAACCCAGGTGCCCATCAATACACGAGTGGATTAATAAAATGTGGTATATGTACACCATGGAGTATTACTCAGCAATAAAAAACAATGGTGAATTAACACATCTGGTATTATCCTGGTTGAAGCTAGAGCCCATTCTTTGAAGCGAAGTGTCACAAGAATGGAAAAACAAGCACCACTGGTACTCACCATCAAATTGATACTAACTGATCAACACTTACATCACACATGGCAATAATATTCATCAGGGGGCGGGCAGGCGGGAGGGGGGTGGAGGGGATGGGAAAACTCTCATTGAATGGATGCAGGGAGCACAGTTTGGGGGATGTCCACGATTGTAGCTCTGACAAGGACAGTGCATGGGCAATATATATAGCCAAAGTGTTGTACCCCCATAATATTCTGAAATTAAAAATAAATAAATAAATAAATAAATAAATAAATTTAAAGGTAGAAATTTAAAAAATATATGGGGTTACTTTAGTCAATGCAGCTTTTGTAGTAAGCAGACACATCTAATAACAAACTTATTTTCTTATTTCTTATAGTGATATATTAAGCATGACTATGATAAAAACCTTTCTGCACTTAAGTTCTATAACTCTGGAAAACAGTACCAGCTTTCATCTTGTACATACCAGATCTCTGTTATTTGACAATCAGAAAGAGTATAGATGAATATATGACCATCTGGATGAAACAAAAAAATATTATAAAACCTGAAAATTGTAGCACTAAGAATGTTGGAACAGTAATTTACATTTGTGTTTTAAAGACAGTGTTTTCAGTTATTAATTGTTGCTATAAGGAACACCAAATTCTATTGTGAGGCCAGTGCTACCCCAGGAATGATCACCACAGGTCCTGGTCCAAGTTTTATGCTAATTTGGAGATCAACTTGGGAGAAGACAGGTGAGCTCTTGGGCCTCAGGTTATGTGAGCTTTACGGTTTGGATGGTTTATTCTCAAAGGCCATATTTGTGATATTGTGATGTCTCTATTAAATTTTCAGTCAGACCAATTGTGTATATGTATGTATGTATATGTGTAATACATATATTGTAATTTTATATAATTTTGTGTGTGTGTGTGTGTGTGTGTGTATACATATATATATATATATATATATATATATAAAAGAAAGTATTTCTTACTTCTGAGATAGGAACTTTGGGGAAATGTACCATGAAGAACGGAGGAGCCTGGCTTCTGGAGAAACAAGGTAGGGGATATATATACACACACACACATACATATATATATATCAGAATTTTGAGGAGAATGGCATAGGGAAGAATGCCTTTTCTCCACACTCAAATATTTCCCTTTTGAGCAGACAAATTAAATATGTGTTCTTTGTGCCCTTACTCTGTCCCATTACTCTTTTTACCCCAGGGAGATGAAGTGATTTCTCTGTTTGGTACTGATAAATGGAAAGACTTGGGTCAGCTTTTCCCTTCTTTTTCTTGGGAGAAAGCTGCCTACAGAAGACCATTTTCTAATCCGCTTTTGCATAGGTAGGCCCTGCTGCTTGTAGGAAGGGTCCTGTTCTGGTCCAATACTGCCTGTGATTGGGTCATTAATTCTGCTTAATTTGGGAATTCAGTTAGAAGATGTGATTGACTTGCATACTAAGCCATTTACTCAAAACCAACCTTTGTTGGTAACAAATGAGAAACATCTCAGACAGGTGAAAAAGGATGCAAAGCTCTACTCCTGTTCTCTCCTGTTTACTTCTCATACTGGAATCAGGGCACCTCCCAGAATTCAATGGATATAGTCTGAGTGCATATTCCTAATATCAGTTAAAAAATACTTAGAATGTAAACTGATAGTTGATTATAAAGGCTTGATTACTGTAAAAGTCGTGGATAGAGAACTGGTAATGTGAAAGATCTTATCACGTTTTTATGTAAAAATTAGGATTAAAGTAATCACAATTTGGATGTCCCTAAAGAGTCAAATTAGCATCAGAAAAAGACATTTCTAGCTGAAGCTGTAAAAGTAGGACCTAGAGTCTCTACGTGAGACAGTTAAGAATCTTTTAAGAGCAAAAGAAGAAATGGTATAGGGATGCTGTATCATTTAAGGCAATTTCACATGATATTATATAGAGTGGACATTAAAGAAAATATATTTACTCCAGCTCAGTGACACTGGTAGCTACAACTTATCCAACATTGGTTGCTCTCTGTAGTTCCTTGTTAAGAGAACTTGTATTTCTCCCAGACCCAGGGTTGACCTAAGCCAATCATGGTGGATACATTTCTTTCTCCAGGAACTTTTTTCCAAATCTCTCTTATAGTTAGTTAAAATAACCATTTGACCCAGTTCTGACCAATGAGAAAAAACGATCATTTTCTCTAAATATCCCCTTTCTTTCTGCTTGGGATACTGATATGAGAACACATTGTATAGGACTGTAGCACCCACCCTGGAAAATAAGGTGGCATGCACAAATACAAGGAGCCTGAAAGCAATAGTACAGATGTTGATGAAGAGACTAGGTCTTTGATAATACAGTGGAAGCACCTATTTTAAAACTCCTCATAAAATTAATGAGAGTGCTATTTTTAATAGTCTGTTACTTGCACTTGATTGTATCCTACTTAATAGAGAATACTTTGGAAGTAACATCAGAGACATTCACTAAAACCCACATCATTAGTCAAAGATGGATATCTGGGAGCAGCAAAAGGAGATTTAAGAAGTGTCCTGATGGAGATAGGGTGGAGTTAGCCATAACAAAACTACAGGGAGGGAGATCAGGACTGTTTCTTCCATAAAACATTAGAGCAAAAGGGACTGGATTCCACCAAAGAAAAGTGATACATTCCATCACATCTATGAAGGCAAGACTCAAAATACATGAATTAAGGAAAACAATTAAAACATACTAATCTTCCCCAATTAATATTTAATTAGGAAAAATAAAATTTCAATATTACATTTTCTTAAACTTTGCTCCATAATTTTAAAGTCCACTTGGAAGAATAAATAAGTTATCTAGAACAACCAAGCAAAGTAGTTTTCATGGATGATGTTTAGTATTTCTGTGTTATCAGTTGTAATATCATTTTTTTCATTTCTGACTGAGCTTATTTGGGTCCTTTCTCTTCTGTTATTGGTTAATCTAGCAAGAGGCTTATCTTTTCAAAAAATAACTTTTTGTTTCATCAATCCTTTGCATTTTTTTTCCAATTCATTTAGTTCTGCTCTGATGTTCATTATTTTTCTTCTGCTGGCTTTAGGTTTGGTTTGTTCATCCTTTCCTTGTTCCTTGAGGTGTGATATTAGATTGTTAATTTGTGATCTTTCTGTCATTTTGATGTAGGCATTTAAGTCTATGAATTTTCCCCTGAGGAATACTTTTGCTGTGTCCCATAGATTTTGATAGCTTGTGTCCCCTTTGTCATTCAGTTCAAAGAATTTTTTGATTTCCATCTCAATTTTATTCTTGACCCAATAATCATTCAGCCACAGTTTGTTTAATTTCCATGATGTTATGTAGGTTGGACTGTTTCTCTTGTGATTGATTTCTGGTTTTGTTCCACTGTGGTCTGAGAAGGTGTGATTTCTATTTTTTTGAATTTTTTGAGACCTATTTTGTGGCCTAAGATCTGATCAATTTTGGAGAATGTCCCATGTGCTGCTCAGAACAATGTGTATTCTGTATTTTTTGGGTAGAATGGTCTGTAGATGTCTGTTAGGTCCATTTGATTTAGAGTTTGGTTTAAACCACATAAACAAAAGCAAAAACAAAGACCACGTGATAATCTCAATAGATGCAGAAAAAGCATTTGACATAATCCAGCACCCTTTCATGATAAAAACCCTCAACAAACTAGGCATACAAAGAACATATCTCAGAATCATAAAAGCCATATATGACAAACCCACAGCCAACATTATACTGAATGGGGAAAAGTTGAAAACATTCCCCCTAAGAACTGGAAGAAGACAAGGATGACCACTGTCACCATTTCTATTCGACATAGTGCTAAAAATCCTAGCCAGAGCAATCAGGCAAGAGGAGACAATTAAGGGTATCCAAATTGGGAAAAAGGAGGTCAAACTATCACTCTTTGCTGATGATATGATCTTGTTCCTAGAAAAACCCAAAGATTGCACCAAGAGTCTCTGGAAATTGATAAATAAATTTGGCATCTCAGGATACAAAATCCATGTACATAAATCAGCAGTATTTCTATATACTAATAACAGTCAAGGCAAAAGTCAAATCAAAGACTCAATACCACTCACAATAGCTACAAAGAAAATAAAAAACCTAGGAATATACTTCACCAAGGAGGTAAAAGATCTCTACAAGGAGAACTATGAAACTCTGAGGAAAGAAATCACAGAAAATCCAAACAAATGGAAAAACATATCATGTTCATGGATAGGTAGAATCAACAATGTTGGAATGTCCATACTACCCAAAGTGATTTAAATTCAATGCAATTTCCATCAAATTACTAAATTGTACTTCACAGATCTAGAAAAAATAATTCTACACTTCTTTTGAAACCAGAAAAGAGCCCAAATAGCCAAAGCAATCTTAAGCAAAAGGAACAAATCTGGAGGCATCACATTACCAAATTTCAAATTATACTACAAGGCTATAGTAACCAAAACAGCATGGTATTGGTACAACAATAGAGACATAGACCAATTGAACAGAACAGAGAACCCAGATAAAAAAACCATCTACCTACAACCAATTGATCTTTGACAAAGCAGACAACAATGTACACTGGGGAAAAGAGGCCCTGTTCAATAAATGGTGCTGGGAAAATTGGATAGCCACATGTAGAAGAATGAAACAGACCCATACCTCTCACCTCTCAAAAATTAATTCAGATGGATAAAAGACTTAGATTTAAGGCATGAAACCATAAGAATTATAGAGGAAAATGTACAAAAAACTCTTCTAGATATCAGCCTAGGCAAAAAATTTATGACTGTGAACACAATGGCAATCATGGCAACAAAAATAATTAATAAATGGTATTTGGTTAAACTAAAAAGTTTCCACACAGCTAAGGAAACAATCAACAGAGCAAATAGGCATCCTACAAAATGGGAGAAAAAACTTGCAAGCTACACATCCAATAAAGGGCTAGTAACCAGAATTTACAAAGAACTCAAGCAAATAAGCAAGAAAAAAACAAACAACCCTTTTAAAAAGTGGGCAAAAGATAAGAACAGAAGCTTCCCAAAAGAAGAAAGACAAATGGCCAGTAAACATGAAAAAATGATCAATATCACTAATCATCAGGGAAATGCAAATTAAAAACACAATGAGATATCACTTACCCCAGTTAGAATGGCTTTTATGAATAAGTCCAAAAACAGTAGATGTTGGCATGTATGCAGAGAGAAAGGAACACTTATATACTGTTGGTGGGACTGCAAATTAGTACAACCTCTATGGAAAACAATATGAAGATTCCCAAAAAAACTAAAAGTAGCCCTACCATTAGATCAAGCAATCCCACTACTGGGTATCTACCCAAAGGAAAAGAAGTCATTTTATCAAAAAGATACCTGCACTCAAATGTTTATTGCAGCACAATTCACAATAGCAAAGATGTGGAATCAACCCAGTGCCCAGCAATTCATGAGTGGATTAATGATGTGTGGTATTTGTATACCATGGAGTACTACTGAACTATAAAAAACAAAGATGAATTAATGACTTTTGCAACAGTCTGAATGGAACCGGAGACCATCCTCCTAAGCGAAGTATCTCAGGAATGGAAAAACAAATACCACATGTACTCACTATTAAATTGGAACTAACTGATGAGCACACATGTGCACAGACGGAAGTAAAACTCAGTGGAAATCAACCAGGGGTAACAGGGGACAAGGGGAGGGGAAAAATCTACCTAATGGGTACTATGAACACTATTTGGGTGACAGGCACACCTATAGCCAGGACTCAAGCATTACAAAAGTAATCCATGTAACCGAAAACATTTTTACACCCTTAATATTTTGAAATATTCTAAAATGACTAAATTGAAAAGAAGATACTAAGGACTTTCATATTCTTTAATATCTTTCATTTCTTTTTTCCTAAGAGTTCCATATAACTGAAAATTTCCAGGAAACAGTAAAGAAGAGATAAGTGTAAATGTATTTGGTGGTGGGGGGGAAATTTTGATAAGATTCCAGAGACCCATGAGCCCGCAAAGGTTAAGAGCTGCTGGACTAAACTGATAGTCACATCATCATTTGCCAGGCTGATCGCAGTGCACTACCAGCCAGAACCCGTTTCTCCAACCCCTCTTCCTTTCTATCTACCCTACTGTTGCTGTCTGGAATTTCCACCCTCAAACAGTCCCAGACTCTTCTCTCTGGCTCTCCAAGGCCAGATCAGAACAGGTGTTTCTCTGAGGCCAGAGCAACAATTAGCTGTTGTCACACAAAATATATGATGCCAAAGAAAAAATCTTTTCATCCACTGAATCAGGGAAAGCATTTAGTTGCACTTTTGCTCTCATTTACGAGCAGTCAAAAAGTTCCATTCACATGTTTTGTTTTATACGGAAAAGATTTCAAATTGACTCAGAAAGCTTGAAATTAAACAAAAAAATCCCACTACAACATATACAGTACATTCTCCTATAACACACCCTAAAATGTGATGCCTTTTCTGGGTTTTACACACAGTAACAGGGAACCAAATTAGAAGTTCACAAAGGTAAATGTCTTGCTGTATAATGTAAACATGACAGATATGACCCAGTACAAGTAATTGATTCAAAGTCTCATTTCAATAAAAGCAGATCTTTTTGTCTACTTTCCTTAGGTTAAAATCACAGTGCCTCATTTACCTGACATTAAACTTAAAATGAACTATAAAATAAGCTATGTTCCTTTCCATGAAAGCTTATTGGTTAAGGGAGAAATTAAGTATGTAAGGAGTTTGGGGGGAGAGTTAGAAAGAGAGGGAGATGTCATTGCAACAATTATGCAAATGCATTTCTATAAAACAATATGTTAAGGTCATTTTGTTAAGACCCTGAATATTGTTAATTCTAAATACATATTACATTTTAATCAAACTACCTACTTCCCACTCTTTCCCGAGAAATTTACATTCTGACTGCATTTCGAGGGCAGTTAGGATCCAGCTAAGCTCTCAAATATAATAACTATCAGGAAATTGTCCTGAATTATTCATGTTAATTATGCTGGACCAAACACTGTAGATAGGAAAATATATTTCCCACTGAAATATGTTTGCCTTAGAGAGATTTCTAAATTGATCATAGTCTCCCTTTTTTATGATTAGACCTAAGAGCCCCTAGGATGTTCAGAAATGCATGTAATTAATTGAATTCCAACCAACATCATGCTTTTTCAGCACAATCAGCATCATCTGAATCAATTTTGCATTTTCCCCTCAGTTTCATAAATAATCATAACTAAAGCCCCAGTCCAAACCAATTATCAATCATGGTAGCACACATCTATTTGGATTGTATAGGAAAAAATGTTCTTTGATTGCATTCTATTTTTGTACATCCTTTCTATTCACTATAAAAACATTTATAGTACATAAAACAGATTTTTCATTCTTTTTTTGATTTGTTCATTTGAAAATTCATTTATTCATTCAGTTGTTTAGGAAGCAATTATTGAGCAACTGTGTGTCAGGTACTACCTTGCATTTTCCCCTCACTTTTGATTACCTTTTGTGGTTTGCTTTTTGGAGTTCTTTGTTTAAAGGATTCCAGGAACTGGGAATTGTGCTAATCATCATCTTCATTTATTAACTCACTATCATTATTTTATCAATTTTTCTCATTCATCCTGCACCTGCAACTCCATTTCTAACCTCACCGATTTCCTTATACTGACCCACTCTCTTTGTTTATATTCACACAATTTTAATCCATGAAACGTTGTTTTTACTATTATTTTAGGTACACTCATACTGTACTGTGGTAATTGGTATTGTGCTATTTGTCTCATTCTGTTGCCTACGTTTTCAGTCTCATAATGTTTAATGTAGATTTATTTAAAGTTGTTTCTGGCAGCTGTGTGATATTAAAGGACAGGCACATTCTATTTTCTACATGGTGGACACCAAGACTGACCTCAACTCTGCCAGAATGAACAAATTGTTGATGAACACTCCTGTGAATGTCTCTGTGTGTCAGTGTAAGAGTTTCTTTGGATTACACATATAGGAGAGAATTTCAAACACTGTACTTCATTGTCTAGAAAATGACAGATTTCTTTATAAATTGAACACACTCATTAATAATCCTACCAGCATTACAAAAGAATTCCCATTTCTCTACTAATTCCCAACAGTTGACCATACTTTTTTTTTCCCCCAATCTGAATTTGAAGCAGCATTTCAGGGTTGGTTTAATTCTGATTTCTCTGATTACCAATAAGGTAGAACATCTCTTTAATTGATTTTAGCCCTTCTGGTATTTCCTTTATGGTGAATTATTTACTCATATTGTTTATAATTTCAATTCTATCAGATCCTTGTATTTTATTGCTAATTTCCTCCAGTTTCTTGTTTATTGTACATTATGCAAATATCTACACCAGTTTATTAACTAGCCTAATTCTTTTCAGAGAATTAGGGACTAGGGAGGGAATAGGGAGGGACTGTACTGGCAATGTGGAGTTGAGGAGGGCACATGGGATCTGTTTCTTAGACTTTGAACAAATCCTTCTATTTCTAACCTAACTTTTATCATCATTTCCAATGGTGTCTGGTGCTTCCAAATTATGACGCTTTTGGGGGGTCAATCCCACTATAGATACCATATTGTTTAATAGTTTTACCAACTTCAAGCTTAGAAGTCAGTTTTCTCATGTCTACTAACTCATTGCCACTATGCATTTGTTTTCTAGCTTTTAAACATTTTGTTTCTGGGTTATCTTCTCTCTCTTTTTTTCTTTTTTTTTTTTTTTGCTCTTGAGAATGTATGTATTTTTTAAAAATCCCTTGCCATTTAGTGAATGTCATAGTAAATACGCAATCTGCCATATTTAACTAGAACTCCTGTTCTGTTACAGCAGTTTTAAAAAATTTGTGTCTCCTGCCTGAACTTTCTTTCTAGCTTATTATCTGTTGATAAATTTACTCTTGCCATGATATTCTGCAGAAACCAGCTCTATAACAAAATCTTTCCTTTAAAAGTATAAGGAACCATGTTCTAATCTTTGCCCCACCAAGTTCTGACATTTCACTATATAGCAGAGACTTTTCTAAGAATGATGGTGGACACAAATAACATGATTAAGACAATTCTCTTACATAACTCTATAATGATAAATAAAATATACACAAATAACTACAATACAAAACAGAATACTGCACGCACCCTGAGAATTTGGTAAGTTATTCACTTCTCTCTGTACCCCTAGTTACCAGAGGGATCTGTACAAAGAAAATATATTTAATTTTATAATTGCAATACCCTTTATCATGTTAGGTACATGGTAGATTCATAAAATGGTTTTTGTTTAAGAATGCATTAGTTTAAAAATATACACAGAAATTAAAATATCTAAAAATTATATGCAATTCTTTAAAGAAGATCCAGCCCATTCTACTTTTTCCTGATGGAGTCCAAACTTTCACAGTACTGGTGTGTTTGATAAAACCTCTGATTTTTCCTTACAGGAAGTTCTAAAACTCAAAGAAAAATCTCTTCCAAACACAAGTTTAGCATTCAAAAAACAGAAAAAAATGTCCTGATGCTCAAGGTTCACTGATCCACCCTCTCTACAGCCACTCATCTGAAGGACTTAGATCCAACTTAGTGTTACCCTAGATAATTTAATCATTAGGATCCAACCCTCTTTCAAGAAACACTTTGCCAAAGAGATAGTAAAGGAATAAGTCTGGCAGAGTTACACACATGCAGTTTCAAAAGCCCAGATGTTTTCTCCTTCTTGCCAATCTATCAACATTTGATCAAATAAGAATGATACTTCAACATAGAAAATGTCAGCTAATTCATATCCCATTTTGCCCTGCAGAATCCCAACAGCTCACTAGAACCCCATTATGACCATATCCTTGAGATTGTCTGACATAAAAGCATATTACTACCACCGTAGGAAGGAATCTGAACATAAGTACTGCCAGATTTATAGTTCTGCTGCAAACCCTGTCATTTTGATCTAGCTGAAATTTCTGTCACTAAAACAGATTGATGTCTTGAGAAATCTTAACCGAATGAACACAAGGAATACCAATTAAAATGTCAAATTCTTACATCTAATCCCAAAAGGTATAGTTTCCACATGTTATCTGATGCATATTTTAGATAAATCAGCTTCCCTGTATTCCCACCTCCAAAATAAATTTATTTTGTTTTATATTATGGGAATCCAGGCTGCTAAAATAGACCTAAGGTCTCAGAGGTATTCTTTATAATTATTTTAAAATATCACTGAGCAACTGATCCTTCAGTGAAAGAAAATTAAGAAACAGCTTTAATATATTTACAAAAAGAAATAAAACTCCAATATTTGAGTTTGAAATAAGGATAGAGAGGCAGGGACATTACTGAGCTATTTGGATATGGAGGCTGTGATCTCTGAAGATGCTTATGAGTTTTTCTCCACTGTGACTCCTGCTGCCAATCTCTATTTCCAAACAAACAAACAAACAAACAAAAAACCCAGCTAATTTGATAAAAGTCTTTTGAGCTAGTAAACCAGACAATGAAGTTTAGATCTTTCTCTGGTGGCAGATGCATTATAGAGGTGACCTTTTTGAGAAATTCCCTAAATCTATTGCTTAGATATGGGAACAGTTATGATAAGATTTTAAGCAGGGTTATTGAGCTTGTGTAGGTGAGAAAGTGCCATGGAATACCAGGTCTAGGAGTTCTGTTAGAGTAGATGGAATCCCCTGGGAGCCTACAGATCACGCTATGGTAGCTTCTGTCTACTTATCTTAACCATAGAGGTACCTCTGATGACCAATGCCAGTGGCCGCAGCAGCTCAGTGTAACAGTCTACCATTGTTCCATCACTGAACAGAGGTGGACTCCACCAGTTAGAAAGATGGGTTTCTAAACAAAGCTTGGTTACTGAAGTGGAAACTGCAGGCCAGATAACTTCAGATTCATTCATTAATATGGTGTCATTATTATTCACATGGAAAATGGTGACATAATTCTACACAGCTGAGTCAGAAGACCAGAATAATGTTCTCAAAGGGACAGTCCGAAGCCTGGGGCAGGTGATCTGAAGTAGGAGAATAATGGGTTGCCAGGAAGCCAGGCTTTACCCATTTATCATCACAGAGGGGAAGAGCTTCTACAAGAGCATGCTAGGCCCTTTAAGTACCAGCTTCTTTCTCTTACTCTGAAGCTGAAAGGTCAAACAGAATAATTGTTGTCAGAGTATGTTATTAATGAATCAATTTGCTTATTCAATTGTCATAAAAAAACATGTGTTATACAACCATAATTCATCAAGCACTGAGCTGGATACTAGGTATACAAATAAGACTAAAATAATGTCCTACTCTAAAATAGCACCATTTTCTTGGGAATATTGAAGTGTTATATAAAACAATACCTCTCCTTATGATGTATAAAAATTAAAATATAACACTAATAGAAAGCTAGAGTTTACTGCTATTAAACATAAAATTTAGGGGGAAATCCCCAAGTGAACAATATAAAATAAGAGATTAGAAAAGATGTTTAATGTATCTGGTGGTGCTAGCTGTACTACAAATGAATCCCACATGTGACATATTAAGTCAATGTTACATGCAACTCTGGTGAATTGTTGAGCCTGTTTCTTTTTTTTTATTTTTAATGGAGTGAAGGTTTACATATTCACTTTTTCCCATGTAAATATTTTGCATGAATAGTAATAACAGCAACACATTTCAATACATTCTATTATACTCCACTGGTTCCATTTCATTATTTTCTATTCCATTGTCTTCTATTTCATTTTGTTAAATTCTGCTCATGACACACTGTCAATGTAATGACCCAATAACCTCCATTGCACTAGAACTTATTATCTGCATCTTCTGTCTAATAACACATCATTCCCCTGTCACAGGTCATTTACACAATTCCAAGATCTCTGCAAAGTGTGATTTATTTCACAGGAAAGGCACATGAAGATTGGAGAGGATTAGGATTTAAGAGATGTTTGGATCCCTCATTAAGAGCTTCTTTTACAATAGTCCCAGCAATAAACTAAAATTCCCTAAGTGTCATGAGCTGAGGTTATCTTGGAGAGAGTGGAAGGGGAGTGACAACCTAAGAACCCCCCAGCTGTTTTATCAACTATCAAACAAAAACACACTATTGCAAATAATGTCAAGTCATCATGAGAATTTATCTAACAATAATTCAGTCCTGAACATGTGCTCTGAATTCTTATTATATGTTTACCACTGAACAACTATGCATGTGCACTATAGCATAGCTATGTGCTCAGACGACCAATTGGAATTTGACTTCCTCTCCCCCTAGTAGGCTACATGAGGCCTCCTTACAGGTCCAAACCATTACAAAATATTACATTATAATGTTGACTGAATCGTTGTGATTTATTTGTTTCTTAATATTCTATGTCCTTGTTGATGCTACCCTAACTACATGGAAATTTATTGAAGGGTAAGAAATTTATCTGTAACCCCTCTCATATAATACTGGCATTCACTTAGTAGATGCTCAAAAAATATTTGATAGCTCATGGAGCACCACCTGAATTACATACTTCTACCAAAGTGATAACCAATCCAGGTGATATAATGCAACTGATAAGATGATTTCATCTTATTTTCTCCTTTCCATAGCCATATAATTAACATCTCCTTTTGGATGTCTTGTAGTTATCCCAAATCCATTATTCTCAAAATAAAACTCATTACCGTTCTCTTGTCTTATCGCTAGTTCTGTTCCTAATCTCAGAAAAAGAATCTATTTTCTATCCAGTTTTGCAAACCAAAACACTAGGAATTCTCCTTGTCATCTTTCTTCCTCTCACCCCTTTTACCTAATTCACCAGGTTCTCTAGTTAAGCTCCAAAATATTACTCAAAGTCACCCATTCGTCTTCATCTCCACCAATACCACTCTGGTCCAAGCTGGTGAAAATCTTTTCCTGGACTGCCTTTTTAAGCACCCACCTTGTCCACTTGCCTCTACTTCAGCTCCTCTCTAATCTGTTCCTTATTCCATAACCAGTGTTATTATCAAAACACACAGCTGGTCATGATTACCTCATGCTTAAAACCCTTTCCATTGTTCTTGGGATTAAAGTAACAACTCCTTGACATATCTGGTGTGGTGGTTTTTAACATGGCCACAAATTCCTCGTCCTTCCGTCAAGAGCTGGAGTCTACATTCCTTCCTCTTGAACCTGGTTGAGTCCATTTCACCCAATAGAGCACAGCAGGAAAGGATACTATGTGACTCCTAAGACTAGCTTTTATAAGGTCATGCAACTTTCTTCATGGAACATTTGCTTCTGGAATGGAATGCTAAGCTGCCATGTAAGAAGTCAGATGACACTAAGACTGACACACTGGAGATGCCACAGGTAGACATTTTGTTTGACAGTCCCAGCTAAAACAATTTTTATCCACACAAACTCAGTTGCTAGATATGGAAATGAAGACACCATCTTGGAAGAGGATCTTCCAGGCCCAGTCATTTCCTCCTTCATCCATTTGCATCATCCCAGCTGAAGCTCCAGACACAGCATAGCTGAAGAGAACCATCCTCACTGTGCCCTTTCTGAATTACTGATACACACTACCCATAAGCATAATAAAATGGTTATTGATTTACACCACTAAATTATGGGGTGGTTTCTTATGCTATAACATATAACTGAAAGTTCCTACAAGGTATAGACCTTGTCAAGCTCTCCTACCTCATCTAATTCCATCACTCTCTTCATTCTCTTCTCTCTAGACACAGAAGCAACCTCTCTGGTTCTTGAACCTCTCTGGTCCCTTGCATCATAGAACCATTGAACATACTGCTACCTCTGCTTTTTCCTTATCCTTCACCTAGTTACACCTTCACAACACTCAAATCTCATGTCAAAATTACATTATCATAAAAACTTTCCTGATCTCTCTCACTAGTCAAATCCCAAAATTATAGTCTTTAATAGGCTGGGAACCTCCTTTTAGCATTTATCAAAATTATAGTTTTGTATTTGTGTGGATGATTTCTGAATTAATGTCTATTTCCCCATTTCACACTTAGCTTCAAGAGTGGAGAGAATACGTCTTTTTGTGTTAAACATTGGATATTCATTGTTTAAAATAATATCCCCTACAACACTTACAGATCCAGGCACATATTAGGTATTAGGTAAATATTTCATGAATAGGAATATTATCTGTGGAGAAAAAAATAAATCCCATTACCTGATGTAAAACATGTAACTATATTTAATCAGTTGTAAAAGATAGTTGGAATTACAAAGCATTTTCACTCTGGAAAGATTTCTGAGCCATAGTTGGCCTATTTCTGGTTTGTACAGTCCTAAATAAGAGTTTTTATATGACAAATAGCCAGAATTGTTATTGAGTAGAGTGCATTCTTACACACCTACACATATACACATTGAGATTTCAGTTATTACAATGGATTTCAGAGAAAATTACATCAAACTTTCTGGAATGTAAAGTGTTAAGCACTTTTCAGAGAAAATTATATATTTGCCAGTTCCTAGGATGGAAATTTGGAAAGGAAAAAAGAATAGGATCAAGCATGTATAAAACTGCAGGGGAGAAAAGCAGCTATTACCTCAATTTCTACATGTGTGAGTTTTTGCCCCTATTTATAAGATTTACTCTGCCAATCTCTTTGGAAAGCAAACACACTAGGATTGGAGAATAAAGAAACATTGATTGTCCTTTTCCATCTTACACCAATCAGAATGGCTATTATAAAAAAAAAAAGACAAAAAATAACAGATGTTAGTGAGGATGAGAAGAAAAGGGAACTCATACACTGCTGGTGGGAATGTAAATTAGTGCAACCTCTATGGAAAACAGTATGGAGATTCTTCAAAGAACTAAAAATAGAGCTACCATATGATCCAGCAATCCCATCACTGGGTATCTACCCAAAGGGAAATAAATCAATATATTAAAAAGATACCTACACTCGTATGTATATTGCAACACTACTCACAATAGCAAAGATATGGAGTCAACCTAAGTGTCCATCAATGGAGGACTGGATAAAGAAAACGCAGTATATATACACAATGGAATATTTTTCAGCCACAAAAAAGAATGAAATCATATCTTTTGCAGCAACATGGATGTAACTGGAGGCCATTATCTTAAGTTAAATAACTCAAACACAGAAAGACAAATACTACATGTTCTCACTTATAAGCGGGAGCTAAATAATGTGTATATATGGAAGTAGAGTGTGGAACAACAGACAGACGATGTAGACTCAGATGGGTGGAGGAGTGGGCAGGGGGTGTATGACAGGGAGGTTGTTTGGCGGGTATAATGTGTGTCACTTCAGTAATGAATGCACTGAAGCCCCTGACTTCACTACAATGCAATATATCAATGTAAGAAAATTGCACATTTACCCCATGCATATATACAAATAAAAAAATTGGAAAAAAGTAAATTACCAAAAAAAAAATTAAAAAACAGGAAAAAAATGATTGTCCTTTTCTGATTCTAATCATTTTCACCTTTTGAAGACAGCATGCTGTTTCGGATATTTAAGGAATCAAAAATAAAAATCGTATTTATTATTTGCTGCCATCTCAATCACTCCTTTTACTAGAACCCTGCCAAAGGGATTATACCTATTTACAGATGACTAAACCATCTCAGAAAAGTAAGATAGCCTGCCCATTGCAGGCTGAACAAGTGGCAGAGCTAATAGCCAGTTTCTTTCTACTATACTGTATTGGCTCCAAATCAAGAGTCAAACAAAGAAGAGAGGAAGAGTGTTTTTGTGCAATTAGGAGGAACAGGCGCCAAACTTATGCCCCAAAACTGGTGTGCCATTCTCTTCTCTTGTAGCTCTGTAACAAACTAACAATTTGTGGGGGAAAATAAAGTTTATAATAGTACTCACTGATTATAAAATGAACACGATTACTGAAAGGTGGTCTTTCCACAATGCCAAGTACATCCTTAAGTAAATCTGAGGACATCATCATTCCATGAACACAACTTTATTAGAGAAAGAGTGCCTTTAAATTTGAGTGCTGTTTAATGAAAAATGGTACCACCTGACACATGGACATCAAATTAGAAATCATTTACAAGTTAATTTACAAGTCAATTCTCACTGAGATATAGTTTGCAAAGAGTAAAAGCCAAAAGAAATCTAATAAATGTTTCAATTATTTAAAGAAAATTCTAATTTAAACTGGCTTGTAGGTACCAGTGCAGAATTTCTCAACATCTAACTGAAATACATGGAAATCAGAGACAAAGAAGATGCACAGTTAAGACAAAAAGTACAAATAACAGTAAACTTGTTATTCAAAGTCCAAGAAGAACATCATTAGCCCGAATGCCAAAGGAATTAGTTGGATAACTCAGTGTGTGGTTACCTCATCAAAGAGAAAGCAAAATCAGCAATTAAAATGTACATAGCAAGAATTTTGATGATTCCCCATATGGATGAACCCTGGTTCAAATACACCAGGTATCCAAGAACAATAAAACTACCTCACTGTTCCACACTATGTTGCTGTTGATTGTTGAGGCAAAAAATGACGTCCTTTACCCCATCCATGTATCTTTCTATAAACAAGTGGACAGAAAACAAGGAAGACTGACAAGTGTAGAGCCCTCATAATTAAAGGTCTGCAGGTGGTAAAGAACAAAGAAAGAGTCTTGGCAGCACAGCAGGAGTTAAACTAGGTTTTGAGGGGTTACTTGCTTTTATTATTGTACTTTAACTGCTAAGAGGGACAGACAACAAGAGAGTGAGAAACAGAGAAGATTCCATCTTGGGTCAGTGAGACTACGCTAGACGGAAGTCGAACAGACTCTGCTATTTCCTGGCAACTGGAAACTGGCTGAGAGATGTGCATACATCTAGCTGTTTTTGGCTGTAAATCTGAGAAGAGGATTATAATAATACTCAAAAGCACAGAGAGAGAAGCCAAGGGCAAGCCACACAATTTCTTTTGGCCACTATAGGGTCCGGATAGATTTCTCTCTCTCTTTCTGCTGGGGGCTGAATAAATAAAAAAAGTCAGGATGCAGAAAGACTACATTACAAAGGAAAGGGAAAATAATCCTGAAAAGCAGCTCTAAATATGATTAGAGAAAATTTTAGAGAACAGTTTAATATTGTCAATAAGATGCAAGAACACACAGCCTCAGTGATATAGGAACAAAAAAGTAAAGAAGAAAAAAGTTAGGATTAAAACAAAAAAGTAACAAACACGATAGGTAAAAACTTTTCAAATATTTGACCATTTATATTCCTCTTACTGTGAATTATCAAACCAAAATAACTTTCAACTTTTTCTATAGATTTTAATTTTTTTCATTTATAATATTTATTTATTATTCCTATTTTAACTTAACACTAATATAAAATACACAAATAAAAAAGCAATATATTTTAAACCTCTTAAATAAAGAAAAACACTGTTAATATTGAGTCCATCCTTCAGGAACAGCATAGAGATGAGGTTTAGAGGGCAGTATGGGTGAGGCAGATTTTAATTGTGTGACCTTTGGCAAGTTACTGAATTGCGAAGCATTGCTTTTGTTACCTCAATAATAAATAAAGCAATGTCATCCAATTCAAAGAGTTTTACAAGTATTAAATGAGATAATGCATTTAAACATTCTCTGGAAGACAGTAAGATCTGAATAGCAGTGACTATTACATCAATCCAATGTTTCCTATATAAATAAATACATACTTTTAATCAAACCAATCTTACTTAAAGGTTCTGCTTTTAAATTAGTGCTTTCTTGTGATTATTTTTATATCATTAAGTACTGTTCAGTAACATTACTTGTCATAGTTGTTTCATATGTCATTGAGTAGATGTTCATTATTACTTATTCAATTCATTCAAGCAATATTTATTGAGTGACTACTATGATCCAGGCAGGAGATAGAGCAGAGATCTAGAAATTAAACAAACAAACAAACAACAAACTACAAAAACCTGTCTTCATAGAGCTAAAATAAAACTTGTCCTCATAAAAACATAAAAATGTAAATTAATTATAAGTCAAGTAGTGATAAGTGTTATGGAGAACAATAAACTAAGGTAACAAAAAACAGGTAGTGACCAAAAATGGTGTGGAATTGTTATTTTATAGGGAAGATCTGAGAAAATTATGCCTGTGGCAGTATGTAAAGGAAGGGATGGAATGAGCCCTGTGGATATCTTAGAGAAAACAACTTCTGTCAAATCAAGGTTTCTGAGCTGGGAATATCCTCAGCAATTTGGCCAGAATTGCTGGAGAGGTACAAGTAAGGGCAAATGTGATGGAAAATGAGCACACAGAGATAGAAGTAGGGCGTATTATATAGGCTGTTGTAAGGATGTTGTTTTTCACTCAGTAGTAAGGTAGAAGCCATTGGAGGGAATTAAGCATTAGGTAACATGGTTTGATACGTTTCGGAAGAACACTGCAGCTGCTAAGCTTGAAAACAGATTTGGTGATGAGAAAAGGATGAAAAAGAGACCAGTTAGGAGACTGCTATAGTAATCCAGGTAGGAGATGAAGGTAATTAAGACAATGGGAGTAGGCATTCAATAGTCAGATTGTGTTTCTATTTTGAAGTTAGACTCAACAGAATATTCTGAAGACTTGCAGATGGGATGTAACAAGAGTCAAGGATGAGGAAAATGGAGGAGGAGCAGGTTTTGAGGGTGTATGAATTAGACTAAAGTCTACAGTGCTAGAATAAAAACACCTAAATCAGGGGCTTATTTTTATCTCATAAGACATTTCAGGGAAAAGCCATCCGGGCTGGCAAGATGGTTCTACCCCAGGAGTCATTTCAGGACCCAGATTCTTTCTGATCTTATTGCTGCAGTTTTCCAGGGGTTTGTCTTGTTGCTCATGAGGGGAGCTGGCTCCTTCCATACCTCAATCCCAGCCCAGAGCGAGGGGAAAAACAAATCCAGGACAAATAATTTCATCTTTAAGGAGGTGACCTGGAGGTTACACAAACCCCTTCTATTGATACCCTAGTGGCCCCAAAATTGTCTTATAGGAACAGTTAGTTAAAAGAAAAGATAAGAATGTAAATATCATCCCTAACTGTATGGTCATGTGCTCAGTGAAAACTAAGGAGTTTTTGTTGGGGAAAAACAAAAAGGAGGAGAAGGAGTACCAGTAGGCAAATGGTGTTGTCTGACACAGAAGTGAAAATTAGAATTTGATTTTGAACATAATTAAGTTTGAGATGCCTATTAGCTGCCTGGTAGAAATTTGTAAAGGCAGTTCAGAAAGGGCTTTTGTACAAGTGAAGTTGTACAATTGGGAACTCTAACTATATAGATGATATTTATAGTCAGAATGCTGGAATCATATACAAATGAGTGCAAAGAAAAGAGAAGAGGTCTGAAGTCTGAGTTCCAGGCCATTCCAATATTTACACATCAGGGAAAGGTAAAGAAGGCAGAAAGTAGTAGCCAATGAGAAAGGAAGAGACTAAAGAGAGATTCTCAACATTAAGGCCTTCACTTTTTGTCTAGCTGTGTATGAATCCCTCATGGTCTAAATTGTGGTAACTTGATGGTTAAAGTTTTGCTAACTGGTAGTGCAAGCACTCTTAACATGCTTATATTGTTCAAGACTACCTTAGCTATTTTTGGTCTTTGCATTTGTATATGCAAAAAAATTCATGGAGTTTGAGACTTCTCTTAATCTGTTTTAAGTGGTAGAACTAAGTACATTCTTTCTACCACACTGCAAATGTCACTTCATCCTAAACCATTTGATCTTACTTGCAGGGTCCCTAAACAAGATCATTTGTTTCTATACCACTGCATTACCCTTACAAGAGGGTACTGGTTTCCTCTTCCTTTCCACACTGGTCTAAACATCAGCCAACACAATTATTCCTTTAGAGAATCAAAGATACCAGTTATCAGGTGAACTAAAGATGTCGTATTTCTTAATAACTACTTTCATAACCTTATATCTGCTAAATAAAAAGGAAGGTCAGCCAAAGCATTTAAATATAACATTGTTGCCCATGGTAAGGAACTGGAACTGAACATAGATTATTAATAATAAGCTACTAAGACATAACTAATTGCTTAACTTAACAGCTCCCATTAATTATCAGACCATAAGCATAGCTGAAATTACAACTTGAGTTTGAATTTCAATAGACAACTTTGTTATCTTATTTCAAAATTACTGAATTACTAGCTTGATCCTTTCTTGAGTGGAATATGGGCAAAATCAAAAGTCAGATAAATCAATTTCTAAGATGTATTATGGTAATAATATGAAGGAAATATGTGGAAGAAGATTCCTTAACTTTTTATTTTGAGATAAGTATTGGTTCTCATGCAGTCGCAAGGAGTATTACAGAGAGATTCTATGTACTCCTTACTCAGTTTCCCCCAATGGTAACATCTTGCAAAACTCTAGTACAAAGTCAAACCAGGACATTGACATTAATGAATGCAGTCAATATTTTACCACCACTAGGATCCTGGTATTATCTTTTTGTAGTCATACCTACCTATTTTCCCCACCCACGCATCCTGGTGAGTCATAACTCCTGGAAGCCACTAAGTGTTCTCCATTTCTACACTCTTCTTATTTCAAGAATGTGACATATGTGAAATTAGATAGTATGTAACTATATATATTATACATACAATATATAGCCCTTGGGAATGACTAATTCCAATATATAACCCTTGAGATTGGACTACCTCCAGATTTATTCACTGTTGCACATACCGATAGTTAATTACTTTTTATTGCAACCAAACTGTTTTCCAGAGTGTCTGTACCATTTTATATTCTCACCAACAATGTATGAGTGATCCACTTTCTCTGCATCCTCACTATATTTGAGGTTATCACTATATTTTTTTGGTTTGGCCATTTTGATAGGTATATAATGGCATATCATTGTGGTTTTAATTTGCATTTCCCTAATGGTTAATGATGCTAAACATCTTTTCATGTGCTTATTTGCCATGTCTGTCCTTTTTAGTGAAATATGTGCCCTTGTGTTTTTCCCATTTTCAAATTGGATTGTTTTTGTTTGTTTTACTGTTGAGTTGTGAAAGTCTTTTTACATATATTAGAGACAAGACCTTTGTTGAATATGTGGTTTGCCAATACTTTCATCCAGTCTGTAGCTTGTCATTTCATCCTCTTCACAGGATCTTTCACAGAGCAAGCATTTTTTATTTTGATGAGGTCAGTAATGTCTTTTTAACTGAGGAAAATGACAAGATTCTATTCTTTGAAGACTTCCTGCAGTGTTTGTGTTTATTACGTTCTAGAAGGTTCAAGAGTATTCTTGTGTTGGTGTCATTTTCAGTAAACCAAGTCTTCAGGCTAGAAGCATGTAGTGGTTCCTGCAGTTTATCCTTGACAAAAGGAGCCTGCACCTGTTGATTATAAACATGAGTGTATTGAATTAATCTTGTACAGTGTTTGGCCATATCAACCTAAAGTAGACAAGTTATGGATAAGAGCTAAGATCCTAGATGCATGGGACATCTGGCCATGAGCCTTTCCATTTGTGTACTGTCGTGGCCTAGGTAAAGTGCTCAAGTTTGCCCTTGGAGACTTTATGTCCCATATGGGGAAATGCTCTCAGCAAGTCGAGAAAGTCAATTCTATGAGACTCTCAATCTGGGGAGCGCACCAGAAGATCATTTCCATATTACACAAGGGTGATGATCTGGGGAAATTGAATATCTCTAAGGTTATGGCAAAAAAGTAAGAAAGCACTTCTCTAAAGCCTTGAGAAATTACCGTTCATACATTCTGTTAATTTTTCACTATGTATGTAAATAGATAATGTGAATCGAGGTGCAGGGTTATGTTAAAGAATACTGACCATTATTGGCTACTTAATTTGTGGCCCCAGTGTAAATGAAAATGTAGGATTCCTTTTTCACAAATTATTAAGAAATTCAGGATGGTGACAGTATCTGGAAACCAAACACAGGGCCCTTCCATGTGTAAGTAGTTGTGCAACTGCACAGATCACATGCACCTGAAATTGGCCCTAATGCTAAGCACAGATCCTCTATTATGAAACAGGCAAGAAGGATTGATATTAGGGTCAGCAACCTACAAGGAAATGAAGAAGTACAATCCTATCAATAGCTCTTAACTCTTACAGAGGTAATATCCTTACCCATTTGCCTATTTGACAGGCAGAAAGGAGCATTGCAAGAGATAGCACAGAGAATAAGAAGTCCTTTCTGAAGGTATAAAAATATTATGGGCCACCGTATTTTTCAGTGAGTATGGAGTTAATTTTCATAAAGACATAGCCATTTTGATTGAGACCATTAAGGGTTTGTGTATGTGTCCTACATCTGAGCTGTCTCTGTGCCAGAGATTATGTGGGTAAGATTCAATGTCCACCATAACAACAGGGGAAGTATCAGAAAGTGGGTAATCAATCTGTGCCATCAAATAGCTGGGGAATATTCTCCTGGGATTTCCAGAGAAAAACCATACTGTTCACAATTAAAGGCACTTAACTTATATGATAAATCTCATCCCACAAGATTAACTAGGTGAAAAGGACATTCTAACTGGTGAGTGACCTAAGGAAACACAAAAATGACAAGCTGAAGATAGAGTTTACTATTTTATTTATTCATTCATTCATTCATTCATTCATTCATTTATTTTTGAGACAGGGTCTTACTCTGTTGCCCAGACTAGAGTGCAGTGGAATCATCATAGTTCACTGGAACCTCAAACTCCTGAGCCCAAGCAATCCTCTTGCCTCAGCCTCCCTGAGTAGCTGGGACTATAGGCTTAATGTACCACTTTGCCTGAAGTTTTCCCTTTCTTTGATCAGTTCTATCCTCAAGTATTCTGCCAACTCATAGAACTCACTTAAGGAAACAGATGGCCAGGAAATTTTTTTAAGCCACTTATTAAAAGTTATTGAACATCAATATAGAAATTAGAACAGTAGGAATATCTTTTCCTTCTACTAGGTCTGTATAGTCCTTAAAAGTTTGGGACAGACCAGATGGTCCCTAAAATCAAGAACAGATTCTGCTTTTCTTTATTTATAAGACTTGATTTTAGACCAATCAATATGAGCAGTTAAGACCTTTGGGATCCCTGCAAGAAGGTCCTGTACTATTTACTATTTCAGTTCCCTTTTTTGTATCATTTTTCAGTTACTGTTAGATCAGGTTGGACTAAATCTTTCTTGAGTATTCCTATTTGGCTTTGTCTATCCAAATTTTAGCCTCATGAGCTGGCTTAATCTACTTCCACTTTGTGCCTTAAAGGCCAGAGCAGGCATTAGTAGCAGCAGCCATTTAGGAAACATACAACCTAAGGTGGCAAAGCTTGCAGGTTCCACTGGGAGTAGGGGAATTAGACCTCAGCAGATGAACAGGAGATAGGAGATCTGGGGCAGCCCTTGTAAACAATATATAGCTGGATTCTTTTAAATTTTGACTTATTGGAATTACATTGGATGGTCAACTAAAACAAGAAGGTTATAAGTTAATTTTGATGTTGAACTTGATGATTGTGATGTTAGCTACCATGGTATGAAAATCCGTGTTTCATAAAAATCACTTCATAGATACCTTTTAAAAAGTAAGGTAGTAATAGTAATAGACATGATAATTATAATTTGTAAAGTAAACATTTCAGAGGCTTTTTGAAAAACATCAGTCCAAGATTGGTTTGCCAAACATAAGTCCGTTAAATCAGTAACTACAATGTTATCAAATATAATAATATAATAAACTCTCATGCCAGTAAAGGGTATTTGCTGAAAGGAGAGTTGGACAAGTGCTTTATGGAAAGAGAAATAAAGCTTTATTAATAAAATGAAAAAAACTAGATGTTCAGCTATAGAAAAACATGCTGTTATAAATGTGAATTATCTCTACATTGATCTAGAGATTCAATGCAATTCTAGTTTTAAAAAAATATGAAGTGGTTTTTCATGGCATTTAATAATCTGATTTGTAACTGAATATAGCAATTCAAAGGGCCAAGAATAACCATGATACCCCTGACAAAGGATAATGAATGGTACTTGCCCTGTCAGACATGATGACATATTACAAAGCTATAATAAGCTATAGTAATCAAGTAGAAGATACAAATAGATTAACATAAAAGAATGTAGAGCCAAAGCCCATATCTGATAAGTAAGAATGGTGTTATTTACAGATCAGATCGTGCTCCTAGGACAAATGGTTATTCATATAAAAATCAGTTCCAGTTCCATATTTGCTTTAAATACATAAAGCAAAACCGTAAAACTTTTATCTAGAAATATAGAAGATATTATAGGAAATTGTAGTGATGAATAAGGATGTAAAGTAATTCTTCTATCCAATATAATACATAGATATTCTGACCCAAATATAGGACATCCCAGATTTGGCTTTTAATACTTGTCCCAAAATTTTACAAATGGTATAAAAGAGGAATATAGGCTTTTTCCAAGTAAGTTAGAGTAAGCACATGCCATCCTACCCCTTACACTAAATGGAACTATATAAAACCTTGGTAGAATTGAGGAAGCAGCTATTTGAGGATTCTAAAAAGTAAATAGGCTCAGGCAGAGGGGAAAAGACCAGAATTCAAAGTACCGTCAAATCAGTGGTGAATTTACCATTGTTTGTCCCTCTGGTGTCCCTCAGCCTTGACATACACCAGGTTTAGATTAATTTTTAGCCAAAACTCCTGTACAGAAACATTTTAGAAAGGTCTGTTAGTCAGAGGTAGGATTCTTAGTTAAATATTCCTCCACCAGGAAATCTCCTTTATCTGTATTAAAAAACAAAACAAAACAAAAAAAAAACTTGGGATCAGGGACAATAGGGATTTGTAAGCTGTTTGATTTCCTTATTGTAAAGCTCAGAAGCAAGTATGCTTATCAAATTTGATCCTTTTTTTTTTTCTTATACAAGTATTACAAACACATAAAAATTTTATGTATATTTCCCAGGTACTATCCAATTTACATACCATAACTTTGAATAAATATTGTTTTTACTATCATAGTTCAAAGTATTTTCTTTTCCTCTTAGGCTAACTTCTTTGATCAATAGAGAAGATTATTTTTAAATATTCCCCCCCAAAATAATGTCTCCTCCACAGTTTTTGCTGCTGTTGTCCTTTAATTATGTTGTACACACATACTGTAATGTGAGTATTTGATATTTAACATTTGTTTTGCAACCTAGAATATAAACATTATTTGTAAGTGGTCTATGTGTGTTTGAGAAAAATACATATTCTCTAATTGTTGGGTAAGGATTTCTAGTGTATCTGTCAAATTAAGTCTAAGTTTGCTGTGCAAATCTTGTGTGTGTGTGTGTGTGTGTGTGTATGTGTTCTCCTGCCTAACCTCTCAATTACTGAGACAAGAGTGTGGCTGATTGGTAAATTTTTACATTATATATTTTGAGGCTACTTTTTAGATACCCTAATATGGAATTATTACATTCCTAGTGAATTAAATTGAATATTTTTTATTTTATAGTAACCCTCTTTCTGCTATGTATCATTTTATTCTAAAATCCATATTGTCTGATATTAAAATAGCTACTCTGACTTCTGTTTGGTTTGTATGAGATTTGTAGTTTTTCCATTCTTTTACTTCCAACCTCTCTGTGTCTTTGTTTTACTTGCTGGTAGTATAGAGTTGGATTTTTAAAAACCTAAATTGACAGCCTTCATGTTTACATATATCATCATTGCTAATATGTTTATTTTGTTTTTGGATGGAGAAATATCTGCTTCTGTGCTTTCTATCTCTCCCACTTTTTATATACTTCATTTTATATTTCTATATAACTGACCTTCGGTTGGATTAATTGGATCCCTATTTTCTTATTCTAAGTTTTACTTCTACAGGTCTCAAACCTACATACGTCAATATTTAGTCTCTTAGTAGTTACTTTTGAAATTTTACCATGCACACTTAAATTTATAAAGTTCCAATTAAATGAATCCTTTATATCCTTCTTTAAAAAGATTATAATATTTAACTCTGATCAGCCTTCTGTTAGGATATATTCTACAGATACAAGTAGACATTTCCATATGTTTACCAGTTACTTTACTCATTCTTGCATCTCGAAGCTTCCTATCAGAAATTGCACTGGGCTGCTAGGAACAGTGACCTGACTACAGTGACATGCATTTAGTTTATCACGTCAAAGCAGTTTGGAGATAGGCAGTCCAGAGATGTGCTTGTGGTTCCACAAACTCATTAGCAATCGTTAAAGAAAAGTCACAGCAGACAAGATGTATAGACAAAAATTGATTTTATTCTGATACTACTGCCAGCATTAGGAGAGAGAGCACAGTCCAAGACTGGATACTCACTCTACTGAAACAAAAGGCAGAAGAGTTTCTTCAGAGATGGGGTGGGGGTGTCATAGACCATCTGTGTTTGTTAATTAGCTTTTCTAAAAGGAAAAGCAAACTTTCTCCTAAATTCATGACAAGGTTTGTAATCAGGAAGAAACCTGTCTAAAGTTCAGTCAATTTGAGGG
Source organism: Daubentonia madagascariensis (assembly GCA_023783475.1). Taxonomy (NCBI): domain Eukaryota; kingdom Metazoa; phylum Chordata; class Mammalia; order Primates; family Daubentoniidae; genus Daubentonia; species Daubentonia madagascariensis. The sequence continues at coordinate 4,425,890 of JAKFHU010000633.1, forward strand.
AATATTAAGGCCATTTTGGTCAGCATCTAGAATTTTCTCTCTTTTTGCCAACCTATCTTTAGTGTGGTGTTTCCATATTCAGAGTCACAAGAGGGCTGCAGGACTCCAGCCACAGCACTTGCATTACAGGTTGGAAAGAAAAGGGTGAAAGGCAAAATGGCCATCCTCATGGCTGAGTCAGCCATCTTAAAGAGAATTACCAGAAGCTCTACCTATATATCCTATTGCCTATTTTAACATGAAAAAAAAAAAAAAGGCCTGGAAAATGTATGCTTTTAGCTGTGAATGAAATCAACCCTGAGTAAAATAAGAATTTTGTTTTAAGGAGGAAAATTAAATTTTGAATATTTGGCAGCCAAGACAGTCTCTGTGACAGCCCCTATTTAATCACCCACATCTTTGCATGTCTTCGTCTATTCATGAAATGGACTTATTTCCTTCTAAAAAGGTAATATGCAGTTTCTGCATCTTGTACCTGCATTCAGCTCAAAGTCCAGATAATGTGCAGTTCTCTCTCACATGTCTACATGTAGCTTCCGTGGTCTGGCCAATTACCAATTATAAATCAAAGACATTTTTGTGCCTCTCCACCCCGGGATACTTAATATGGGGGGGCAGGAGGAATATGAGAAGAAAATGAGTAGCTGCAATAAAAACCTCCATTTGGAAAAGAGAAAAATGGGAACCATACAACCATGAGTGGGCCAGAGCAATTAACCTAACCAAACTGGAAGGAATACTGAGAATTCCTCTTCTTGGCAATGGAGTCTCTTCTATGATTTACCCATCTGGCGACCCCTGGTTCTGTTTTCCATTTCCCTCCATGGCCTCTGGCTCTTCCATCTGAGAGGTACATCTGTCCACTTTCTCTCATGGTCATAAAAAGGTGGGCATTGGTGAGGTTGCCCTTCCTGGAGGCTGCACAGCTTTAGCAGATTTATTCCTATTAGTGGAAGTCTGAGGCCTGGGATTGTTTGGGTAATTTGACAGTGAGAAGCTATTACAATCCTGGCTTGGAGATTCTTTAGAAATATTATTTCTGCAAAACCTGATAGGTTCTCATTTTATTTACTTCTGGTCAAGCCTATGTTCAAGTAAATATAGCCAAAGGTCTGGACTAAACATCATTTTTAAGTCAGAACTCATCTATAACTCAATGGCCTTAGGCTCTGCCCATTTTCCTAGCTCCCAAACTAATGGCGGCCACTCTGAGACCATTTAAAATAAAAGGCTGTGGAAGAAAGCAACAACATTAATCTGACCATTGCCTCTATGTATTTGGTTATTCTATCAGAAGTTTCACCACTTGTTCCATTAGACTCTGAAGTATTAATATGTTTAAATTATTCCTGTTAAATTGCAAGTGTCCTTGAGAAGTATTAAGGAGCCCCAGGTTCTTCATCTGTGTAATGCAAGTAATCCCAAAATACATCCTAGCACTGCTGAGTTTTGTATTCTTTGAAGTAGCACACAAACAAAACAAATTATTTATTAGAAGATACTGGAAAGTTGAGAGAGCAGTGCTGACAGAAATGAGAACTGCAAAAAATTTCAATTTCTAAAAACAAAACAAATTTTATAAACTTTCCTTTTATTTGCACTTCTCTAGGTAATAAGTAAAAAGCACAAAGTTGAATTTAAATGTTTTATCAAAAAATTAGTACTAATATAATGGTGTTGATGACAATGAGGATGATGATGTCAATGATGAGTAAGTCTCAGAGCTAGGCAACATGCTAAGATCTTCACATGGAATATATCACTTAATTTTTATGACAATATGCTATTTCATATTTTGGAAGGTTGCTCCTAGAACCTCTGATGTGGTCTAGGAATACAACATTGAAATTATTTAACTTTTGTACAGTTCCTATGCATTTACATGGAAACAAGATCTACAGCAAAGAAACAAATGCCATGCATTGATATAGTTGAAATGTTTATCATCTCTTTCCATTTTTTGTTGTTATTTTAATTTTGGGCATTTATGCAGTACCTTGAGACCTCAGGATTCTCCAAGGACTTTTTATTAAAATCCATCTAGTGCTGATCCTTTTATAATGGACAACTCTGCCTGTTCCAGCTGTCACTGTAGCAACAAGATGTGTATTAACCATGACTTTCAAGCCAGAAAGTTTCAACATCTGTTTTGACAGCCTTTAGTGAATTCTCTACTAAAAGCAATTTCTTGTGAGAATATTATGAACAAGTCCTTGCAAAAGTGGAAAGTTTGGGGACCTTTTGATGTGAGAGCTTGCCTTCTCTGTATGGAATAGTCCTGCATTATTAACCAAGGCTGTTGGCTAACAAATGATCCATTTTACAAATCCAGTTGGTTTTCAGCATGGTGTTTAGCTTTCAAAATATCTTTTTGAGGTTAAGACACAAAAATGTTGTAGAAAAGACAAATATAATTCCGTCACTTGTAAAGCACAACCTGTGCCAATGATTTCTTTGTCACAGAATTTTTTGCAATGGGAAATAAAATAGAGGCTGGTAAAAGAGAGGTATACATTACCCTCTTTATACCCTCTTTATGTAGAGGAACAGTATGATGATGCCAAAGGTAGAAAGCACACAAAATAAAAAAATTAAATAATTGGCTACATAGAAAGCAAAAGAGTAAAGTCATGTGTGTGTGTTTGTGTGTGTGTGTGTGTATGTGTGTGTATGAGAGAGAGAGAATGCCAACAATAAACAGAAAAAATATTTCACATAAGCAAAGCTTTTCATAGCCTTTAATAGCAGGTAATTTATTCAGCATTTACAGTGTGCCAAATATTGGGCTCAGTACTTTACATACAATTTTTTATTGAGTCTTCACAATAGCCCTATGAAGTAGGTGTTTTGGGTTGTATTGTGTCCCCCTAAAATTCATATGTTGAAGTCTTAATCCCCAGTGGGTCAGAATGTGGCCTTATTTGGAAATAGGGTCATTGAAGATGTAATTAATTCAGAGTTAAGATTAGTTAAGATGAGGTCATATTGGAGTAGGGTGGGCCCCTCATCTGATATGACTGTGTCATTATAAAAAGAAGAAATTTGCATACTGAGATAGAAAAACAGCAAGAAAACCGTGTGAAGATTGGAGTTATGCTGCCACAAGCCAAGGAATGCAAAGATTGCTGGAAAGCCCCCAGAAGCTAGGGTAGAGGAATGCAACACATTCTCATTCACAGTCCACGAAAGGAACCAAACCGGCTGACATCTTGATTTCAGACTCCTACCTGTGAGGTAATACATTTCTACTGTTTAAGCCACCCAGTCTGTAGTACTTCATCGGGGCGGCTGTAGCAAACCAAGACAGTAGAAATTATCATTACTTACATTTTGTAGATGAAGAAACATATGCTCCAAAAATGTAAATAATTGTTTTATGGTCACACAATTAGTATGGCATTAAGTGAGTATTAGAACTAGGCCTTTCTAATGCCAAACCAGATGTTTTCTCCAATTTTAGAATAGGAAAAAGGTTATTCTAGGAAGGAAAAACAGACAGTGAAAAAATATGGAAACAAGAAAAGAAAATCATTGTGTGGAAATGGAGGCTAATTTCATATGTATAGAAATTAAGGTCAAGTGTTGAGGAGGTGAATGCAGAGAAGAAAAGAGCAATGGATCGACTTGAGATCACTCTTTTCTACGCAATAGTCGAAGTTGGATTATCCACTATTTCCTGTGTGGCTGGCAGTGATTTTCTTGATATTACTTCATGTTCTCAGGAAAATTTCCAAAGTGATTTTCTCTGTGACATATTAACAAATTGACCTGGGTGATGTTAGGGGCCTTGTTCAGATTGTTCCTTGGCCAGTGACCTCTCATTTACCCAGCAGGGAATTTCATTGTCCCATGGTGCGGGCATCAAATGATGAGTGAGTCTAACTATTCATTCACAGTCTCTAGTCTTTGGACTCTTCATGGGAACTCTCCCCTCACTTTTTTCTGCTCTTATGATATTCCTTTTGATGTGAGAGCTGGTTTCTAGGCATATTCATTGCTCCGGCATTCAGCCTTCGGTACCTGCCTTCTTCATCCCCCCCTTTAGTAAATCAAATAAGATATATTTCTAATTTATCATGTGGCCTTTTTACAGTCAGTATATAATACTGTACATTGTTTGGCTTAGAATTTTTTCAGCTTGTCTCAAACAAAAATGTGTATAATTTTACATTCTTTGAAGTTAATTACCCAAGTTTTTTTTTTCTCTGAACACCACCCTAAATACCACACAATGTTCTATTTCTGATGTAAGCATCACTGTGTATGTGTATCCATTTTTCATAAATTGCAACATTTTGTGTGACTATTATGTACTTAATATAGTTTAGTAGCAACAAGAAAAACCAGAAAGCCCTCTTTATACATAAAGGCAAATATTAGATTATAAATTATTTATGGAGGAAGGTATTAAAAAATACTAAAAAAAGTCAAGAAAAGACATGGGAGATAATAACTGGTTTTAGAAATCTACTTAACTGCCAAACCATTTAAAATATGTAAGTGGCCATTTCAACACAATTTATGGTAGTAGAATCTATGCTCCAATATACTTCAAGTTATTCAGAATATCTATTTAAAGTAGGTATCAAGTTAGTGAAAGCAATATTTATTTACTCAGTTCAGCAAACATAGGCTAGGCCTACTAGGCTTAGGGATATAACAAGAAAAATAAGATTCTGCCTGCACAGATTTTACAGTCTACTCAGGGTGCAGCCAAAAAATAAGCTAAAAAATAAGATTATTACAGATTGGCAGACTGTGATAAGTACTATATGGAAAATGAACAGAGTGATAAAATAACTAGCAACTGGTGGATGTCTCTTTAGTTGCAGGGTCAGGAACATGAAAGTTGAAACTGGCCCAGTCATACAAAATATTGGAAAAAAAGAATTTGTAATAATTTTTTATTGCTGCCTAACAAATTATCACAAACTCAGTGGCTTAAAAACCAAAACCTATTAATTAACCCCAGTTCTGTTGGTCAGACAAGCCACACGCTCAACTTCATTCTCTGCTTAAGTTTCACAAGTTCTTACTTAAGGTGCTGGCTGACTGGGTTTTTATGTGCAGATGCTCCAGAAGAATCTGCTTCCAAGCTCATTCAGGTTATTGGCAGAATCCAGTTCCTTATGGCTGTAGGCTTGAGGTCCCCAGTTCCTTATCAGAACTGCCCCCGGCTATTCTCAGAAGCCCCCTGCATCTTTAATCTACCAATAGCGCATTGAATCCTACTCATTCGTCAAATACCTTTGACTTATCCTTCTGCCTTTCTTTTCTACCGCTATTCAGAGAAAGTTCCCTGTTTTTTGTTTTCATAGAAAGTTCTCTGTTTTTTGTTTTTACAAACTCAGGTGATTTTTACAAACCCCTGGATAATCTCCCTTTTTTTTCTAAAGAAGCCAACCATACCATAGGCCATAACACAATCTTGGGAGTGATATCTCACCACTTTCATAGGTTCTGTGGATATTGAGGCTTGAAATCTTTAGAGGGATTTTTAGAGTTATGCCTACTACAGAATTCCAAACACTAATGGGCACACCTAAAAACCTAGTTTGATTTGCTGTTATCTTTGCTGATGAGAGGTTCAAAACACAAAGCCCAAGAATGAGTTAAGAGTTTCCATTTGTAAGATAATATCTGCTCTCCCAGCACTGAGGATTTCTTTAAACAGAGAGTTATGCTATGTCACAAAATTTGGATCTGAACAGGCACCTTGCCTTGGACTATAAACAAGGGTCAGATATTTCATTTGGTATCATTTTATTCCAATTTGATGAGCATAACAAAACGGTAGTCCACTGGCGCAAAAGGGAATTTGGCTCTGTAGCTATTACAGCAGAGCAAGAAATCACCCTCTCCTCAGCTACTAAAATTAAATTAAATTAAATTAAATTAAATTAAATTGACTGATTTAATTATGAAACTACTGGTTGATATTACACAATGTGTAAAAATGAAGAAAACTTTGCTAGTTATAGAAGAGGTGATATAGAGCTCCTGGGTAAACAAGCAGTTGGATTTTTGTATATAACATAAAAAGCCAAACTTTTAACACATTTTTCACTTGGATATGTTGTCCAGTTGCCTACTTTCTTATCTGAAGAACAGAATGATACCTATTTCATAGAACGCTAATACCTAACCTATAAAACATGGGCTAATATCTGTGCATATGGATTGCATCATGCCTGACATACAGGTTTTACTTCAAATGCTAAGTCCTTTTTTTTTCCTTCCTCTATGAACCCAAGGCCTTCTTAGCCATAGCAAAATAGAAAGGAACCACTGTTCCTTGTCCCTCTTTGTAAAGCATTATATAAAACTGCATGATTTTAATGTCAACATGTATTTAAAGGTATAGTTTGACATTTACAGGTTGTGTTATATTTGCTGTTCTGTGCTCTCCAATTAAAGCATTCCAGGCAAGAGTCTTTAATTGACTGCTTGGTTCTTTAAATACTTCCAATATTAAGAAAAGAAATACTGTGGAGAAAACTCATCATGTAACCAGTTCTCTCAATGCTGAGTGGCAGCTAGAGTGACGATTCACATAGAGTAGGATAGAAAATGGGAAAGGTCAGTTTGTACATTGGTTTTCTGAGACTAATGCTCAGATACAGAGTGTGAAAATGATTAAAATATGGCCACAAGCAAGGAGACTGGCTTAATTGTATTCTACATGAGGTGTCATTGTGTACAGTTTCTACCTTGAATTCAAGTTGGAAGTGACTCTTCTCACAAGCATGGAGAAAACGTGACTTTCCCATCACTGCAGTACAGCAGAGAAACTTGCTAACAGCTGGCCAGAGAAACTAAAACCTCAGAGGAGAAGCTCCAACTTCAATCTCTTCCTCAGAATGTCATAAAAAGGATCATCATTCCAGAATGTTGCTTTTAACAGATATCAATCATATTTATCATGAAACAGATGCTATGTGAATTGAAAGCTAATGTTAATATAAAACATTAAAATATGTGAATTTTATTTTCATCAAATTTGTTTACTCATTGTAAAACTCTCCCACTTCTTCTCTCAAATGAGGACAGCCCATATTACAGTCTCTATAACTTGTCTGGCAAGAGAATGGAGACAGGAAGAATAAAATTTGGGGATTTATGGATCTATTATTGTGATATTACAAAGCAAAATTGCAAGTATTCCCAGATTTCCCTAGCTAGGATCACCCTAACTATCTCTGGATTCTAAAGAGTCAGTAGTGAAATAACATTTGTTCCATGGCCTGTAACACATCTTTGCTCGTAAGAAAATTTTATGTTAAGTCTATTATAAAAAAAAGACTTATTCCCAGATAATGTATATTTTTGAAAGCCATAAAAGAAGGAAAGTCAAAAATGATAAGACAAAGGAAACAATTAATAAAATGAAGAGAAAACACACAGAGTGGAAAAAAATATTTGCAAGCCATATATCTGATAAAGGACTAAAACCCAAAATATATAAGGAACACAAACAACTTGATAGCAAAAAAATGAATAACCCAGTTAAAAAATGGGCAAAGGACCTAAATAGACATTTCTCAAATGAAGACACACAAACGGCCAACATATTCATGAAAAAATGCTCAACATCTCTAATCATCAAGGAAAGGCAAACTAAAATCACAATGAGATATCACCTCACATACCTGTTAGAATGACTATTATCAAAAAGATGAACAGTAACAAGTGTTGGTGAGGATGTAGAGAAGAGGGAACTCTTATACGCTGTTGGTGGGAATGTAAACTAGTATGGCCATTATGGAAAACAGTATGGAGCTTCCTCAAAAAGCTAAAAACCGAATTACCATACAATCCAGCAATCCCACTTTTAGGTATATATCTAAAGTAATCGAGATCAATATGCTAAAGAAGTATCTGCACTCCAATGTTCATTGCAACATTCTTCACAATAGCCAAGATATGAAATGTCACATATGTGCACAATGGAATACTATTCAGCCTCAAAAACGAGGGAAATCATTTCATTTGCAAAGACATGGATGAATCTGGAGGATAGCATGATAAGTGAAATAAGCCAGGCACAGAAGATCAAATACTGCATGATCTCACTTATATGTGGAACTTAAAAAAATTCAAGTCACAGAAGTAGAGAGTAAAATTTAATTACCAGTGGCTTTTGGGAGGAGGAAGGGAATAAAGAGCTGTTGGTCAAAGGGTACAAAGTTTCAGCTGGACAAGAGAAATACATTTTTTTAAACTTCAGAATATTCATTTTTGAGATCTGTTGCACAGCAGGATGGCCATAGTCGTCAATAATTCCAAAATAGCTTAAGTGCAAATTCCAAAAGTCTCACTACAAAAATGACAAGTGACATGATGGATACGCTAACTAGCTTGATTTAATCATCCCATCTTGTATACGTAAGTTTATCAAAACATCATATTGTACCCCATAAATGTATACAATTATGATTTGTAAATTAAAAATGTTCATAATATAAAAATGATGAAAACCCTATTAAAATACAAGTTAGAAGCAATTCCAGGTCTGATTAATTCTCTAACATTAGTCATAATATCCCTGATACCCAGAAGCAAGTCAGGACAAGAAAGCATGAAACAAAAATAGCCAGAGAAACATAAGAGTCTAAGCAGAAATGGAAGAACTGAAACCCTGATCTCACTACAGCAAAGACAATTCCTCAGTTATATTTGGCTTTGGGTTCTGAGTGAAGAACCATTGGAATTTCCAAAAGTTAAAATGCAGCCAAAGTTAAAATGCAGTTATATTCCCTATAACTACCCATCAATGCCTCCTTGATCAGTCAGAACCCCTGCCCCCAAACACACACACCTTTCTAGTCTTATCCTCTACTATTTTCTCTCTCACAAATCTTCTCCACTTTTTCCTGGTGAGTTGTCACCACAGGAGTTTTGCCTGCTTTATTTTTCTCCATCGCATTATTTACTTTGTCTTTGTTGACGTTTATCTCATCCAGCCTGAGAGCTGGGGTTTTTATCCTAGTCTGAAACACTCAGCACTTAGCAAAGAGTAGGCTTTTAATAATTATCACATGAATTAATCTTAAAAAGGCAGCAGTTTAATCATTCTAAATTAATTATTCTTTCTCCTTTTCCCCGCATAAAGATACACAGTAAACAACAGCCCCAGAAATTGTTCTAGATATAAAGCTAGCCCATATTGACCCTCAATTAACTATAGAATCAAGATTGTGGTTTTCTCAGCAAGCAAACTACCCAGAAGTCACTCATTCCATGATGCTACATGAGCTAGTACCATTGTTCGACGTTACTCTGTGTCCCACAGACCTGTTCCAATTGATTTTAAATAAAAATTACATACTTTTGTTCTGAAAGCGTATTCTACAATGCTGTTGTATTACCTTTGGATTGTCTTTATAATAATATTATCCTTGTCTTTATTTTTAATTAAAAGTATATAAAAATTATCACATGTAATTTTTATATTTATAAATTTCTTGTTGTAAAACAACCCTCCATGGAAACATCATGGAGTTTGTATGTGCATATGTGTGTAACCAAGAGATAAAAAGAATAAAATTTATTTTTCTTTCCAGAGCTATTAAGCCTATTGTTCTTCTGTTCTGGTTCTCTGTCGTATCTTACAATATATCAGCCTAGCTGATTGTGGGTGATGTCTATGTCCCACACAATGCATGCCTTACAGTTGATTATTGTGAAGAGGGCTCAGTATATAGGACTTTATGAGCAGATCCAAAAGTGTTCAATGTTTTGTTATTCAGTTTTTTAGGTTATGGAAACTGCAAAATCCCAGACTAAACTTGGAAGGAAGGTAGAGAATTTGGACAGCATTGAACATCATTTACTTACAGCTTCACAACTATACCAGCTCTGAAATCTGAAGTATAATGCATGGAACAATCATTTAGTATCATTTGATACTTAGTTTAAATGGCTAGGTTTACCTGATGTTTGTTTTTACTGAGAGAGAGAATCTCATATGGAGCATCTAAAGCCGAGCAGTTTCATGCCATACCTGTTCAGAGATGTTTATGCTCCCTGTCATAGTTGGTTGCATTTAGCTCAAACTCACATCATTAATTCAATGACCTGAGACCAGATTAGCTATATAGGTTTCATCAAGCATCCATGGAATGAACTATTGCAATATAATACAAAACTTACTGCTCGGGTTCCCTTTTCTCAGAAGTAGCTTATGGGCTGAGCAGACAGCACTTCATTATCTACCCTCTAGTTCAGGAAAGCCCTCAGCAATTTTTGAATGTGAAAGTGTACAATCAAGGAATAGAGTAAATGTGACTATCAGGCACTTGTGAATGATGGAAGAGAGAATAAATAAGAACCATCACGAAGGAGCTAAATTGCCAAGGTAGCATTCTATAAAAAGTCCTTCCTAACTGATTTACTTGCAGAGAGAACTGTAACAATGGCCCCATAGTTAGTTGAGGGCCCATTTGATCTTTTTAACTAGAATATTATGGAGGCAGCTGTTTACTTCATGATACTATCAAGAATGAAAAAGAGAGAAGGATTAATTCAGAGGATTGAACCCACACTTTGCTGTGATTCATTCATGCAATAAATATCTATTGAGGGCCTACTGTTTGCTCTGGTGGAGACACATGTTTCTAGTAATCACATAGAATGGGAAATGACTTTATGGCCTAGAGCAGTGACCTGCCGAACAGCTATGACTCCTAAGTCTGGGGTTTTGGATAATCTTCCTTTCTGAAAAAGTGGCTTACCATGAATTTTTCTGCATGCAAAATGGGCATATTAACAAAAAGAGTACGTGGAGCATCCCTTTTTACAACGACACAACCTGAGAGGAGAGAGGTAGTCATCTCCCAAGTATCTCAAAGGAGCACTTTAGTATTTGCACAAACTTGTGCATCTTTCTTTCTTCTAGGCTAGTATTGTGCAGTTGAGGGTCCCTTGCCAGGTTCTGGGGTGAATGAACACCACAGTATGTATACAGTGAATCTCTGACACATAGTCTATAATCCAGCATAAGTTTTTTCTAGTAGCAATTAATAATGATAAAATCTAGACCTGCCTTTGGACTACCCTTAAGTAATAGAAGAAAACTCTTACAATTATCCCTTCATGATTGAGTTTTTAGAAAAGGAAAGCAGTCCATGAGTACTACTATACCAAATTAGATAAAATTGTTCAAGATTTCTTGTGCAACAGTTATACCAGTGTTGCATAGCTAATCACAAAGAAATTCATATATAACAGAGCCAGTAAAAATAGGCAATAACTAAAGGTTTAGAAAGCCCTAGAAAAGTAGCTTTAAAATTGACAAATGACTAGCAGCCCCAAAAATCATCTTCTCCCAGCATCTCACAAAAGCACCATCAAAAACACAGAAGAAAACACAAAACATCACCAACAAATGAAACAACACCAAGAGATGGCATGGCAGAATTTTGAAGTGATTACAGAAAATAAAAAAGACAGGTAGAACTAGAATGTGAAAAACCTGTGTAGTCTTCAATCTAGCTCTGGCAAAATTCTATAAAACATGAATCTCTTTAAAAAGTTAGACCTTTTCTTCAGGCCTGAATTTACTAAGGGTCCTTCTCAGATTCCTCCTTATCGTATACATGCCTCTTCATGGTAAACACTTCCTTATTTGAACTAATTGGAGTGACTCTCTGTACCTTACAACCCAAATACTAACTAAAGCATATTCTTGCTCTGTTTTTCTGTCTTTAATAGTTCTCATTGAATGGTATGAAAAAAAAATTCTGGTTTCCTAACTTTAAGTATATTATTTGTGCACATGGCATTCACAACAGCCAAGCTGCAGGAATGGTTCTACAGGCCTGTCCTACTGACTCACCCAGGAGTTCAACATTCAGAGATAAGAAATTGTATAAATCCTACAGGTAGGAGTTGGGTGAGAGAACTGAACACATTAGCATGCCCTATCCCCACCTTTTTCACTTGTCAGGCAGCTTTTCATTCTTCAAGACTCACCTCTTTGGTATTGTATTTTCTGGGAAGATTGCTTTGACAGCCTCCCTCCCACCCCAACAAACGTGCCACACACTGAATCAGCTGCCCTGAGTTTGCACCATGAGAACAGCAATGGCAATAACAAGATCGATAGCTAACAATTCTGAGTGCTTAACATGTGCCAAGCAATGTACTAAGTGCTTTACACACATTGCCTCACTCAGTCTTCACCAAAAGCTCAAGAAGTGACAGTATTTTACAGATGAGAAAACTATTATTTTACAGATGAGAAAACTCAGGTTTCAAGCACTGTGCTCAGCACTTTACATTTGTTGCTTCATTTTATCACTGTAAGCCCTACTCTAAAGATGAGAAAATTAATGCCCAGAGCAGTTAATTGTCTAATCCCTTGCTTTTATCTCCACTATATCTATGACAACATTCATTCAAATGGAAATTATCTGTTTATGTGCTCATCTCCCCTGTGACACAGTAAGTTCAACGGTAAGGACTATGCCTTATTCATTTTTTAATTCCAAATTGTGTTCAATAAATACCCATTTGTCAATGCCCACTCTTCCCTGATGTGAGTCCTAAGACTCTTAAATTTTAAATGTGTTTGAATAAACAAATAAACATAACTGCACTTTCTCTGAAGAAGGCTGTAGCATTTTTATTTTGACACCCATTGCTGTCTCCCTTTGAAATGATTCCCAAGGGACCAGTTTTCTAGCGGACCCAGCCAAAGCTGTGTCTGCTGGCTGCTGATGAACTTGTCAGGGTTTTGGGCAGGAACTGTGCTCTGCTGGAGCCCAAAGCATCAATCCTTCTTGCTCTTAAGCCCACTAAAAGACTCTAAAACCATGGGCACTAATGCTGGCTGTCCCCAACAATCTATCCACAATTCTGTACTACTGCAGTCAAAGCTGTAACACTGGGGAAATAGCAAAAGGCTAACATTGGGGAAGTAGCAAAAGGCTTGTGCTACTGGCCGTTTTAAACCTGCCTCAGTGGACCTAAGGAAAACTCACCCTGAGCACTGGACCTCCTCAGGTCCCTGCCACCTTTGCCTCAAGCCTCCTCCTCCAAGGAAGCAGAGAGAAAAGGAAATGCAAAGGCAAACCTCATCAATGTCCTCAGATTAATTCTTTCACAACACGAAGAGGAACACCCTTTCTCTCCAAGGCAACAGGATGTGACATTGCCCAGTGGCCCCCAAAAGGGAATCACAAAAATATCGGCACAGTCTCAAATTCTTTCGTTTTATTCCTGGTCACCTGATCATAGTCATATATTAACATTAGTGGAGGTAAATGTAAAATGGGCATATATTAGCTAAAAGCATATAGTGAAAGTTAATAGGAAGAACGTGCCGACAGACTACTAACTCCATAGCTGTAATGAAGAAAAGCCCTTTTCCTGTAAAGCACAAATGTGGCTGATAAACCACAGGGGTTCTCCTGTGAGGCAGAGTGATTCAATTTTGCCACCAGTGCCAGGCAGCATTAATCCTACTGCTTCCACGGCAGAAAACACGTCATCAAACTGTCGGAATGTCATTGAATTTTCCCCAAGTGCTTTTCCTCTCATCTCGATTGAACATCTAAATCTTTTCTCTACATGATAAACAAAAATGAATACATGAGAAATGGCTTTAAATCTCTTTCCAGCCACAGTGAGCATTATAATCTTATGAATGAAGCCAGGCCTCTTGTGCTCTCAGGGTCTATAGGCACTGATACATAAATTAACTGGTAATACATTGATCTTTGCCCGTTACTTTTTGATAAATCTCTTTTGGTGAGTTATCTGCACACTAACCCAGAAAGGCATCTTTCCATGTCTGGAATCTGGCTCTTTCCATAGTATAGCAGTCAACATCCTTGTGTAATGCATTATTATAGACCTTTCTGTCCTTGGAATAAATAATCCTAAAATCTCTTCACAAATATGTCTCATTATTTCTATGCCACCAGATAATGTAGTTGGAATCAGAAAACTAAGGTATTAAATAGATTTTATACATTTACTCAATATATTTGATAGATTTTGGATTTAAAGAATTCATATGCCTTCAACGACAGGTATGTTTTATCTTTTTAGCCACATCATTTCATTTCTGAAGTAAATTGTATAGGGACTTGTTAAATAGAATTAAAATCAAACACACTACTATTTCACAATTATGCAAATAGAAAATTCAAGGGGATAGATGTTCAGACTGAGGTTGAATATGTTCCTTGAAGAGAAATATTTATACTTTATGGCACCACTAGAAAATTCTTCTGGGAATGAAACTTTCCTTCTTCCTTCTGTGGTTTGGGGAAGTTAAAGGTTTTCTTTTGTGTTAGTTTTTTTTTCTTTATCATTATTATTATTATTATTTGGCTTTGCATTAAGATGTTCTGATCTGACATGTGACATGAACACAAAACACTAGATGTCCTTGTTGACTTCCAGCAAATGGGATGGGGGTAATATGGCAGTTCTTGGCAAAGTCTTTCATAATAATGGTTTGTTTGTTTTTTATTTTGAGGTAATCTTGGTTTTTTTCCTAGTGTATTTTTTTTAACCTTTTTGCCCAGTTTCGTTATCACTTGCTGTAGATGGTTTATTTTGCATTCATGCAGACTAGGCTGCAGGTCTGTTTCATTCAGTAAATTAAAAGTTATTACTAAATTAAAAAATAATACAGTTTGAAAGAAGAGCCATAGTGTTATATGTTGCTCATGGTTGTTGTTGTTGTTGTTCCTACTGTTGTTGTATTTTGCTTTTTAATTCAAAGATGCTGGTAGAGTCAGCCTTATCCCCAGGCCCAGCCTGGCTCATGGGGCTGTAAATCATTTGGGGCAGATAATAAGGGAGGCATCATGTTGATGTCACCATACAACACAGACACTCAGCAACACCCCAGGAAAAGCTGCAGCTTGAATATTTACATCTTTCCCTCTCTTCCTTTCCTTCTCTTCATTTCTCCTCTTCCAGATTCAACTGAAGTTACTTAAGGAAATGAAAAGTGAAGAAAAACTATTCACGGATGAAATATTTTAAAAAAGAAAAAAGAATCATAAAGTTTAAAATAGGATGTAAACATCGTTGGTAAAAATTGGAGCCACTCCAGGGTGACATAAAATTATAAAAAAAAATACCAAGAATCTTGGGATTTTTGTCTTACCTTGATGGATGTATATTTACACAGTATTGTCTCACATCAAAGTGAGAAACCCTCTGATGTGATGTGGAGGGTTTACCAGGGTGAGGGAAAAAAGGAAAAGGGGCAGAGAGAGAGTCACTTAGTCTCTTAATTTATTAATAATTACATAATTTATAAGAGGTAGACACTGGAGTTTAGAGCAAAAATTCTACTTAATAATACAGTATGTTCCTTTCTTCCTGTGTATTTGTCTCCATTATGGAACTTGCCAGAGAAATGACAGCATGGTCTGGGCTAAGAACAGGATGTTGGCACCCACTGCTTAAGGTTGATATGCTGTTGGCCACGCAGAGCCTTTTCTCTTTCAGGCATGGGAAAAGATATATGGACTAATTCTATTCATTCATTCAGCCCATGATGACTTTTTGGGGCCCACTCTGTATCAGGGACTGACTTCGGCACTGGTGACACACCGAGAACCCAAAGCAGACATGATCTCTGCCCTAGTGTGCTGCTCTGCACCAACTGCCCACCCTGTGGACAGCTCCAATTGCTTTTCATTAACTACATCCACACTATCACTATTCTTCACCCTTAGATAAGGTGCCAAGTTTGAAATAAGAGATAAGGAAGAGATTCAGTGCATTTCTTCAGCACCCACTAGAGACCAACAGTTCCCAAGGACAAGGGGGAAACAAGAAAAAGAGCAAAGATGAAAAACAAGATGTGGCAAGGAGCCAAGCATAGCATTAATGACAAGTGCAAACAGATTAAACTCCTTTCCTAAATGTGAAAATTCATCCAAAATATGGAATTAAACCATATGGTATCTACTGAATAAATATATTTTTTTTATTATTTCAGAATATTATGGGGGTACAAACACTTTGGTTACACATATTGCCTATGCACTGCCCAAGTCAGAGCTATAATCGTGAACATCCCCCAGACAGTGTGCCCCACACCCATTAGGTGTGAGTTTTCCCATCCCCTCCACTCCCCTCACCTGCCCAACCCCTGATGATTATTATTTCCATGTGTGCACATAAGTATTGATCAGTTAGTACCAATTTGATGGTGAGTACCAGTGGTGCTTGTTTTTCCATTCTTGTGATACCTCGCTTTGAAGAATGGGCTCTAGCTCCACCCAGGATAATAACAGATGTGTTAATTCACCATTGTTTTTTATGGCTCAGTAATACTCCATGGTATACATATACCACATTTTATTAATCCACTCATGTACTGATGGGCACTTGTATTGTTTCCACATCTTTGCAATTGTCAATTGAGCTGCTATAAACATTCAAGTGCAGATGTCTTTATTATAGAATCTTTTTTTTTCCTTTGAGTAAATACCCAGTATGGGGATTGCTGGATCAAATGGTAATTCTACTTTTAGTTGTCTGTGGTATCTCCATATTACTTTCCATAGAGGTTGTACTAATTTGCAGTCCCACCAGCACTGTATGAGTGTTCCTATCTCTCCTCATCCACGCCAACATTTGCTGCTTTGGGACTCTTTGATATAAGCCAATCTCACTGGAGTTAAATGATATCTCATTGTGGTTTTGATTTGTACTTCCCTGATGATTAGAGAAGTTGAGGAATTTTTTATATGTTTCTTGGCCATTATTCTGTCTTCTTTTGAAAAGTTTCTGTTCATGTCCTTTGCCCATTTTTTAATGGGGTTGTTTGATTTTTTCTTGTTGATTTTCCTAAGTTCTGTATAGATTCTGGTTATCAGCCCTTTATCAGATGTGTAGCATGCAAATATTTTCTCCCATTCTGTAGGTTGTCTGTTCACTCTAGTGATAGTTTCCTTGGCTGTGCAAAAACTTTTTCATTTGATCAGGTCCCATTTATTTATTTTTTTTTTTGCTGCTGTGATGCTTTGGGGGTCTTCTTCATAAATTCTTTGCCTAGGCCAATGTCTATAAGAGTTTTTCCAACGTTTTCTTCTAGAATTTTTGTGTTTTCATGTCTTAGGCTTAAGTCCGTTATCCATCATGAGTTGATTTTTGTGAGAGGTGAGAGGTGTGGATCTAGTCTACTGAATATATTAAAAAGTAAGACACAATTATGTGAGGAGAAATATTAAATGAAAGCTAAGGTAGAAATGTTAATTTCAAATAAAATTGAGTTCAAACAGAATGCAGGTTTGAGAAAGAGAGGATCACTAGTATATAAACAAAAGGAATGGCACAAAAAATAAAATCATGCATGGAACTGTATATTTTTGAAATAAATAAAAGAAAAAAGATAGAAATGTCAATGGGAACTGACAAGAATATTATTTTAATAGGTATTTTCATCCTTCTTTTCTGTCATTGTTAGATCATTTACTTAGTCATTCAATGAGTATCTGAAAACACACTCCTCCAGGTGCTGTGTTAGGGTTTGGAGATACAGTGATAAGCAAAACAGACATGGCCCCTGCCCCATGGGACTTGAAGCCTAGTGGTTGAGACATATGCTGACCAAGAAAATAATAAAAAGTAAAAAACATATACGAGTAAATAAGCAGAAAGAGGATATGAGGAAGAGCATGAGATAGGCAGTCAGAAACGGCATCTCTGGGAAAATAAAGTTTAAGTTGATCTGAAGGATGATTATGAATCACACAGGTGAAGGACCAAGGAACAATCTTTCTAGGAATAGAACCAGCATGAGCAAAGGCTAGAGAGGATCATGCAGCTCGAGTGGGGCAGACAACAGAAAAGTGAGATTGAAGAGGAGTCAGATCATGAACTCCCTATTAGGCCTGAGTAAGAAGATGCAATTTTAATCCTAGTGCAACAGGAAGCCATTATAAGTTCTGAGAAGGTGGGTAAGTTCATACAATATATGTATTTAATATCATCCTGGGTACTGCATGGTGAATGGACAAAGATGGAGCAAGAGTGGAGGCTGGGGTACAAGATGAGGCTTCTTCAATAGTCCAGGTGAGAGATGGGAATTGGCACAGTCTATATATTGATACAAAATTAACAGGACCTAGTGATATTTCGAATGTACTGAGTGAGGGGGAAAATATGTATCACATCTCCTTTTTGATCAATGAGGTAGTTGGTAATGTCACTAGTGAGCTGGGAATTACTGAGATAAACATATTGGAGCTGGAGAACCAGGGATTCACTTTTGAGATGACTTCTATGGCCTGGATGTTTGTATTCCTCCAAAATTCTGTGTTGAAACCTAAACCCATTGTGATAGTATTAAGAGGTGGGGCCTTTAGGAGGTGATTGGGTCATGAAGGCAAAGCCCTCATGAGTGGGATTAGTTATCTTATAAAAGAGGCCCAAGGGAGTGCATTCACCTCTTTCACCATGTAAGGATGCAGCAAGAAGTTATCATCTATGAAGCAAAGAATGAGTCCTCAACAGACACCAATTCTGCTGATGCCTTGATCTTAAACTTCCCAGCCTCCAAAACTGTTGTTTATAAATTACCCAGTCTAAGGTATTTTGTTATAGCAGCTTGAACAGACTAAGGCAATGCCTACCAAATAGAGAACTAAAATATAGAATTCAAATACAAGGGATAGCTGGGGAGTAGAGATAAAAACATCCACATCATCAGCACGTATTTGGTATCTACAGACGTGAAAACTAATTGCTAAAAAGAGAATAAAATATAGTACAAAATAATCCAGAATGCAGATTAAGATGCTTATCCCAACATTTAGAATTTAAATAAAGGTGGAGATAGCAAAGGAGATTGAGAAAGATGTGCAGGGGGATTAAAAAAAATGTGAGAGGGAAGAATATTCCAAGGAGGAGAGATCATCAGTTCTATAGAGTGATTGTGAGGAGCCATATAAATTCATGATAGAGAAGTACTCACTTGCCATGTGGGAGTTGTTGGCAATCCTGAAGAGACATTGTAGATGAATGCTGGGGATGAGGATGTCCTCTGTAGACCAAAAATTTTGATGAACCCCTTAAAGAGAAAAGGCATATGAGATTAAATTGAAAGAAGAAAAACTAAAATCCAAAACTTGCATGGAAAGGAAAGACTGCAAATGGTGGGAGAGTCCTCTAGAGTTCTTGAAGCTTAGAGGTGATGGAAAGCTGGAGTTAGCCTTAGGACAACCCAGAAATATAGCTGTAAATTTGAGCATCATATCAATATAATTGGGTGAGGATCCACTTCTCATTCACCCCACATCCTTGTTTCAAAAGCAGAAACAGAAGCATCTGCCTCAATGATGAGTATGGGTCCTTGCGATAGACAGGGCTCTTTCCTGGTTGCTAGAAATTCTAAAAATGTTCCCCTGATATTTCAGATTCTAATCACCAGAACCTATGATAGGATGAGATATCACTTCTGTGATTGTGGTACATCACATAGCACAGTTGGCTTTAATATGGGAAGATTATCTTAGATTATCCAGAGGGGGCTCAGTGTAGTCTCATGAACTCTTAAAAATCCAAGATCACTGGATTGATTCTCACTGGAGTTAAGTTTTTCATCTTTAAAAAAAAAAAAATCCAAGATCATTCTCTGGCTGGTGGGATAAGGGCAAGTTAGAAAGTTGTGAAAAGTGCAAAAGACTCTCACATCCTTCCTGGTTTGGAGGTAGAGGAAGCCGTATGAGAAAGCATGTGAGCAGCCTCTGAAACAAGAACTTCAGACCTATAGCCACAGGAAGTGGGTTCTGCAACAACTTGAATGAGTTTGAAGTGGATTCTTCCCCCAGCCTACAAATAAGAGCCATGCCCACATGACACTGTGATTTTGACCTTGTGAGACCTTGAAGAGAAAACCCAGTCAAGCTCACATGGATTTCTGATCTATAAAAGCATGAGATAACTATGGGTATTGTTTTAAGCCATTAAATTTGTGATAATTTGTTACACAGCAACAGAAAATTAATGGGACTGGGAAGCCCCCAACCTCATCTGCCGAGCAGCACCTCCTCTCCCTACTCACTGGAGGCAGAACACTGTCAACAACAGAATTCACAGAAAGGCTAACTGGGAACCCTAAATATAGGATGGGCACACACTCAAGAAATACCAAATGTGTTATACAAGTCATCAACAAGGAATGATACCGATATCATTGAAAATCAATGATAATAGCAGCTTAGAAAACAGCTGAGTGAAGACAGCAAGCAAAATGAGACAAAAATGAATACAACTGAAAAATGCTCAGTAGTAAGGAGAGGACTGCATAGCTATAACACAAGAAGAGATTATTTTAGAAAGACAAATTAGAGATCTTGGCAATGAAAACATGTGATTATGAAAATAAATTCAACAGTTGGACTAAATAGGTGAATATGTACATTTGAGAACACATGAGTCAAATAGAACATAGGGCCAAGAAATTCTCCCAGAATTCTGTGAAATAGGAAAAAGGCATGGGATATATGAAAGAAAAGTTAACATACATTGAAGATAGTTCCAACAGAGAAAATAGGGAATGAAAGACAAGGCAACACAGAAAGAAATTATGAGAGAAAATTTCTCAGAGTTAAAGAAACACATATGTCCTATGGAATCAGCCAATTGGCGTCAGGAAAACAAATATGTACATATATATATATTTTATCTAGAAACATCATAACAAGGGTAATGGAAAAATGCTAAAAAAAACTTTCATAAACTACAAAAGCAGACTGGAATCAGACCTCTCAATCCCAACACTGGTTGTAAGAAAATATTGAATGAAGTACTGTAATATCTTTAATAATGTACATGAAAGTAATTTTCAAGCTACAATTATTCTCTACCTACTTAAGTAATTGTTCAAATTATTCAAGTAACAAGTCTAAATAAAGATATGTCCAGGCCTGCAGTCACTCAAACATTCTACTACAGGGTATCCTTTGCTGGACTAGCACTGGAACTATTCACAGAAAGCCCATGGTTACAAATTCAAGTAAAATCCCTAGGCCCTGCAACAAAATGCAGGCAAGAGGATCTTGCCTCCAACAGGGCTAACAAAGGAAGAGTTTTAAGGCCCTGAAAAAACAGACATTCCTTCTGGGTGGTGTGATCACTCTGGGTGGTATTTCCTGAGTTGTGGGATTATTATGATATTTTATATGGCTGTCCTAGTTAGAAAGTGTGTTCACTTGCTAGTAATAGATATCTCCAAAATAGTGGCTTATCCAAATTAGTCTGTCTCTCTCTCTCCTTCCCTCCTCCCTCCCTTACTCCCTTCCCTCCTCCCTCCCTTACTCCCTTCCCTCCTCTCTTCTCCGCCCTTTTTACTTCTCTTTACCCCTCCCCTCCCAAAGCATCTTCTCTTGCTTC
The DNA here is from genome assembly GCA_023783475.1 of Daubentonia madagascariensis. Lineage (NCBI taxonomy): Eukaryota > Metazoa > Chordata > Mammalia > Primates > Daubentoniidae > Daubentonia > Daubentonia madagascariensis. The sequence goes on from JAKFHU010000633.1 coordinate 4,447,262, forward strand.
TCTTACACAAAAGACATCTAGAAATCATTCTAGCTTCTCAATGTGTTACCCTTAGGTTATGACTCCTGTTCTCCTTATACTATCAGATGCCTGCCAAGTGTCCAGGACAAAGAGGTACACAGGAGCTGAATCAATCCCTTATAAAGAATTTTCCCAAAGCCCTCAAAGTAACTTTTGTCTCCTCCCACCACCATTGACTGAAGTTGTGTCATTTATAACATCAAAGGAACCTGAGAAGTGTACGTTTAACTTGAAACATTGTCAACCCAAATAGAATTGGGATTCTCTCCATGAAGAACATAAAAGGATGGATATGGGGACCCCAAACTCGTAGTAAAATTATTTTGGGTGCTGATAATTTTCAGAGTAAAAAAAAGCAAGGACCCAGATTTCTATGATCTTCCAGGCTGTGGTACATTTCACTCCACGTAGGCTGTCAAGACCACTGAATTTAGGGAAGGCCTATTTGAGATATGAAAAAGAAAATGGGGTGCTGCATCTATCCACTTAGATTCTTATTTCATTTGTATTCTTTGCACTGCTTGTTTGCTGCCTGAGGGTAAAACAAAGTTAAAACAACCCTGAACTATCCAGTCATCATTCTCAACAAGCCTTCAGCTGAAACTCCATTTTCTAACTTAGCTGTTCCTCTTAAAAAGAATTACCTAAAGATGAACTCCAATTAATGAAAAATAAAGATATTGGATACAAGTGGCATTAGTACTGAAAAGACAGTAAAATTTAGACTTGTCTGAATACATGTTTATTATTTAAAATCTAATGTGGAAAAAATAACCCACCTGGGATTAAAACATGGACTAGAATTATACATAACACATTTATGACATCCAGTTGCCCCTGGAGAGGTATATAGAGAAATAGGATTTAGGAAGAGGACAAGGGAAACTCCAACTTTATATGTAAGATTTTATTGCATGTACACATATACACAAACACACACACATACAACTATATAGCTATAACCAAAATAAATTATTGACATTTGTATATTCTCATATCATGGATATTGTCTCAGTGATATCTACATATTTTTAAAACAGCTTTATTAAGGTATGACTGACATACAAAAAGCTGTACATATGTGATGTACACAACTTGATGAGTTTAGAGATAAATATACAACCTTGAAAACATCACCTATCTATGCATAAACCTATCCATCACCTCAAAAATTTTTCCACTGCTTTTTATTATTATTTGTGATAACAACACTTGATATGAGGTTACCCCCTTAGCAAATTTTTAAGTATGTACTGATACAGTATTGTTAATTATAAGCACCATCCTGTACAGTAGATCTCTAGGATCTATTCATCTTGTGTAACCAAAATTTTGTACCTTTTGACTAACATGTCTTCATTTCCCCCTCCCCCAGTTCCTGGCAACCACCATTCCATGCTATTTCTATGAGTCTGACTATTTTAGTTTCCTCACATAAGTGATATCATGCAGTATTTGTCCTTTTGTTTCTGGCTTATTTTACTTAGCATAATGCCTTCCAGGTTCATCCATGTTGTCATAAATGGCAGGATTTATTTCTTTTTTAAGGCTACATAATATTATGTTGTATGTATATATCACTTTTTTTTATTCATCTAGCAATGGACATTTAAGTTACTTCCACTTCTTGGCTATTGTGAATAATGCTTAAATGAACATGATAGTGCAGATATAACTTCAAGGTATTCATTTTACATTCTTTGGATATGTATGAAGAAGTGGGATTGATGGATCACATAGTATTTCTATTTTTAATTTTTTGAAGAACCACCATACTGTTTTCCATAGTGCTGCACCAATTGACCTACCTACCAGCAGTGTATAAGGCTTCCAATTTCTCTACAACCTCACCGACACTGATTTTGTTTTTTCTGTTTGTTTGTTTGTTTGTTTTAGTAATAGCCATCCTAACAGGTATGAAATGATATCTCATTATCTCAGTGTGGTTTTGATTTGCATTTTTCTAATTAGTGATGTTTGCACTCTTTCATCTGTCTGCTGGCCATTTGTATGTCTTCCTTAGAGAAATGTCTATGCAGTTCTTTAGTCCATATTTGGATTGTTCCTATTGAGATGTTGGCATTTCTTGTATATTTTGGATATTAACGTATGCATTTTGAACTACTAAAATATTTTAATAACAAAGAAAAATGTAAAGCCTCATAAGTAATTTAAAACAAAAAGTAGAGCTTTATGGTTATCTCTCTTTTTTTCACATTGGCAAAAATGTGAGTACATATTCAGAGTTTCAGATCACATGGAGAAAGCATCTTTGATACATTTAATACAGTATTTTTAGAGGGTAATATATAATGTTTATCCAGAAACTTAGTAATGTATAAACATTTTAATCTAAAACCACTTCTGGGATTTATCCTAAGCAAATAATGAGGATCGTGTGCAAATGAACGAATATAAAAGTGTTTATAAAAAATGTTGATATTTTACCAAAATTGTCAATACTAGCAAAAAAAAAAAAAGGGAAACATTTTAAATGCCCAGAAAGAAGAAAACATTCAATCATGCCTTAGTGATTCAATACAATACAATATAACCTTTAACAATGAAGTGGTGGAAGTTCATATTCTCACTGAAACCTTTATCAAGAAAAGATACACAAAAATGTTAATGGAAATTATTTTTGGATGGTGGAACTGTGAGAGCATTAATTTATTATTTTCATATTTTTGTGTTTTCTAAATTACTGATAATAAATTTGCACTACTTTTAGAATACAAAAAATAAAATTCCCAGCAAAAATTAATTATTTAGCATCAAAGCTACTTTGGAATAATGCAGTTATTTCAAGAAGCGTTACTTGCAAAAAAAGTACATGTGCAAAAGCCCACTGCCTACAAAAACAAATTTAAATATAAATACTTTATTTAAATAATTTTAGTTAAACAATCCCATTTTTTAAATTTACTTACCCTTTATTTAAGTTTTGCTTTTTAAAAAATTTGGCATCATAGAAATAGCCTTGATCCAATGATACATTATTTACTTTGCTATATTGTCACAAAAAAAGTATAATTTTGTCCCATTATTTTATAGAATTATCATATCAAATGCAAGGACCTGTCCACTCCATTATTAAAACTCATGAGGGCCAAATTAACCAAGGCTCACATATATCAGTCATTCATTATTTTTCTAGCATATAAAGGGTAAGTATTTGCCAGCAGGTATTAAATTCTACCCTTTAAGGATTCCAGAGAGCTCCATAAATGTGTGCAAATTCCCTATATGTATATTTTAAATGCAAATTTCTGTGGCAATTTTATGAACAGCTGTAGAGTTCAAAATAAGTGCATTTTCTAATTCATACTATCTATATGCAAAGTCACGAAAAATATCAGATGTGATATGCTATAGCTTGTTTTAGTAGAATATAACCATTTATATCTATGGCGCACAGCACTCCTTTCACAAGCACTTCTTAAACCCAAAAAGAAAAGTTAGTTAGCATGCCATTACAAAAGAACATTCTTCAGGATGAAATAGTGGCTTCCTCTCAAACATGAAGCAATAAGCTGCTTCAAACTGAAGGAACAAAATTATGGCTGATCAACTGCAAGAATTTTTAAAAGTCTGAAATAAGCTTAAATTTCACTTAGAAACCAATAGCAATGTAATTGAATGAGTATCAGACTGGAAATCAGAGCTATGTATATGTTCCATTTCTGAAAGTAGGAATCCAAGTGACCATGAGCAAAACACTCACGTTTCTGAGGTCTTTCCAAAAAATGAAAGGAGGAACCTAATCAATCTCTAAGATCTTATTCAGTTCTGTGCTCCACAATACTAAATAAAACTCTTCCGGCAATTAAGCTGACCTTAGCCACAGGGATGGGCACATCTTGATCACAGGAAACAAAACAAAGGAAAGGGCAATGACAGGGAGGGAACACTGTCTCTTCTCTCCTTCAAATCAGTGGAGTAGTAATAGGGAGAAAATACTAGAAAGCTAAAAGATTCATTATTATAAAGAAAAATGTACTGACCGCACACATTCTAGATAAGCTAGATCTAATATAAAAATTATATAATAATAAATGTCCACCAAAACTACTTACTGAGAGTGTGCTCTGCTGAGTGCTGTAGGTCATGGTAGGTTTCTTCGGAAATAGGATGGGCTACTAGGCAGAGTGTTATCAGTAGCAGCTGGACAGTGGGGACCCTAAATGATGCTACCAAACTGACTATGCCTCAAAGACTTTCTTTTTCTGGGGTTGGCCTGCTAGAACTCTGGGAAAGAGACTAAAGCTACACAAGTTCATACCCAAAAAAGTACAAATGGGACTGCTATTATAATGCAGATATGCAGATATCCCAGTCTTTCCTGTTTCATGGTGCATTAGTGTCTCAGTAATTGTTTCACAGAAATCCTAGGACAAAGGAAATATCTAACAGTTTTGTGCATTAGGAAATAGAAATGTCAACCTAAATAACAAAGAGAAGCTCTGTAAAAGAAAATGATATTTATTTGGGAATAGGGCATTATAATGGGAATATATATGCCATAGTAAACTATATGCATACTCATAGAGGTAAAGGAAGACAATAGTTTTTTAAAGAAAAAAATGAGGAAGATTAAATGATTGTTTTGATAAAATTATCCTTGACTACAAGGATAAATAACAAGGGTGATGCCACTCTGAGTTGGATGGACAGATGTACTTGCAAAAAAAAATTTTTTTTTTGGTGTAAGGTTGCAATTGTCTTTGTGCAAGGTTGTAGTTATTGCATAATCTTTTGTGATAGTTCTTGTTATTAGGAATTTATGCATAAGAATCCTCCCTTCATGGACCTTCTCAACTCTAGGGGTTTTTGCTTTGTTTTGTTTTGAACGCAGATGACTCTATTTTGATTCTGACAACTTTCACATGTCCCCCTTTTGATCAAAATCTTTCTCTGAAAGCATCACTGAGCAATCATTTCATAGTTAGGTTTTGATGTCCCTTGGTGCTGGGATCGACCTGTCACAGGTTTCTTGTCAGGTGTCAGGTTGGGGGGAATGACTGGAAACTAGAAGTCAGTGTCAAAACCCTTTTAGCCCCATTTGAACAATGAAGAAAGTTTGAAGGAAGAAATACACTGGCCACCAATCCATTTGGCAGCTGGATAATTGGATGAAAAAATAACCCTCACTATCTAACCAAGTTAGGACCTAACAGAATTATTGAAAATTGCCCTCTGAGTTAGGAGTATAGTGAATAGAACACACTGATTACCTTTTTCCTTTAATTTTTGTGGATGGGGTAGGTAGTTGAGTAATTTGCTCTGGGGAACAGAATGCTTATATTTCTTTTATGGAGTATCTTTTCTCCAGGTAACGTGGTATCTGCTCAACAGGTTATACTGAGAAATGAAATCTATTTCCCAGCACAGATCTACAGTGATGGGATTGCTCCTTTCCATGAGATTCAGCATCTCTCCCTCAATACAATTCAACATGCAAACTATTATTTGTTCCTTCTCCAAAACCCTTTTTTTTTTCTGTTTTCACATTCCTTCCTGTAGCTACAATCTTTATTTATATGAAATAATATTACTGATTATGGTCAAATCAAGTTGGTATGCTAGTGATTTTTGGTGGGTGCTAGAAACTTTCACACATTAGGTTTTGACTTAATGACTTTAATAAAGTGATCCTAATTTTACATTCTGGAATGACAACACATTGTTCCCTCTCTCTGTTGACTGTATCTTAATAATCAGGAAGGTTTTAGGTTGAGGTCAACTCTGACTCTAGGAAGTGATACTCCCCTCCTCAATTCTGGAAACTCAATGCCTTTAGAAAAATGAAATCACCGTCAAAACTCACATGAGATTGTCACAATCTGACTACCATTGTTCATAATGAGCAATATAATAACCATATGGAACATTGGGCTGTCAGTTCATCATCTTCTTTCCATTGAAAAGCCTCCCTTAGGAATGTATGAAAAGACTGTAAGACCACTTAGAAAGGATTTGGAACAAGAGCAATTGATGTAACTAACAAGCATAATCTAGCCCAAATCAACCAGATGCTATTCTTGGCTGGTATTTCTTTTCTCTTGCCAGGCAATGCTGTAATATATAAAACTCCTCCAGTTGCCATCTCAAACCTTTTGGTGTCTGGGTAAAATCCTAATCTCTTCAAAAAGACAGCTTCCATACATAGCAACCTCAAACACATCTTGACCTGAGAGACATCTGCATAAACACAAGCATTAGGAAAAACCAAGTAGGGCAACCTAAAAACAAAAATATTTTAAATAGAACTGAGATGATATATGTCCTGCTCCTCAAAGACTCAACATTACCATGAATTCCTTGTACATGCTACTTATATTAAATCTGTGAAGCTGAAATTACAAAGTTTTGTTGTTCTGTAGCTGTTTTCATGACACATATAATTGTACAACTATAAAACACATTTTCACTGTGCATTAGTATTTACATAAAACTGAGTAGAATTTTTTCAGTTTTATACAAATTAAATTATAGCAAAGTCTTTCTCATTCTAAATGTAGATACTTAGCAAAATGTATGATACTTAGCCAGTTATTATTCTTCATTTTAAAAGTTATTACTCAAGAAAATCATCCATGTGTGAATTGTCTTATACATAAGCAAAAAGGAAAATATGTTAATCACCTGAAATCCCATCACCATAGATAGTCACAACATTTTGGTTTATAACAGGTTGGCAAACATTTTCTGTAGAGAGTCAGATAGTAAATATTTTACTATTTTTCAGGCCATACAATATTCTGTTAATAACTTAACTGTGACATTGCAGCATGAAAGCTGCTGAAGACAATACATAAACAAATGGACATGGCTGTGTTCCAATAAAACTTCATTTGCAAAAACAGGTAGTGGGCTGGATTTGGACTAAAAGCAGTAGTTTGTCAACTCCTAGTATGTACATTCACAGAATTATTTTCTATTTAAAGACACATTTCTGCAAACACCCACATATATATGTATGTATATGTATACATTTCATGTATATTTTTACAAATATGTATTTGATATTTATATATGCATGTGGATATACACTTGTGTATGTGTATGTGTGCATATGTGTGTGCATATGTATTCATGAAAAAAATTCAGGAAAATCTATTATCCATAGGGTTTTATAAGATCAGGTTTGTCTTTGAAAGTATATTAAATTATTTATGAACCAAGGTATCATATTTAAAACCTGCAAAAATATTTACTGAATAACTATATCAATTTATTTTCCAAATTCATTGATTTTTAAAATTTAATTTATTGTTTTTCTTTATAAATGATGCTGTGATGAATATCCTTGTTTATCCTCTTCTGAGTATCTAATTCCACTAGAGTAATTCCCCACAAGTGGAATTATGTGGTGAGAAAATAGCATATGAGTGGGTCAATTTCCCAATCCCCTAATTAACATAAGTATTAGGTTCTAGATTGTTTTCCAAATTGATATTTAAAAGGTAAAATGACGTTTTTATTTCTCATTGCTTTGATTAAATATAATTAATCTACATATTGTCCTTCTATTGCTGAGCACGTTCATTTGGAGTGGGGAGAGGGTTTATCTTTTTTTTATTCATTTGTAAAATTACCAGGCATTTCCATTGCAAGTAATAGAAACCTACACATTTGGCTTAAAGAAGTGTTTCGTGGATGGTACAGGAAGGAGGAAGAGTTGTTATTATAAGGAGACATTCAACATATAATCCTATTTCTTTGCTGGCCACACAGCAGGACAAACAAGATTTCAGGAAGCCTCTCTCTTTCTCTCATAATGTATGGGTCTCTTTTATGTGTACGTCTTCCCATTTTTCTCTCTACAGACTGGTCGTCTTAGCAAGGTCTTGTTCCTCCACCCACAATAGTAACAGTGACATGATAATAGTTGAAATACTTATATAATGGTTACAAATGTTGCTAGGCACAGTTTAAATTCTTTTCATAAAGCAATTTATTTAATCTTCACAACTATCCTATGAGGTAGGAACTATTATGTTTCCCAAAGATGAGGAAACTGAGGCATGAAGAAGTTAAGTATCTTATTTAAAGTTACACAGGTCATAAGCAGTACACGTTAGATTCAAAACTAGGTAGTCTGGCTCCGGAGTCTTCTATTTTCCCACACAACTAACTCTTCAGCTCATGTGTGGTTGGGTTAACCAAGACATTGATTTTGGCTTCAACTCTGCACATTCATATAGCTTGTGAGCCCCTGAAAATTTTTGCTTATTCTCTGATTCTCCATTCAAAATTTCGGGGAAAAAAAAGAGAATATGATTGACTCATCTTGATTCAGGAGTTGAGACAAATCCAGTCATCTGTGGTCAAGGAAACAAGACCATATGTTTTTTAGTTACACATTCCAGGCTATGTGAAGTATTTTCTAATCCCACAGTATTTCCTATTTTTCTTTTCATATAATGACACACAAAGAAATCATAATACTCTTATGGTCCAGTGGGGTAAAACATGAGGCCTCTTGCAGCTGTCTACTCCAGACCCTGCCCAGTGCCCTAGGAGATCAATATCTCAGTCCACCTGTTTTCCATCTGTTTACAGGTGGGCTGGAGTAGATGAGGGATGTCCACGATTGTAGCTCTGACATGGGCAGTGCATGGGCAATATATATAACCAAAGTGTTGTACCCCCATAATATTCTGAAATTAAAGGAAAAAAAAATCTCAGTCCACCAGTAGACCCAACATGACCCACCACAGCTTGACAGTGCACTGGTTAGGAAGCTCTGTTTCAAGAATTGGTGGGGGTAGGGGGAGCAGTGGATTAGGAGAGAAATCATTGCAACTATTAGAATAAAATATGAATCCTCTATCAAATACGTAGCTAATTTCTTCTGGGATTATTATATGTCTTGTTTTTACTTTGACCATTACATTTATTCTTCATGTGGAAATTTTTTTATTTTAATGTTGCAAAATGTATTAATCTTTCCCCTTATGGATTAGAAGCAAAGACTCTTTAATTATTCATCTAAATATTTTCTAACATGTTCAAGTTATTATTATGCATTTAATCTATACTGGGGAGGACAAAGGCACACAATAGGTGGAGAAGCAGTATTGTGCCTGCCATCTCAGCTCACATCTGTGGTAACGGGGAGGTAAGTGACCCCAAGCAGGCTGACAGCCCGGTGCTTTGTTTTCAAGAAGCTCCCAGTTCACTGGCAGTAGGACCTCTTAGGCTTGTGAGGGTAGAAAAGCTCTCCAGCAGCTCAGGAGCCTGCTGAACACCAGAGGGGTCAAAAACAAAACCCCCATCCACCCTTTCCATGGGGTTCCAAGTTTCTCAGGGGTTGATCTTTTCTGAAATCTTGCTCCTTCTTGTTCTACTCTGCAACTTCTTCCCATGGAATCTCTGGTAGGTTCTGGCACTTCTCCCTCTGAATTACACCTGAACTGTATTTTTTTCATCTAAAACTTTTCCTATTTTCTGAGACGATCTGGTGAACAGTGTCTCTAGTCATCCATCTTGGCCCACCTCCAATTCTGCTCTTAATTTCAAGTATATTTTGTAGTAATATTTAAAGTAGGTATTTAATTGTATTCACCCCCAAAAATACCAGGTCAATAATCCTGTCATCATTTATTGAATAATTTATTCTTTAACCACAAATTTTAAATGTTATTTATTTTACATGGTAAAGTTTACACAAAAATAAACTTATTTATCTGCATTTTTACTTTCAATTCCAGTCCACTGATCTACTTATTTATTATGGTTCCAATTGCATACTGTTACATTTATTGTGGTTTCATGACATACTTTGATGTCTTTTAAAGCTGGTCTCTATCCATTACTGTTCTTTTTTTCAAATATTTTCTGACAATTATCATGCATTTGTAATTATGAGTATTTGCATAATGATTTGTAGTAATTTTCTAAAATTACTGTACTTTCAATAACAAAATAAAAGTTCACTTAAGGAAGACCAACATTTTTACAATAGTGAGCATTCGAACCAGAGAAATATATGATTTGCCTCTCCATTTACTCAATTCTTACCTTATATAGTTCAGAAAAGTGTTGTGGTTTGGGTAAAGTATTATGGTTAAGCTCATCTACTGAGTTTATTCTCAACTATTTTACATTTTAATAGATTATGCAGCTATAGGCACTGATGATATTATTGTGATTTTATTATTGTCAGGCCTGGGGCTAAGTGCCATTCTATCTCTTGTGAAATAATTTAGGCAAGTTCTTCCTTTCTGTATATTGTGAATTATTTTAAATAGAATATGACTTACTTTGCCCATGAAATTATGTTGGCTTGACACTACTAGGAGTAGAAGATTAGTTATTTGGCAACTTGCTTAATTACTTCCATAATTATTGGCTGCTTCAGTATGTTTATCAAAAAATCATTTCTATAGTGCCTAGAAAATCATCCGTGTCACCCAGATTTTGAAAAATATTAGCTGAATTATAAAGTACACGTTGAAATAGTTATTTAATTCACCAGTGTTTGTTATTATGATTCCTTTCTCACTTCTAATTTTGTGCTTTTTTTGGTGTGTATTTTCACACATACCCCTCCATTTTTTATTTACTTATTTTTAGTTAGACTACTTGGTGGCATATATGCTTCAGTATATGCTTCATTTGTCTGTTAAAAAATTCTGAAATTAAAAAAAAATTAAAAAAAAATAAAAAAAAAGGGGAAACAAAAAAAAAAGTTTTACTTTGGGATTCAGGTTTTTATTTTTCAATAATTTTATTTGTAAAACTTATTTCTTTCTCTTTTGTTTTCTTCCTCTTGTTTTACAAAGGTTTTGTTTTGTCTTTTAATATAATGTCTTGATTCAATATTATAATTTATTTATTTTCATTGTCTTTTAGAAGGAAAAAAATTTATACTTATAAAATTCCTTCTGCATACAGTTTGGCCACAGTCTTTAAGTTTTGATAAGGATTGTGAACATTACCATCATTACTAAATCAATAATTTAAGATTTGATTCAAGAATTATTTAGGAGCATTTTCATTTAATTGAATTTTTGCTTTTATTTTTTTTAATCTGTAGAAATTTATGAGGTACCTGTAAAGTTGGGTTACATGTATATAACGTGTAGTGATAAAGTCAGGGTATTTAGGGTGACCATATCCATAATGTAATACATTTTTGTTTAACCATAGTCACTCTACTCTGCCATCAGACACTGAATTCATTCCTTCTCTCTAACCATATGTTTGTACGCTTTAACCCACTACTCTTCATCTTCTCCCCTCTCCCCCAACTCACCCGTCTTAGACTCTGTCCTCTATTATGTCACTCTCTACCTGTATGTCATCAGATTTTTTTAGCTCCCACACATGAGTGTGAACAATGTGATATGTCTTTTGGTACCTGGCTTATTTCATTTAAGATAATGACCTCCAGTCCCATCCAGGTTGCTGCCTGGAAAATGACATGACTTCATTTTTTTTATGGCCAAATAGTATTCCATTGTGTATATATGCCATATTTTCTTTATCCATTCATCTGTTGATGGACACTTAGATTGATTCCATATCTTTGCTATTGTTAATAGTGCTGCAATAAACATGCAAGTACGGGTATTTCTTTAATAAATTGATTTCATTTCCTTTGGGTAGATACACAGTAGTGGGATTGCTGGATTGAATCATAGTTCTATTTTTATGTTTTTAAGAAATCTCCATACTGTTTTTCATAGTGTCTGTACTAGTTTGTAATCCCACCAACAGTGTGTTAGAGATCCCTTTTCTCTGTATCCTCAACAATATCTGGGTTTTTTTTTTGTCTTTTTGATAATAGCCATTCTGACTGGGGTAAGATAATATCACATTGTGGTTTTGATTTGCATTTCTCTGATAATTAGTGATGTTAAGCATTTGTTCATATACTTGTTGTCCGTTTGTGTGTCTCATTTTAAGAAATGTCTATTCATATTTTTGCCCACTTTTTAATAAGATTATTTTTTCCTGTTAAGTTGTTTGAGCTCTTAGCATATTCTAGATATTAGTGCTCTGTCAGATGAATAGTTTGCACATATTTTCTCCCATTCAACAAATTATCTCTTCATTATGTTGATTGTTTCTCTTGCTGTGGAGAAACCTTGTTGCTTAATTAAGTCCCACTTGACTACTTTTTGTCATTGCCTGTGGTTTTGAGGTCCTAGTCATAAATTCTTTGCTTAGACTAATGTCCATAAAGGTTTTCCCTAGGTCCCTAGGTTTTTGTCTAGTGTTTTTATAGTTTTGAGGCATACTTTTAAGTTTCTAATCAACTTCTACTTAATTTTTATATATAATGAGAGACAGGAGTAGAGTTTCATTCCTCTACATGTGGCTATCCAATTTTCCCAGCATCATTTATTGAAGAGGGTATCTTTTTCCCTATGTAATTTTTTGTTGGCTTTGTCAAAGATCAGCTGGCTGTAAATATGTGGCTTTATTGCTGGGTTCTCTGTTCTGTTCCACTGGTCTATGTGTCTATTTTTATATGAATACTATACTGTTTTGGTTACGATAGCCTTGTATTATATTTTGAAGTCAAGTAATGTGATGCCTCTAGCTTTGATCTTTTTGCTCCAGATTGTCTTGACTATTAAGGCTCTTTTTTAGTTCCATATAAATTTTAGGATTTTTTTTCTAATTCTGTGATAAAATGATGTTAATATTTAGATACTGATTGCATTGAATCTGTGGATTTCTTTGGGCAATATGTTCATTTTAATGATATTGATTTTTCTGATCAATGAGCATAGGATGTGTTTCCATTTGTTTGTGTCATCTGCAACTTCTTTCAGCAGTGTTTTGTAGTTATCCTTGTAGAGATCTTTCATCCCCTTGGTTAAACTTATTCCGAGGTATTTTATTTATTTATTTATTTTTTGTAGCTATTGCAAATAGGATTGGTTTCTTTCTCTGCTAGGGCATTATTGGTGTATTGAAACATTACTGATTTTTGCACATTGATTTTGTGTCCTGAAACTTTACTGAATTCATTTATCAAATATAAGAGTTTTGTTAAAGTCTTTAGGTTTTTCTAGATATAAGATCATATTATCAGCAATAAGGAGCTGTTTGACTTCCTCATTTCCAATTTTGATGTCTTTTATTTCTTTTTCTTGCCTTATTTCTCTGGCTAAGACTTCCAGTACTATGCTGAATAGGAGTGGTGAAAGTGAGCTTCCTTGTCTTAAAGGGAGCTAAGACAGTTCCTTGTTCCAGTTCTTAGAGGAAAGGCTCTCAAATTTTCCCTATTCATTAGGATGTTAGCTGTTGGTTTCTCATATACAGCCTTTATTATTTTGAAGTATGTGCCTTGTATGCCTAGTTTGTTGAGTGTTTTTATCATGAAAGATTGTTGAATTTTATCAAATGCTTTTTTTGTGTCTATTGAGATGATCCTATGTTTTTTTCCTTCATTCTCTTGGTGTGATATATCACGTTTATTGATTTGCATATGTTGAACCATTCTTGAATCCCTGGGATAAATCCTACTTGATCATGATGTGGTTAAATTTGGTTTAATAGTATTTTGTTGAGGATTTTTGTGTCTATGTTCATCAGGGATATTGACCTGCAGTTTTCTCTTTTTGTTGTGTCCTTGTCTGGTTTTAGTATCAGGGTGATGCTGGCCTCATAGAATGAGTTAGGGAGAATTCCCTCCTCTGTGACTCTTTTGGGATAATTTTAAGAGGATTGGTATTAGCGGTTTTTTTTGTTTGTTTGTTTTTGCTTTTGTTTTTGTTTTTTTGGGTTTTTTGGTATATTTGGTAGAATTTGTCTTTGAATGCATATGGTCCTCAGCTTTTCTTCTTTAGGAGAAGTTTTATTACTGATTTAATCTTGCCACTAGTCTGTTCAGGTGTCCTATTTCTTTCTTATTCAATCTTCATAGCTTGTATGTTTCCAGGAATTTATCCATTTCCTCTAGGTTTTTCAGTCTGTCAGCATCTAGAGTGTTCATAATGGTCTCTGATGATTTTTTGTATTTCTGTCATATCAGTTGTAATGTCTCCTTTTCATTTCTGATTTTGTATACTTTGGGTCTTCTTTTTTTGATTAGTCTGGCTAGTAGTTTATCAATTTTGTTTATCTTTTCAAAGAACCAACTTTTGGTTTTGTTGATCCTTCGTATTGTTCTTTTTCCATCTATTTCATTTAGTTTTGATCTGATCTTTATTATTTCTTTTCTTCTGCTAATTTTGGGTTTCAATTATTTCTGTTTTTCTAGCTCCTTTAGGTACATTGTTAGAACGTTAATTTATAATCTTTCTACTTTTTTTGATGTAGGTATTTATTGATATAAACTCGCCTGCTAGCACTGCTTTTGCTGAATCCCACAGGTTTTGATATGTTGTGTTTCCATTTTCATTTTTTTCTAGAAATTGTTTTTATTTCCTTCTTAATTTCTTCATTTACTCAATGGTTATTCAGGTGCACATTGTGTAATTTTCATGTACTTGTATAATTTATGAAGTTTCTCTTGGTATTGACTTCTGTTTTATCCCATTGTAGTCTGAGAATATACTTGATATGATTTTTATTTTTTAAAAATTCATTGAGACATGTTTTCTGGTCTAACATACAGTCCATCCAGGAAAATGTTCTGTGTGCTGATGAAAAGAATGCACATTCTGCAGTTGTTGGATTAAATGTTCTGTAAAAGTCTATTAGGTCCATTTGGTCTAAAGTCAAGTTTAAATCCAATGTTTATTTGCTGATATTGTAGACGATCTGTCTAATGCTGAAAGTGGGGTGTTGACATCCTCCACTATTATTGAATTGCTGTCTCTCTCTCTTTTTAGATATGGTAATATCTGCTTTCTGAATCTGGTGTTCCAGTATCAGGTGGATATATATTTAGTATTCTTATATCCTCTTTCTGGATTGATAACTTTATCAGTATAAAATGACCTTCATCTTTTTTTTTTTATTTTTTACTATTCTTGACTTAAAGTCTGTTTTATCTAAGTATAGCTATTCCTGCTCACTTTTATTTTCTGTTTGCATGAATATCTTTTTTCATCCCTTTGCATTCAGCCTGTATGTCTCTTCAGTGATAAGGAGAGCTTCTTATAAGCTGCATATATTAAATAGTTGGATCATATTTTTTAAAAATCTATTCAATAATTCTATATCTTTTTATGTGAAGAATTTAGTCTGCTTATATTCAAGGTTATTATTCATATGTGAGGATTTTTCCAGTTATGTAATATTGTTGATTATTTCCCAGTTGTTTTATATATTCTTTCTTCTTTTCTTTTTCTCTTGTTGTTTGTCACTTGGTTTGGTGGAATTTTGTAGCTGTGTCATTTGACTCCTTCCTCTTCTTCCCTTCTGTGATTGCTTTACCAGTGAGTGTACACTTGCACATTTTTGAATCTAATGTTGTCCTTTTGCTTCCAGATTTAGGACTCCTTTGAACATTTCTTGTGGGGCTAGTCTAGTAGTAACAAATTCACTCAACATTTTTTTTTCTGGGAAAGACTTTATTTCTCTTTAATTTTTAAAGCTTAATTTTGTTAGATATAGTATTATTGACTGGCAGTTTCATTTTTGGGGGTTTTTTTAAAATTTTTTCCCTCTAAGCACTTTGAATATATCATCCCATTCACTTCTGGCCTGTAAGTTTTCTCCTGAGAAATTCACTGTTAGTCTCATGGGTTTTCCTTTTTGGGTGACTAGGCACTTTCATTTTGCTACTTTTAGCATACATTCTTTGTCTTTGACTTTAAACAGTCTGATTATAATGTGCCACGGAGAAGACATTTTTGCATTATGTCTACTTGGGTAACATAGAGCCTCCTGCATCTGAATTTCTACATCTCTGGCTAGATTTGGAAGTCATCTATTATTTCATTAAATAGATTTTTCTAAACCTTCATTTTCTCTTCACCTTTAGAGATAATAATAATTTGTATATTCGATCACTTTATGTTTTCCCAAATGTCACGAAGGCTTTATTCATTCTTTTTTCTTTATTTTTGTCTCACTGGGCTATTTCAAAAGACCTGTCCTTTTTATTATTTCAAAAAATATGGGGTACAAGTGGTTTTGAATGTGGATAAATTGTATCATGCTGAAGTAAGGACTTTAAGTGAATCTGTCACCAGAAAAGTGTATGTTATACTCAATAGGTAAGTTTTTATCTCCCCCTCCCCCTCCCCCCCCCCTCCCCCTCCCCCTCCCCCTCCCCCTCCCCCTCCCCTCCCCTCCCCCTCCCTCCCTTGCCCCTTCTTAGTTTTCAATGTCCATTACTGCTCTTTATGACCATATACATCCTTCATTTAGCTCCCACTTATAAGTTAGGACATATGATATCTGTTTTTCCATTCCTGAGATACTTCACTTAGGATAATGGTCTCTGGTTCTATCAAAGTTGCTGCAAAAGACATTATTTCATTCCTTTTTATGGCTGAGTACTACTTTATGGTGTACATATACCACACTTTCTTTATCCACTCATCAGTTGATAGGCACTTAGGTTTATTCCATATTTTTGCTATTGTGAGTTGTGCTGTGATAAACACTTGGGTAAAGATGCCTTTTTTACAAAATGACTTCTTTTCTTTTGGGTAGATACCCAGCAGTGGGATTGCTAAATCAAATGGTAGGTCTACTTTTAGTTTTAAGGAATCTTCATACTGCTTTTCATAGCAGTTGTACAAGTTTGCATTCCAACCAACAGTGCCTAGTGTTCCTTTTTTACCCCAAATGTGACAATGTCTATTGTTTTTTGACTTTTTAATAATGGCATTTCTGACATGGATAAGGTGGTATCTCATAGTGATTTTGATTTGCATTTCCCTGATAATAAGTGATGTTGAGTATTTTTTCATATGTTTTTTGACCATTTGTCTCCCTTCTTTTGAGAAGCGTCTGTTCATATATTTTGCCCATTTATTGATGGGTTTTTTTTTCTTGCCGAATTGTTTGAGTTCTTTGTAGATTCTAGATATTGGCCCTTTGTCAGGTGCATAGTTTGCAAATATTTTCTCCCATTCTGTAGGTTTAACTAGGTCTATTTACTGTTGATTATTTCCTTTCCTGTGCAGAAATTTTTTAGTTTTATTAAGGCCAATTTACTTATTTTTGTTGTTGCTGTATTTGCTTTTGGGTTCTTAATTAAAATTCTTTGCCTAGGTCAATTTCTAGAAGAGTTTTTCCTATGTTTTCTTTTAGAATTTTTATGATTTCAGGTCTTACATTTAAGTCTTTAATCCATCTTGAGTAAATTTGAGATAGGGATCCAGTTTCATTCTTCTGCATGTGGTTATCCAGTTTCCCAGAACCATTTGTTGAATAGGGCATCCATTCTGCAGTGTATATTTTTGTCTGCTTTGTCAAAAATCTGTTGGTCATAGTTATATGGTTTTATTTCTGGGTTCTTTATTCTGTTCCATTGGCCTATGTGTCTACCTTTATGCCAGTACCATGCTGTTTTGGTTATTATAGGCTTGTAGTGTAATTTGAAGTCAGGTAATGTGATGCCTCCAGATTTGTTCTTCTTGCTTAGGATTGCTTTGGCTATTCGCCATCTTTTTTTGGTTCCATATGAAATACAGGATTATTTTTCTACATCTGTGAGAAATGACATTGGAATTTTGATGAGACGTGTTGAATCTATAAATCACTATGAGCAGTATGGATATTTTAACAATGTTGATTCTTCCAATACATGAGCATGGGATGTTTTTCCATTTGTTTGTGTCATCTCTGATTTCTTTCATCAGTGTTTCATAGTTCTCCTTGTAGAGATCTTTCACCTACTTGGTTAAGTATATTCCTAGGTATTTTATTTTCTTTGTAGTGATTGTAAATGAGATTGAGTTCTTAATTTGACCTCAGATTGTTAGTATATAGAAATGCTATTGATTTGTGTACTTTAATTTTGTAACCTGAACATTTACTGAATTTATTTATCAATTCTAGGAGTCTTTTGGTGGAGTTTTCAGGGTTTTCTAGGTATAAAATCATATCATCAGAAAACAGGGATATTTTGACCTCTTCTCTCTCAATTTGGGTGCCCATTATTTCTTTCTCTTGCCTGATTGCTCTGGCTAGGCTTCCAGTATTATGTTGAATTGAAGTGGTGACAGTGGGTATCTTCGTCTTGTACCAGTTCTTAGGGGGAACCATTTTCAACCTTTCTGCATTCCATATGATGTTGGCTGTGGGTTTGTCATATATGGCGTTTATTATTTTGAGATGTGTTCCTTCTATGCCTAGTTTGTTGAGGGTTTTGATCATGAAGGGGTGCTAGATTTTATCAAATGTTTTCTCTGCATCTATTGAGATGATCATATGATCTTTGTTTTTAATACTCTTTATGTGGTGAATCACATTTATTGTTTTGTGTATATTGAACCATCCTTGCATCACTGGGGTGAATCTGACTTAATCATGGTGGATTATGTTTTTGATGTACTATTAAATTCTTTTTGCTAGTATTTTTTTTTTTTTTGTATTTTTGCATCTATGTTCATGAGAGATATTGGTCTGTAGTTTTCTCTTTTTGTTGAGTCCTTTCCTGGCTTTGGTATCAGGATGATACTGGCTTCATAGAATGAGTTAGGAAGGATTCCTTCCTTCTTGATATTATGAGACAGTTTTAGTAAAATGAGTGCCAATTCTTCTCTGTAGGTCTGGTAGAATTTGGCTGTGGATGTTTCTGGTCTGGGGCTTTTTTCTGTTGGAAGAATTTTTGTTACTATTTCAATTTCGTTACTCATTATTGGTCTGTTCAGGATTTCTATTTCTTCCTGACTCAAGCTCGGGAGGTCATGTGTTTCCAAAAATTTATCCATTTCCTCTAGATTTCTACTTTGTATGTGTAGAGGTTTTCATAGTAGTTATAGATGATATTTTGTATATTTTTGTATCAGTAATATATCCTTTTAATTTCTAATTGAGTTTATTTTGGTCCTTTGTCTTCTATTTCTTGTTAATCTAGGTAGAGTCCTATATTCTGTAGTTTTGGGGTAGAATGCTCTGTAGACATCTGTTAGGTCCATTTGTTCCAGAGTCTTGTTTAAGTACAGTGTCTATTTGTTGATGTTCTGCCATGATGATCTGATTAGTCTGTCAGCAATTATGATGTTGCTATTTATTTCTTTGCTTAAGTATAGTAGTATTTGATTCATTAATCTGGGTGCTCCTGTATTAGGTGCATATATATTTAGGATTGTTATATCTTCTTGTTGAATTGCTCCCTTCATCATTATATAATGACTGTCATTGTCTTTTTTTTTTTAAACCATTGTTGATTTAAAGTCTGTTTTATCTGATATGAGAATAGCTACTCCTGCTTGCTTTTGGTTTCCATTTGCCTGGAATATTTTTTTTCCATCCTTTTTTCTTGAGACTATGAGAATCCTTGTAAGACGGGTTTCTTGGAGACAGCATATATTTGGGATATGCTTTTCAATTCATTAAGCCTGCCTGTATCTTTTAAATAGTGCCTTAAGACCATTTATGTTCAATGTTAATATTGATATGTGAGATACTGTTCTGTTCATCATGTTGAACGATACTTAATTGCTTTGTTTTCTCCCTTGTATTATTGTTTTATAAGAGTTGTGAGCTTTAACTTTCAGGTGTTTCTTACATTGGTGGATATTGATTGTTCTGTTCCATGTATAGAGGACTTAAGCATTTCATGTAGGGCAGGTCTAGTGGTGACAAATTCCCTTAGTGTTTGCTTGTCTGGGAAAGATTTCATTTCTTCATTTATGAAACTTAGTTTTGCAGGATACAAAATTCTTGGCTGGCAGTTATTCTGTTTAAGAAGACTAAAAATGGGACCCCAACACTTTCTGGCTTGAAAGGCTTCTGCTGAGGGGTCTGCTGTTAGTCTGAATGGTTTTCCTTAGTAAGTAACTTGTTGATTTCATCTTGAAGCTTGTAGGATTTTATCCTCCACTTTGACTTTGGTCAGGCTGATGATTATATGTCTTGGTGATGTCCTAATTGCCATGAATCTTCCACATGTTTGATGACTCTTTTTTATCTGATTATCTAAACCTCTATCAATATCAGGGAAGTTTTCCTCTATTATTCTCTCAAATAGTTTTTCCATGCTTATTTCTTTTTCTTCTTCTCCCTCAGGGATACCTATAATTCTTATATTCATTTGCTTTGCATAATCACATATTTCTCTTAGTGATTGTTCATTCTTCTTTGTTGTTTTATCTGCATTTTTTACTGACTGGGTAACTTTAAAGTCCTTGTCTTCAAGCTCTGAAATTCCTTCTTCTGCTTAGTCTCAGCTGTTAAAGCTTTCTGCTGTATTTGAAATTCCCTAAATGACTCATTTTTTTAAGTTCTGTTATCTCTTTTCTAATGTTATTTATCTCTTTAGTGAATTTTTCCTTCATGTCCTCAATTATTTTCTTTGGTTTTCTATCATCTCCTCAATTCCATTCACTTTACTTGCCACCCACAATTTGAATTCCATATCTATCATTACAACAATTTCTTTTCTGTTGGAGTTCAATGCTGGGCAGCTATTGTGATCCTTTGGAGATGTTGAGACAGCCTGATTTTTTCATGTTGCCAGAGTTTTTATGCTGGTTTCTTCTCCTCTGGGGCCTCCTCTCTCTGCTCAAAATAGAGAGCAGATATGATACAACTATTCTCCTCTTCTGGGACCTCTGTTGCTTTGTGGAGATAGGGAATGGTCCCTGGATGATATGCTTGGGTCCTACTCTGGACACTTGACCAGGCAAGAGAGAGGCAGGTGCACTGTGAGCCTTTCACATTACTCTGCTGCATCTCCCCATTTCCCCATGGTTGTCACCAGGCTGTTGTGGCAGGGCCAGTCCCTAGTGCCAGGTGCATGGAAGGGGTTAGGCTGCCTGACAGGATAGGGCATGCTCACAGGATGTAGGAGGTCTGTTGGGTGTCATGCACACGCATGTAGGCTTGGGTGCTAAGGTGTCAGGTGCATGGGCAGGATGAGGTACAGGAGGGTGGCATAATAAGTGTGCATGGTATAGCAGGCCTGTGGGCTGGAGCAGGCCCATTAGGCATGGGGCAAAACAGTCCCTGGTGCAAAGTGGGACAGTGAGTCAAGCTCATATATCAGCAGACCAGGGCTCCAGGATAGAGCTGACCCATGGGGCAGGGTGCTTATGTGGGATGAAGCAGGTCTGTGGGGCATGGCCCTCACATGCACAAGCCAGGGTGTCTATGGGGCAGGGCATGTGGGTGGGGCAGGGTGTGCACAGGGCATGGCACCCAGGGCACCTCTGCAGGATGGTGTGGGTCCATGGCATGCAGTCCAGCCAGATACAAAGGCAGCAACTTCACTGACTTTTGTGTCTCTTAGGGCCTCTCAGGCAGCAGTAGCAGTGACGATCCAGCTGCCCCAACAGTGAGCAGTGGGTACCTAGGACTATGGGCAGTTGCTATGCCCGAGTCTTGCAAGAAGTATAATTGGGATGGATCCCCAAGACCACAGCATCAGGAGCCAGGCTTATAGTCTCCTACTCTTCCCAGGGCCCCCAGCAGTGGTGGCAGTGGGGGTACATGTCATCTGTCCACAGGGTGCATGTCAGAGCCAAGATTCACCACTCCCTCCGCTCCTGGCAGGAGCAACAGTAAGGCAGCAGTCACAGATCTGACCCCTGGGAAAAAGTAGCATTCCAGGATTGGGATGTTACGATGATGCCAGCTGCAGTGCCCAGGGCAAGTCAGCCATCCCTTCTCTCCAGAGCATCATGGCTGCACAGCCTCCAGTCAGGTTTCTCTATCTAAGATTCTTTCTTCTGCTTGATCTAGTCCATTGTTGGAGCTTTGAAAGGTAGTTTGTATTTCCTTCAATGAATTCTTTAGTTCCAAAATTTCTATTTGGTTCTTTTTGAAAATATCTATCTCTTTGGTAAATTTCTCATTCATATCCTGGATTGTTTCTCTGATTTTTTGTATTGTTTTTCAAAATTCTCTTGTATTTCACTGAGTTTGTTTAACATCAGTATTTTGAATTCTTGAACCAGGATTTTGTGAATTTCTTTTTGATTGGGTTCTATTGCTGGAGAGTTATTGTGTTCCTCTGATAGTGTCATATCTTCTTGCTTTTTCACGTTTCCTGTGTCCTTATGTTGATATCAGCACATCTGGTGTAACAGATGCTCCTACCAATTTTTTGAAGCTGCTTTACTGGGGAAGATTTTTTTCCTGAAGATGTATATATGTTGTTAGTTGCATATAGTACTTTAGCTTTCATTTTTAGTGCTTGCAGTAGTGTGATCCCTGTATGAATTCTTTGGCAGTACACAGTGTCAGAGGTATCTGTGATTTCCTCAGTGGCTTATGGTATGGCTATTAGCAGAGGCTCTGGTGAAGTTTTTCTGGGGACTAGAATGCCAAGTGGGCCAGTCTTCAGGCCCCAGTGGTGGCAGCAGCGCCCTGAGTGTGCCTGTTCTTGGGCCCCAGAGCAGTTTATGCTGGCACTGGTGTCAGTGGGTCCTGGAGGTCCAATTCTTTGGCTTCCAGGTGGCTCGCTCAGATGCTGGAAGTGATAGTAGTGGGTCGGGTTTGTGGGCAGTTTCTTAGACTCCTGGGCAGCTGGTGTGATGCAGGTGATGGTAGTAGCAGTGGTGGAGCAACCCACTGGAACCCAAGTGGTCTGTGCTGCTGGTGGTGGTGGCTGTGACTGGTTGAGCAGTCCATTTTCCTGGCCAGCTGGTGATGAGTGCAGGTGGGTGTCATCTGTGA
The DNA here is from genome assembly GCA_023783475.1 of Daubentonia madagascariensis. Classification (NCBI taxonomy): domain Eukaryota; kingdom Metazoa; phylum Chordata; class Mammalia; order Primates; family Daubentoniidae; genus Daubentonia; species Daubentonia madagascariensis. The sequence goes on from JAKFHU010000633.1 coordinate 4,469,993, forward strand.
TGGCATCAGTAGGTTTGGTTAAACCAAGTTCAGACCCCAGAAGGAGTCTGAAGGTGGCAACAATGATGGACTAGGCTGGGCAATTTCCAGGCCCCCGGACGGCATGCTCAAGTACTTGGAGGATGTGACTGGGCCAGCAGACTTGTCCTCAGGCCCCCTAAACTCAGTGAGTTCAGGTATTGCCTACTATAGGCAAAGGTGGGATAGTCCTGGGGCTGCCAGAAGAATGCTCAGATGTGGGCTACGGTGGATGTGCTGCAGGCCTGACCTGGGGAAGTGCAGGGTGCCTCTCAGGTGGAGCAGCGTGGGCAAATAGCTGTGGGGAGTACAATTTGCTCATGCTCATGTCTTGTCTTCACAACTGCCCATAGTAGTAGCAGCAGTGAAATTTGGCATAGGGGTGCGTGGGAGTGCCCGATCTCCCCTCTGCCTCCTTGGCCTGGTGGTGGCTGCAGAAGCATCAGCTATAGTCCAGCCTAAGGGTGGGGCATAGACCCCAGGTGGCTAAACTCTCAGAATGGCACCAAGCTGAAGCTGCTCTGTGCTCTGATGCCTATAGAACTCCACATGAGTTCTCCTTCTGAAGCAATTTCTCTGTGCAATGTCTACGCAGCTCCCTACGTTAGGCTAGAGGCCCACATTGGTTGAAGTGTTTTCCCATAGCTAAGACTATACAAGCCTATGGCAGGAATGTGGAACCTGGGGATTTCTCTCCTACCCTTTTCCTGTACCCAGAAGCTTCTTCTAGCTCCCAGACAATCCCACTTGAGCCTGTTTTACTTTGAAATTTTGGTTTCTTAACTGAGTCAGAGAGCATAGTATATACAATTTCATCTTTTTAGAATGCACTGATAATTTCTTTGTAAATTAATACTTCTTACCAATTTTTTATGCACATCCCATGGAAGCTGATAAGCCAAGATCATTTTCTGTTGTAGGGTACAGTGTGCTCCTTCCCATTAAGGAGGGATTCTTGTGAGGTTAGAATATATTTCCTAGCAATTGAGGGCCTGTTTTGCCTTTCCACAACGCACATTATCAAGTTGGACACACTTACATCAAGGCAGCAACAAAAAGGAGGACTTAAAAATTTTAAATAAAAAATAAAAAAAAATTAAGCAAAGTGCTGGAAATATTTCCGTGCATCCTTGCAGTTTGTTTCTTAGCTCCAGAGACTAGATAAGAGCAGAATCAATTTGTATACTCAATTAATATGTTTCAAAATGAAGTCTGTCAATTTATAAAATCTCCTATTTAAGTCAAACTAATTAGGCAATTTTCATCACCTTAAAAAGATAACCCTAATGAAAAACAGCCACCATCACACTTCTTTACTTGGGTGCACCTGGATCTCTGTTTTCCTTTTAAAAACCCCAGTCTATGTGTTCAATATCAGCTGGAAATGAACTGATGCTATTATGCTTAGTTCATATTAAGTATGATCAGCAAATTTTCCTTTAGAATTTCCTTTTATCCCTCGTGAAAAAAAAATTGTTTTAAATTAACTCAAGTTCTCAATATCTCTTTCCTGGATTATTACAACCACTTATTAGCTGGTCCCTCTGGTTCTACCCTAGCCTTCTTCTCAAAAGAAAAGCTACAATTATCCTTTTGACCAGAAGATATACATTTTTTAAAGGTTCACAACTGTCTTTTACTCTTTACACTATTTATTACCTCTGCCTGAAATGTTTTTCCCTCCTATGACCACATAGCTAATTTCCACACATCCCTCATGTGTTTGCTCAATTCTACCCTTTACAGTGAGGCCCACTCTGATGTTTTTAATAATACGCCCTGCTCCTTGATGCTAGCATTTCCAATCTCCTTTACTTCACTCTAATTTTTTGTTTTTCCATAGCATGTATTACCTTCTAAAGTAGTATATGTATTCATGATTTATTGGCTTACTCTCCTTGCTTGAATATAAGCAGCAGGTCAGGGATCTTCATTACTTTGTTCACTGAGGAATCCCAAGCACTAGTTCAGTTCCTTCCACATAGTATGCGCTCAATAAATATTTGTTAAATGAGTAAATAATGGTAAGATTTTAAACTCACCTGGAAAAATATATTCTTAAAATACAACATTGGGAAAAGAAGCAGTCAAAATTCACTGTCATCATTTAAAAATCCAAACACAAATATTTAAACATGTAAAAAATAAAAAAGAATTAAACAGCTTTCAGGCCTATGAGGCATGATGAAACAAACATGTTACACATTCATGAACTGTTACATGGGGTGATGGTGTGAGCCTCAAGGATGCTCCTCAGCCCTGTCTGGTATTAATCTGAGCACAGAGAAGCTCTAATACAATAGTATAGTCAATTGTGCAATTTTATATTGAATAGGCAGTCATGAGCCTGCATTTAAAACAAACAAAAACACTGTGGAGCTATACATTTCCTAATCAAGGGCACATTTTTATCAATTTAGATTTAGACATGGAGATTGCAGGTAAATTTTCTTTCTGAGGTCTTCACAAAACCATATTGACCCAGACACATTGATAAATAGATTATGTAACTCCAGTGTGTCAAATATGGCAAATTAGGCATTAGAGAGTGCTTTAAAATTACAAACTGTCAAAAATGTTAAAAATAAATGTGAATCAATAATTACAAAATAGTTTTTTTAATTGCCTGAAGTAATAACAGACATAATGATGCTTGTTGTCAGTACAATAAGATGGGATATTTAAGAACACCTTCCACACTCATATCCTCAAAGGTTAGTTTTAAATCCAGGCAGTCATGCTTAAAATAACACTCCTTTTGTTGTTGTCCAGTACCTTCCAGGTGTCACTTGCCCATTCCCCTACAGACGATACAAGGGGTGGGATGGAGAAATTAGAATTATTTTGTTATTATAAGGTTCTTACACTCCTTGTGAAGTAATAGAGTGTTATTTGAACTTATTATTGGACTTGGATTAGTTGTAAATATATACTGTAAACAATAAAACAACAACTAAAAAAAAGTAAAAAAAGAAAGGTACAGCTTATATGTTGAGAAAAGAGAAAATGGAATCATATAAAATAATCAATTAAAAACACAAAAGGTGTAAAAATAATGGAAGACAAAAACAGAAACAAAGAACAAGGGCAACACATAGAAATAAAAACCAATATGATAGATATTAATCCCATTACATGAATAATCTTTTTGAACATCAGTGGTCAAAATAAACCAGCTAAAAGACAGAGATGGTTAGGGTGGATTAAAAAAGAACACCCACTTGTATGTTGTCTACAAGAAATCCACTTTAAATATAAAAACACACATATATTAAAAGTAAATATATGTAGAAAATTAGACCATGCTAACAAGACTAATCAAAAGAAAATGGGAGTAGCTATCATTAATTTTAGATAGAGCAGACTTCAGAGCATGGAAATTTATCAGGGGTAAAGAGAGGCATTACATAATGATAAAGGGGTTAGTTCTCTAAGAAGACAAAACAATTCTTAACATGTATGTGCCTAACAAAAGAACATCAAAATACATGAGGAGAAAACTGAAATAAATGTGAGGAAAAATATATAAACCCACTATTATAGTTGAAGACATCAACACCCCTCTATCAGAAATGAACAAATACAGCAGGCAGAAAATCAGTAAGGAAAGAGTTGAACTCAACAACACCATCAATCAACTAGATACGATAGACGTCTATAGGCTACTTCATCCAACAATAAAAGAATGAACACTCTTCTCAAGTTCACATGGTATATTCACCAAGACAGGCCACATTCTGGGCAATAAAACACACCTTGACAAATTCAAAAGAACAGAATCATACAATATCTGCTCTCAGACCACAGTGGAATGAAACTAGAAATCAATAAAAGAAATAGCTGGAAAATCCCAAATTACTTGGAGCTTAAACAACCCTTCTAAATAACACATGGGTTCTCCTTCTTACCAGATCAACAATCTGATGACTTGTTTCCCAGTTCTGATAATGAGTCTTAAAGTTGAGATTCAGAGATAGCTCTGAACAAAAAGTTCTAACTTTGCTTCTTTCCTATTTATATTAAATTGGTTAAAATGCTGCACTTGATTACAACTTCCTAGCTCTCTTTATGTATCACTCAATTGGTAGCATATAGTGAGATATTGTTACTGCAATCCCTATAGGCTTGCCACATTACATCGGTATAAGTGTTTCTTTTCTGAAATATTAATAAAGTCATCAACCTTTATTTTTCTTACCGAACATGTTTAAATATAATTGGACCACAGAAGAATAAACTCTAGCATATGCTCTCATTATTTTTTTACAAATATATATTCAAATATTTTTATCATTTCAATGCATTCAAAATGTTGTCATTCTAAAAGGATGTTGGTTTTCAAATAACATACATTTATACTTATATTATTTTAAAGAAAAAAGATAATTTTTCTAATCTGGCTAGTGTTTTACTTCAACAAACCTGTAGAAAACATTGTCCTTCTTCAAAGAACTTCATTGCTAACTAGGAAACATTTTGCCCTAAAGAGTAAGAAAACAATAGAGAGGCCCAGGAGTGGTGGCTCACACCTGTAATACTAGCACTTTAGGAGGCTGAGGTGGGAGGACTGTTTGAGGCCAGGAGTTCAAGACCAGCCTGAGCAAGAGCAAGACCCCATCTCTACAAAAAATAGAAGAAATTAACTAGGTGTGGTGGCGCATGCCTGTAGTCCCAGCCACCTGGGAGGCTGAGGCAGGAGGATTGCTTGAGCCTAGGAGTTGGAGGTTGCAGTGCGCTATGATGATGCCACTACACTCTAGCTTGGGCGACAGAATGAGACTCTGTCTCAAAGAAAAAAAAAAAAGAAGGAAAGAAAGAAAGAAAACTATAGAAAGAGAAAAATGTCATAATCTGTAAGCTTTCTCAGCAGCTGATATTTCAGATATAAGTTATTCTACATGTTTGTATCATTTAGTTTAAATCCAAGAATTTGACACTATAATTAAATTATAATATTGAGAAAGCCAAAAGCATCTACATTTGAATAAAATCAAAGAGAAGAGAGAAATGAAAGAAATGAGAGAAACACACTCATATTCTTAGCCCAGGTTTTTAAAGAACAGCCTCATGGCACTGGCTCCTTCTACTCTAAACAGCAGCAGCCGTAACAATGCAGCCATTCAGCTAAGAATGAAATGCACATGATTTCCAGGTGGCCTTCATCAATAGAGCAGCCTTAAATGACTATTTAAATTTTCCAGGAAGTGAAACATTTCTCAAATAAGAAGTCTATACAATTGAAATCCTGCCTACACAGCTAAGAAGGGAAGATTTGAAGCTGATACCTACCAGTATCACCACCTTAAAGCATTCCAACATTTTTTTAAATGAGCAAACTAATGATAATGAAACTAATTTTACCACATCACCCTGGGAGAGGAAGATTTTCTATTAATATAAACTTTTGCTATTAACAGTTAGGATATTCTGAAACTATTTACCATTAAGAGATAAGCACAATGAGAAAGGTAGGTTTTAACATACAGCACAGAATGTGCAAATAAAACCACTGATATAACAGTATCCCAGTATAATAGCATTTGCAACAGTCAACTTTATAGTTAAGGTTACAACTCAATTTCATATCTCTGTTTTACTTGCTCATAAAAACTTGGTGGGAAGTTCTTCAACATTAAAACTTTCCATACTTGGTTTCCATGTAAATAGGAATGATAAACATGAACGTTTTTCATTTTTAATAAAGGATTTTTTCTTTTCCTTTCTCCAAGGACAATTCCCTCACACAAATACTCTAACTAATAGAATGAACAATGGAGAATTTAAAATGTATGAATCTCCTAATTAAACTTCAAACATTCATTATGGACCCTTTTCTCTTAAACAACACCTGGAGTTCAGGGAATCTAAAAACCTGACAAAGCAGTAGTCCTCTGAAAAAAAGTCTCAGTTCCAAAAACCAATCTAATCACCTGAAACTTATTCATACATTAACTAAAGAGGTGCTGAATATGATTATGGGAGGTTTAGTGGGCTTAGATCACAGTACATACTCCACTAAAATCATATAAAATCATTTTTGCTAACAGGTCTGCCTTGGGATTTTCCTATTTGCATTGTAATTTTTTCAAAATTTTCTGTATAATTTTATTTTTTGTTTTTTGTTGATATGTAATAGTTATACATATTTTGGGGGTACATGTAATATTTTGACACCTGTATATAATGTGCAATAACCAAATCAAGGTGATTGGGATATCCATCACCTCAAACATTTTTCTTTTCTTTGTGTTGGGAACATTACAATTCTCCTCTTTCAGCTATTTTGAAATTAAAATAAATTATCGTTAACTACAATTTCCCTACTGTACTATAGAATACTAGAAATTATTCCTTCTACTTAAGCTTATTTTTGTAACCCTTAACCAACTGCTCTTTGTTCCCCCTCCCTTCTTCCCTTCACTTATGATTTTTTATTTGCCCATGTCAGACAACAATTATTTTTAATTCACACATAATAATTGTACATATTTATTTATTAGGTACAGAGTGATATTTTGATACATGTATACAGTATGATGCTTTAACATCTTACAAAAGCTTTCTGGCTGGGGAGAGGTGGCCCCTTCCCATGCTAGCCTATTCTGGGAGATAGCAAAGAACCCGGCGGGAGCATGTCTTTGATATACAAACTAGCCAATCCAAAGGCATGCTTCCTCTATCTGGCCCATATTGCCTATATTGCCCAGGAGGCAACAGTCCTCTGCCTTAATCATCCTAGGGCCAGGGACCAGGCAACTAGGGGCCAGCCCTGTAGCCCAAAGCCCACCAAAATTATTCAAACTAGCCAACCCTAAACTGTTCACACTGCCTTGCCTTGCCTTTCCTGCAGAAACCTCAATAAAGACAATAGCCTAAACCATCCTCTCATTCCTGTCTTCTGCTTCCTGACTACACTGGTATCTTTCCCATGTGGCCCTGTGTGGCATACTGTGACTCCTGTCTCTAGGACCTCTGAGTATAATATACTTTTGGTTTTTTATCCTGATCTTTTCCTCTGTTTTCTCTTGTGACTGACTATCACATAAAAGAATAATACAAAACACCCTTCTCCCCAGATGTTACTTAATGCTTCATTAGCAAGGATGTATAGTTGAGCATGACCAATAAAGCAGACCTGTAATATTTGACAATAAGATTTTCTTTCTATCCACTTCCATCACATAACTTCCTTCAAAATTTTTTTGATATCCCAGGCAAATATCTAGCTCTGCTCTCATCAATGATATCAGACTGTCTTCTAGAAACTGCTGACAGCCCTCAAGGCCTCACCCTTCCTTGAAGGATTGCTTAACCAGGAGCCAGAATACAGCTAAGCAAGGGTGGTAGGAAATGTATGGAGACAGTAACTTGGGGAGGCGGGTGGGAAGGGCATTGCTTGCCTTTAGTGTGTAGGAACTAAGGATGCTAATTATCTTCCAACATTCTGTAGTCACAAAAAATGAATTGTAGTGTCCAAAATGTCAGTAGCACCTCCTTGAGAAATAATAGTGTACATATTCTCTCACTTCAATAAATTGGTCATCTAGGATGTCATTCATGTTAGACCTGCCTAGTCCTCGATGTCTTAGCAAACAAGAGCTGTGGAAATATACTGCATAATTCACAACAGAAAATGGCTATATTGTCCTGGTTGGAGTAGATCTCAAGAAAATGTTCTCCCTCCCCCAAATGAATATGGAACCTAGAAATAGTCACTTGAGATTCAGATATTCTGTTTATAAAGGACTTTGAATGTTCATAAATAAGATGAGGTCAAGAATACAAATCCCCACACTCCAGGTCTTTATTGACTAGACTGATAGAGCATAAGAGTGGCGGGGTGGTGAATATGGAGAAGGGGGTGTAGGCATTCCAGCAGTCTAGAAAAAGAGAAAACAATACTATACACATAACAAAAACTATAGGGAAGGTAAAGAGAACTATAGGGACATTGGTATCTGATATTTGCTAACATTCCCAGGTCCAAGTCCTCTGTTTTGTTGCTTAATATGAATGACATTAGTCAACTTCTTCTAGAAGCTGGCACTTCACATAGATAAAGCACAAGTGAAGATGTGGAAAGAAAAATCTAAAGACCAGTTTGGTACCCCAAATCCTGAGAAAAGCAGCAGCATTAGGAAGTAATAATAGGTATCATTTATTGAATACTTATTCTGTGCTAGGTGCTAATACATGCATTATTTCACTTCATCCCCACAACTCTAAGAGTTCTTGTGACCAATTTTAGATGCAAGGCTCATGAAGGTTAGAGAGGTGATATCACTCGGCCAAGGTCACAGTAGCTGGCACATGGAAGAGTTAGGCTTGAACCCAGGTCTCCTTTAGTTGAAATCAAAAGCTCTTAGCCACTACTCTAACCTTCCTTCTCAGTGAAAATCATGAAAGTTGCAATATTATGGTGCTTAGGACACAAAAGCAGCCCCAGCACACCGAGACAGCCCTCCTTGGACCTCCACTTTGCTGGAGAAAATAAGCAGCATTTGAAAGGAGTGATGCTGCCTAAATTCACCTGGAAACTGGCCAGGCAGAAAACCAGCAGAAGAGTGATGTCACTGGCACAGGGTAAAGAAGAAGCTTGGAGAAAGTGTCTGTGGCAGCCATGGAAAGTTTCCATCAGCTCTCCTGTGTGGAAACACAATTGACAGAAGGCCTCTGCTGCTGCTTTTCTGACTCCACCACTGCATTCACACCCCTGAACTGTTCCCAGCCAATGCTTAAGTGCTTGGGAGACACCAATGCATGCAGGCTTAATTCTGTGAGACACAAGACTCCTCTGGTAGGCAAGTTTGGCTTGTAGACTCCCATTAGCCTGGCTAACACAACTCAGAACTATGCTGCAGTCTTAGACTCTTCCTGCCCAAGCCTCCTTCCTTCTGTCTCTCCTTCAATGGGGTCAGACCTGCATTGAGAGTGTGGTCTGAAGGTTTTCCCCACCTTCTCCAGCATCTTCCCATTTCTCCTCCACAGACAATTCCTCTAACAAATTTCAGATTTCATCCCATCTTGGGGTCTTCTTCTCAGAGGACACAAAACTTCTCAGAGGTCACAGATTATCCATGACCTCTAGTTAGATGGCTTCTCCAATCTCAAGAAGGAACAGTGAAGACATGAGTTCCTTTGCTGAGATGATTAAGGCTAGGCTTCTCCCTCAAGTTACTAAACTTGAGCATCTGGGATGCTAAAGCAATTGGAAGACTATAAGAAGGAAATAAAATGAAAATAAATAAGGTAAAGGCTGCAGGGTAAATCAAATAGAAAAGACTTAAAATTAATGTTTTCATCAGCAAAGGGCATAACTGATTCCACAAAAGAGACCTGATGATATGGAGGATCCACCGAAGAACTTTCCCCAGGAAACAGAGTCAAAAACCATGAGAGAACAAATCACAAACATGAAGCACAGAGACCCAAGAGCCAGCAAATTAAGTGATATGTAATGATTAATAAAAGACCAAAACTAATAAATAACAAAAATAAAATAGAGCAAAACATTCCTGAGCTGAGGAAAAAACTAGTTGAGCAGATGAAAATGTTTCTCAAGCTATAGGATAAAGTGATAAAAGAGTAGCACAACTGATCTAATTTTTCAGTCTAGTCTCTATCTTTCAAGCAACAGAATCTTTTTACATTTCTGGAGTCTTTTCTCTGTTTGATCACCCTTAAGGGGGTTAGGACAGGTTTTGTCAAATACTGTGTGAATTATAGGAAAAGCAACCTCACAACTCTGTAGGTTCATTCTTTATCCACATTAGAAGGGCAAACTGATGTTAGCTACTGAATTGCTCTCTCCTTCCCATCAAATACCTCAAACACCCTCTTTTCAACCTGCTAAAATAGTCTGTTTTACTCATTAGACCAGTTGACAACTGAACGGAAACATTATAGCCAGACACTCAATATATGGGCATTAGTTATTACCAAAGTTCTTTGTAGGATTTAAGTTTGTTCCCTACTGACTACATCCTACCCAAGACCCTCAACTTTTCCCACATTTGGAACTGAAATATGCGTGGGAACATTTTCATCAGTTTTAAGTTTTGGTTGTATGCGCAGATGGGGAGCTAAAGGAGGAAGCACTCTAGGGAATAGAAATGTGCTACTGTCCTGAAAGGGTTCTCCTTTGGTTTTAATTGCTTGTTTTGTTTGTTTTGTTTGCCTATTTATGTAACCTAAAGTTATCTACATCACTTCTTTACCAGGCATAACTGATATTCTAAAGAGCATGGTACCACAAAGATTTCACTTTATATAGCATGCCTTACCTTTGAGGGATACAATGAAGTGAATGCTTTGCTTAGCCACTCTTTGTATAGGATTTCATAAGGTTTTAAAGGCATTAATATATGTGCATCAGGCAAAAGTCTTACTTGCAAACCAATAGAAGCTGACTGATTAATCAAAAAAAGAGTTGAGAATTGTGAGAAGTTGACATAATTATGGGAAGGGCTAGAGGATCAAGATTAAGACTAGACTTCCATTTGTGAAATATTACCTTCCAAAAAGACCATCAGAAAAACCTGTAGATCGTGAAAAACTAGACCCATTAGACCTACAGCAGTAAGGGAAAACACAACCTTGAAAAAGTCTCAGTAGTATTTCAAAAGGGGGAAGTCAGGGGCAGATAGTTATAGGGTATTTAGGGTTCAGGCAGAATGATTTAATGCCATTGTTTCAGGAGTGGAATTGTTTAGGAATGGGCATGTTTCATGACACAATAGCTTTGGATTAGTAGGCACAGTGAGGCAAGAAGGGTCTTGAAGAAAGAAAATGTGTTATATATATACAATGAAACATCATTCAGCCTTAAAAAAAAGTAGGAAATCCTGCCATTTGCACCAACATGTATGTCACAGATGGAAAAATACTGTATTATAATCTCACTTTTGTGTGGAATTTAAAATAGTCAAACTTATAGAGAGTAGAATGGTGCTTGCTAGGGGCTCAGGGACAGGGAAATGGGGAAATGATGGTTAGAAGGTACAAAGTTTCTGTTATGCAAGATGAGTAAGTTCTGGAAATCTACTATATAGCATAGTGCCTATACCTAACAATACTATATTGTACACTTAAAATTTGCTAGAGGGTAGATCCTATGTTAAGTGTCTTTAACACATACACACAATATTAATAATAACAATAAGAAGAATTATAATAATAAAGAGGGCAGGGGAAACTTTGGGGAGGTGATGGATATGTTTATGGCTTTGATGGTAGCGATGGCTTCACAGGTATATACTTATCTCCAAACCCATTGATTTGTATATATTCATTATGTAAAGCTTTTCATATGTCAATCATATCTCAATAAAGGGGTTAAATAAAGAGAAGGGTCTTGAAGAGATATTACATTGATAAGAATGGTGGCTGGGAAATAATCTCTTTAGTAGAATAATTATGCATCCTGGACACAGGAGAAAATGGCTTTCGGGAGATAACTATTTCCACCACATGAAGTGACTCAAAACTTCATTCATGAATGCTCTGAGCCTTTTGTGATTCTGTCTGATATTTCAGTAATTTTCCATTACTTTTGACCACTGAACACAAATAAACTAGAAAGTTTCCCCAAGAGAGCTCCTAGGGTCAAGACATACTATTCCCTGCCTTCATTTTTGGGCATCAATGTGTTTTGTCCACTGATAAACAGGCTTATTCAAATATGCCAGTAAGTTTTCTAAACTCTTTTCCCCTCTGTGCATTATGTAGAATAAGAAACTCAAAGAATTCAGGTGGTAATTTCCATAGTCAAATTAAATTGAGTCATTGCTTTAATGAAAACCTTCCTGTCTTAGGGACCCAGACAGTTAGGTTAGCAGAGTTGCAAGAATTAGAAATCAAAATTTTATAAATGAGTTACTTAATATAATAATGAAAGGAAACACTTCCACTTTCATTTTATGTTACAATGGACTGCCTCTTTTGCACTCTTGACTTCTACAGGAAAATATTAAACAAACAAAAAATTAAACACACACCTGGCCTATAGTCTCACCTGATAAATCCTCCCACAAAGTGGAGTGAATGGATTTTTAACCTGGTCCCTTCCCTTTCTCCCCAAGCCAATGAGCAGAAGCAACTCAGGTAAGTAATTTTCTATCAAAATTCAAATCTTCCTTCAAGAGGCTGTCTCAGTTCTTAGACCAGTGGATAGGGAGTTACAATACTTGAATATTTGACTTTCACTACAAGATGTGTCCTCCAAGCTGTATTTATCAATCACAAATATTATATTTCCTGTTCCATCTACAAACAACTTCTCCACTCTTCTACCCACTCATTAAGTGGGTTCTACCATAGACTGTACCCATCTAATCAAAGCCACCATCATCTCTTTTCTGGACTCTCATGAAGACCTCCTCTGGCCACACCCTCCCAACCACTACTTGCCTCTTGAATCTATTCTTTACACACATCCAGAGCGATCCTTTAAAAACATAAGTGAGATCATATATTCCTCTGTTCAAAAGCTCCCAGTGACTTCAGGATACAATATAAAGGTCCAGTCCCCTACTACATCTCTGATGTCATATCCTACTGTATACTTTCTGCTCTCTCTGCCCCAGCCATGCTAACCTCCTTGGTATTTCTGGAACAGATTAAGCACTCTCTTTCTTAAGGCTCTGTTCATTTGCTGTTCCTTCTGCCTGGAGTTCCCTTCCCATACACAGCCATGTGGCTATGTGTCCTGCTTCCTTCAAGTTTTTCCTTGAATATTACTTTAACAATGGGTCTTATTCTGACCAAACTGTATTGGCTAACACCATCCCCATCTCATCTAAGCATTTTTCAACTTTTGAAATAGTCCATTACCATGTGTTTATTTTATGGTTGCCCCATCAGAATTTAGGCTCCCTAACAACAAGAACAGGTTTGTTCACTGTTACATTTCTGGGTCAGGAAAAGTACTTGGCATATTGTAAGCGCTCAATGAATCCTTTTTGAATAAATGAAAAAAATCCTTGTCAGATTGGAAAACTGTCAAAGGTAGCCAGAACATTGAGGAATTTCTGAAAGATAGACCACATATTTGACCAACATATGAGAATTGTCTGGCACATCATTACAAACAGAGGGAACACCCTGGTCCCTCAGGACTGTTCCTCTGAATAACTCACTTCAGAATGGCAGCTTCTTGGAATTTGACTGGCTCTCTGTCAAGGAAGCATTTGTCATGTTTTCTGGCATATTTTCTCTCAATTGGTATAGTACTCAGGCAGGAACAAGGGTAGCTAGCTACTCATTGGCTCCTTTAAATCTCAACATCCCATAAGACAGAACTCCAACTCTGCAAAATGTTGTCTTCCATTTGGCACTGTAACTAAGTCTTCTGTACACCTTTCAACCCATGTTAGGGTCATTCTCAGTAATGAACTACAGTAAGTATGTAATGAGATACAGATATACTAGGACCAGTGAATTTTATGAATATCAGTTCATTGCCTCCTTTTTTTCACTGTTTGAAGAATTTCTTGTCCAAAAGCAATGATAGTTGTGATATCATTGCAATAAGTAAAGCATGCAATAGGCCTAACATGGCGCTGTTGTAAGTAAAACTCTTTTTCACTTAGAACAAAGGGCTGCCTGTCTATAGGCATGACACCTTAAGATGTAATGCTAAACCTGTGACTCAGTGTTTGAAAATTGGAGTTTGACAACTGGGCCATAACCCATATTGTTAGGCTCATTAAATAAGCCCCATGGTTATTTTATTATGAACCCACTGAGCAAACACTGGGATAACTGAGGAAAGAGGCCAAGTGACATTTAGAGCACAAATAATCTTATCCACATAAAACTGAGCACTTCCTCCACAGTGTGAATACTTGCATGTATTCACAGGTATCCTTGTACTCTGGGCCCATTCTGAGAGATTGAACCACATGATACTTCCCTAAAATTTTTTGTCACCAGTTCTCTCATTCTGCTTAATTCAAACCCTTGACCATCTGAGGAATCCATTAACCATTGCTCATTAATCAGTGTATATCTGTACCTCAAGATGCTCTTCCAGGCAGGTGGGAAAATAGATGTACTACTTGACTGGAACGACCTCTCTTTCCCATTGTCTTTCTGCTGCTAGCGTGCCCGTCCCACTCATACTCTGACTGAAGTGTACTGTGGTATTTCATTTCTGTGCATTATTAGGATATAAGGGGATTGTCTATCACCTGGGCTCATTTTCTCCTCCTTGATAACTGATCATGAGTGTTGAAGGAAAGGTAGTAGCAAAGCAAAATTTATGTCCATATGTCCTCATTCTAATTCCTGGGGTATCAATTTTCCCCGAACTATTCCTTATCTTTCACATAAGAGATATGGAAAGACTTTGAATTCAACAACTCACAGCTACCCACAGATTTGAATTTTGAGTGTGTGTTTCAGCTATCTCAGCCCAGTGGCTACAATTGATATAAGATTCTTATCACCTAGACACAAAAATTCCATGATTTTCTCTTTTCCTTGAATATAAGACTTTATGCTTGTAATCATGTTTTACGTAAGCTGTCCAGTGCAGTTAGAAGAAACCAGTCACCCTACAATCCTTTAATTTCTCGTGTCATTCACGTCAGAATGTATAGTGGTTAACAGCATGCACTCTAGAGCCAAACTGCCAGGGTTTGAATCCTGTCTCTGTCACTAACTAGGTGTGGGACCATAGGCAAGGTATTAAACATCTGTGGCTCAGTCACCTCATCTTTAAGAGGGGGATAGTAATGAAGATCAATTAAGTACATTTCTATAAAGTGCTACGAATAAGACCTGGCACTGAGGAAACACTACATAAATGTTTAATCTTATCATTTTTCTATGGATTGGCCACTAGCCATGCGAGACTTATGTCAACATTGGTAATGTTGTTATAGTCATCATTAGGGTATAATTTATTTGGTTGTTTTATGTTGTTCATCGTAGGCTAGCAGAGTTTAATCTCTTGGTACGTGCTGTATTTTCAGAGCCATCATTCTGAAGCAAGGAAAATAATCTCTCCCATAACCACTTCAATAATTAATTTTATGATCAGTAATTAGTTTTCTTACAAGAAGAGAAAGTGATTCTGGCTGATTAATCACAAAAGATGTGTTTTTATTGTTTGCTTATTTTGTAAAATACTGAGTAGCTCACAGAATTGTTGAGGTGGCTGCCAAACTAATTTTGCCAAACTATAATGCTATCCTCAGCATTCCTGGCACCCTCAGCAGTTCTGTTCTGTTGTTTTTTAAGTTATTCAAAAAGTGTTCATTGAACACTTGCAAAGTGTGAGGCACATCTGTTCCAGGACTACAACAGTGATCAAACCTGTCCCTGCTCTTAGGGAGCTTAGATTCTAATGGGAAGAGTCAAAAAATAGACATATAGGAATAGACTACTTTAAAACTTGAAAAACGGTTCAATGAAATGGGGAAAGAAGATGCTATCTTATACATTATATATGTACACATATACATAGATTGTATCCTGAAATAACTGGGAGGTTTTGAACAAGGGAATATATGATCTATCTTAGATTTTAAAAGGATCACTCTGACTGTGTGTGAGAAACGAATTCAAAGAGGTGGGTAGTGGGAGTGGCGAGAGGTGGTCCAGCTAAGAGGTGACAGTGGCCTCAACTGGACTGGCACAGTCTGAGGTAGACCCTCCTGAATGAACGAGTAGAACAACGGAGATGCTATTTGCTGAAATGAGAATGGGTAGGGAAAGAGAAGGTTCACGGAAGGAATAAATTTGCAAAATTCAAGATTTTTTAGAGAAGTCATATTAAACTGGATATGTCATTTATATAATTGTTGAAATACCAAGTAGGAAGGAAATAGGTGTTTGGAAATAAGGGGAGAAGCTCCTTCATAATATATATATGTATATATATATATATACATATATATATTATGTACATATATATATATAAAACATATATATATATATAAAACATACATATATATTTATATATGTGTGTGTCATTTCAATAGGAATTTGAGAGAAAGTATAGTTCAGTTATTTGAAAAAGTTTCCAACTTGAAATTGAAATTTTATAAGGTTCCAAGAAACAAAGTTAAGCAGAAGTCAGGGATGTTAATTTTCATGTATAAGTTATATAAAGATTTTCTATCTTCAATTTGATTTCTTGAAATAGCCTGGATATGGTCTTTTCCTAATTTACTTGATAAAAGCAGTGGTTATATCTATCTATCTATATAAAATACATACATACACATATACATATACACACACACACAGAGGAGATATACATTTTTTTCCCTCCTGACTCATCTTATTTCAGTAGATACTTTCAAATAAATAGGGTTTGTGTTTTTGTTTGCATCTCACTATGCAT
Organism: Daubentonia madagascariensis; assembly: GCA_023783475.1. Lineage (NCBI taxonomy): Eukaryota > Metazoa > Chordata > Mammalia > Primates > Daubentoniidae > Daubentonia > Daubentonia madagascariensis. The sequence goes on from JAKFHU010000633.1 coordinate 4,486,362, forward strand.
ATACCTCCTCCTAGGAGAACAATTTTAATTTTACAAAGAATGTGTCTTAGCAGAGGGTTAGATGACATCTCCCTGCCAAAGTTAGTGGTATAATTAAAATGTGTATGAGGCAGATAGATGGCAATTGACTCCCTGCAGTTCCCTCAAATATAGATTCCTTAAATCACAGGACTTGGTTATGAATACAGCAGTGTGTTGCCTTCTCCCTAACTACTTTCTTCACAATTGCATGCACCATGCAGGGGACAGATTTTGCCTCACCAGCTGCAGGAAAGCGAGATGCACTACAAGACTGGAGTGCCATTTTGCACATTTTCTTTTATTGAGGATATACAATAACATTAAAGCTTCAAATTCACAGAAGAGAAAAATGGTTTTCCATTTCCTACGAAGTAAGCTTTAGAAAGTAAAATGACAGAATCTTCCAAACAAGCTAAGTGTACTCATTTAGCAAAGACAAGTTGCTTTGGATATCACAGTTTAAGGGAATGTTGCCCAAACTGAAGTGTGCCTTTTAGAGCTATCAGTTCTTAATAGAAGACAGAACTGAATGCTGGTCACTGAACATGAGAGTTGTAAAGACAGAATCACAAGGGCAAGCATTAGGACTGCAGAGAAAGAAAACTTTGGGTAAGTGACCAGGAATAAAGCATGTCACTATTTCCTTCAGTTGTATAAACACATGATCTAAGACTGAGAATAGTGACTCCCAAATATATATAAACCCAGAGAAGTATTATTCATAATAGCCAAAATACTGATAACAGAATTAAATATGCATCCACAGAAGAAGGGAGAAATAGTGGTGTATTCATGCAATAAAATTACATGTAGCTCTTAAAATTCATGAATTAGTGCTACATATTAATATAATACTAATGAAATTCACAAACATAATGGTAAAGAAAAGAAGTCAGACACAAAAGAATTCATACTGTATGGAAAATGTACAAAAAATTACAAATCAGACAAATCTGTAGTGTTGGAAATACGGACAGTTCCTTTCTTTAGGGTGGATGAAGTGTGGTGTTATTGAAAGGGGTTATAGGTTGTATAGGAAAAAACAAACCCAAAATGTTTTCTTCTATTCTCTCACTCAACAACTATCAACACAGAAGATTTCTGCGATCAAATACGTGGGGGTTTCTTCCCATCAATAAGCAAGCAATCAATTCTGCAGCAGATACCAACTAGGTGTCCTCCAATTCAATTCTGACACTACCTGGAGATAGAGTCAGATCCCACAGGGTAAGGGCTCAGTCCCACAAGAATGCCTCTTCTCAAGCCAATTTCAAGCCCTAGGTTGGTTTACCTGTGCTTCTGACCCACTGGCTATAAATCAGGGTTCCCATGACCCCCTCAGGTTTATTATGAAGGACATTACAAAGGATACAGATGAAGAGATGCATTGGGCAAGGCATGGGGGAAGGGACACAGAGCTTCCATGTCCATGTGCTCCACCCTCCAGGGACCTCCAACTATCCAGAAGCTCTCTGAACCCTGTCCTTTTGGGTTTTCATGGAGGCTTCATTACTTAAACATGATTGATTAAGCCATTGGCAACTGGTGATCAACTTGACCTTCATCCTCTCTCCCCTCCCTGGAGGTTGACGGTGGGGTTGAAAGTCCCAACCCTTTAATCCTGCCTTGGTCTGTCTGGTGCCCAGGCCCCGTCCTGAAGCTTCCTGGGGCCTACCAGCCATCAGTCAACTCATTACCATACAAAACAAGTCACATTGGAGATTTCAAGGATTTTAGGAGCTCTATGCCAGGAAATGGACAAGGACCAAACACATTTCACAATATCACAGGTAAAGCCTCATGGTTGATGTGTCTATTTCTTGACCTAAGTGATGTTTAAAAGGGTGTTCACTTCAGCATAATTCAAGGAACTTGCATTTTTGTTTTATTTACTACTCCTTATGTGTGTTACACTTCAATATGGAAAAGTTTTAAAAGTTTAATGAAGAAATCTGTTTGAAAGGATGAGTTAGTAAAGTTCTAGCTAACAGAAATTACATAGGAGCCCTATGTAACCACAATTGTTACTAAACAGAAACTTCAGTGAAGGAAAAAAATAATAACACTCTGCTTAAGCTACATTAACATAAAATCAGAGAGGGGAAAAGCAACTTTCTGACTTCAGTCCTTTTTGCCTGCTAGGGGAATGGAAATTCCTCTCTAGGAAAGATATCTTGTTTGTAATTGAGAGCAAATTAGCTGTTTTGAATGTAGAAAGTGAGGCCAGCACTGGGTATAGTGTAGAAGGAGACAGCGGGAGTGAGCTGAATTGCTCTACCCAGAAAACTATCAAGAATGGAATTGGGGGATATTGAGAGCTGACAGTTGGAAGAGGGAGGTAGATGGAGAGATGCATATGTGGACCCTGACTCTTCTATAAAGTTTACACAACTTGGGCTTTGTTTCCATTTAGTTTTATATGAATCATAGAAAAGGAAATAGCAACAAGAGGTACAGATGGTCAATACTGAAAAAATTTTATAAGCACAAACAAGAAATGATAGTGCAAGAAGTAACTAAGAGTAATTTAAGCCTTCTCAAAACAACAACAAATAAACCTTAGCAACACTAAGATGAAAGTGAGTAGCCCTTCATATGTGAGATAGGGTCCAAGCCATTTTTTTTTTTTAATTTTACAAGACAGAGTGATTCTAGCAAGCTGAAAAATTTAGGAACTTTTGGGTTACATGAACATTTCCTAGCACTTCTCACATTTCATCTTTGCCAATATCCTTTAAGGTAGCTATTATTGACCCTATGCCACTCATAAGTGTGCTGAAACTCAGGGCAGCTAAGAAAGACACCCTTGTCATGCTGCTAGTATGTGATGAAGCCAGAGATCAAAATAACTATATATTTTTTCCACTGCCTCCCATTAGGTTAAGAAGACCAATAGTTTTCTAAAACTAATTCCTAAAACTAATGCAAACTAAGTTATCTGTCATCTGTGAATACTTTACTCTATCCTGTAATTGGGTAAAGGCATGATACAAATTCTGTTTTATTCTATCTTCTTTAAATAACATCTTAAATTTGATGTTTGGAAAACCCAGAAAGTAATAAAAAAGGAAAAGAAAATCTATTAATTATTCTCTTTACTCAGAGATATTTTATAAATATACAGAGACAGAGATAGACCAGACCATCACTCTAGGTCCCAGACCCCATAGCACATTTCTAAGAGAGCAGGAAACAAATACTACTTCTGGAACTATATATTAGTGAGAACATCAATCCTCTGCTTTAAACACTAAATTGTTTAAACAATCAAATCCCTTTGGAAGGGGTAACAGATTTAGTGAACAGTCACCTTAGTAACATGGGACTCAGCTGTTTTTAGGACCATAGAGAAAGATCCAGGCTTTGGAACTAAATAGACTTAGATTAGAAGACTTGTTAGAAGGCCAACTCTGCCACTTACTGTGTAACTTTCATCAAGTTAATTTCTTTAGGCTTCAGTGCTTCAGTTTTCTTAGTTATAAAAGGAGAATCAAAAACAGCAACACAATCATGATTGTGCTAGGCATTCTCTAGGCAGGCAAACTACAGCTTGCAGGACAAATCTGGCCTACCACCTGCTTTTGTAAATAAAGTTTTGTTAGAACACAATCAAGCCCATTTGTTTATGTCTTGTCTATAATTACTTTCATGCTATAACAGCAGAGTTGAGTAGTTGTTACAGAGACCATATGACCCACAAGGCTGAAAATAATTATTAGTGGGATTCTTACCAAAAAAGTTTGCTTTAAGGGTATAATGAAATGACCTTGGTGGCTAGACTCTATAAATATTGGCCTTTGAAGTTAGAATTTTGCTTATAAAAGGGACGTTGCCACATAAAAAAATCAATTTATATTGCCCTAATTTTGAAAAAAGAGTTATTAAAGTTAGAAATAATAATTATTCTATCTGGCTAAAGTTCTCACAAATTTTGGTCACTAGCATAAGAATACTGAGACATTAGTTTGAAAAATCAAGCAAAGTCATTACTATTACTGCAAGAACCCAAGTGTACTGAGCATGTAAAATAATTAATAACATAGAACTTTGTTTCTATAAAAACCATGAGCTTTGTGATTACACTATGTGATCATTATTAGCAAAAGATGCATTATGAAAATAAAGATTATCTACCATCTTTTGTTTACCTAAAAACATTAAATATATTAAAGGCTGCAGGCATGATTTTATTATTACTGTTTAATAGCAACAATATATTACTGTTAACAGTAAGCATTCATTAAATGCTTACTGTATGCCAGTCTCAGAGTTATGTTGGCATTCTCTAATTTAATAGATTATTATTCTATCTGAGAGATGGAATAGTATCTGATCTTTTTTTCATGTACTTTTTTATTTTCTGAAAATTTCACAGTAATCTTCTGTGCTTTATAATTAAAAATAAGCCAAAGTACTTTTTATAAGTGTAAAGGAAGGAAAATCTAGCTACCTAAACTCATTTAACTACCTCAGCTCTCATTATTGAGAAATTCTGGGGAGAATGCTAAAGACAGTCAAAAACAAAATAAAGGAGAAAGGACACCAAGAGTGGAGTTGCCAGTGAAGAAAGACCAAGAGACAAAATAGTAGCCTAAGGAAATAGAAAATAATAAGTTAAATAGTAACAATAATAATAAGCAAGCTAAGAAGACCCCATGTGAGAAAAAGAAAGGATTAGAAGTTATACACTATCTCAAGGGCAATAACCAAGCAAAAAAGGAAAGGAAATGGAAACAGGATTCATACAAATCGCAGAAAATTTGAAGGGGGCCATGAAAATACAGCTGGCTTCATCAATAGGTGCAGCAAGAAGCTAAATGAAGGTAGAATAAAAGATTGTCAGAAATCATTTTAGTAAAAACATGATTGATACAACCAATTTGAAGTCAGAAGGAAAATATATCATTTTTCATGTTTGTATTCTAAAGAGAACTGCCATATGGCTAGAAGAATGGAAGTCGAGATGGGTAATATATAATTGAGAATAACTTTTATGTTCCACACATGTGAGAGAAGAATGAAAGGAAGATGGACAAGTTCCAGAAAACATCATCAAATGCTTTACCATTCTAAAGAAACCACATCTGATTTCTTAGAAGTTGACAAGGAGGGAAAGAGGTTTCCACTGGCCACTAACTAAAAGAAAAAAAAAAATCACCAAATTCACACTGATGAACCAAGGAAAGTGAAGGCAGAACTAATGTGAGGTCTGTCTGAAGCTTTAGGACTAAGAATCCCACTAAACCCCTGAGTCCTGAGCAAACCCTTGGTAGTCAGGTCCTACTGGAGGAACCAAGAAAAGATAGCAGCTGCTAATACCTATACTCAGTCTTAGCAAAGAAATTCACTAAGCAAATCATCTGCTCATTAACAGGGGCATCTAACCCGCAAAGCCCCTTACCTTAATACCATAGGTACAGATCAAAACCCCTCTTCTGTCCTGGACAATTTTAAATCAACAATATATGCAAAATAAGATAAATACACATAATAGTTAATATACTAGTTGAAAAAATTCCTTTAAAAATAATCATAGCATAATAACCAGTATAATATGAAATACTACAAATACAATATTCTACTGGTCACCAAATCAATGACCTGACCCAAAATTAATGGAGAAGAAAACTGACCAGTTCATGTTCAGTTTAATCACAACAAATCCTACAACTCAACAAATATCAGAAAGAAAATTAGCGACTTAAGTCCTAAAAAGCAAATCAATTTTATCTGTCATGTTTGTAAAGCTTAATTGTTTGCTTCGCCATGTCCCTGCAATGCATTCCTCTTATCTAATCTCCTACTCTTTTGATAATCACACTGTATTTTTGCTTCACTCACTTTAACATGTTTCCATAAATGGTTAAATTATTTCCCCTAGAATGCTTGACTCCCTAATGCTCATATTAACACTCATTCTAAGTTTTTCATTACTAGAAATTCCAGAGGTGAAATGAGGATTCTGAGTTAAATCAGTTGTGTGCTGGATGTGCAATTATTGGGATCTTTAGCATATATGCAATAAGTAAATAAGCACTGAAGAGTCTTGCTGTGAAGGGATTCAAAATAAAATAAATGATGGAACCACAATTGAGGAACCAGATTATTTCTCACCAGGTATTGTGAGAATATGGAAACACACCGTAATTTTTTTTTTACTGCTTATTTTCTGAAACAATTGGAAAACGCCCCAGGAATGACATTAAGACAAATAATTTATGCCACACAAATCACTAAACCATAAGCAGCTTCATTGAATAGCTTCCCATTGGTAGCCTGAACTAAAACAGCTGGCATGACTGTTGGATATCGAGGAAAAAAATAAAATTCTTCTTGCAATCAAAACTCCTTTTCCCAGATTTATAATGAGTTCCTTTATTTAAAGTGACCTGAGAAAAACAAGCCAGCCTAATTAATGCTGACAATTTGGGTCTGAGAAAAATCCAATCAGATGTTTGCTTTAAAAAGGCCCTGGATGTTTTACGGTAATAATATTAATAACAGCTAGCATTAACTGAGTGCTTACACTATTAACAACACTATTGTTAATGTTTTACTTCTATTAACTCATTTAATCTTCATAGCAACTCTATAAGTATTACTAGGACTGGCTACATAATTTGAGGGGCCCAGTGCAAAATGGAAATGCAGAGCCCTTTGTTCAAAAAGGACGAAAGGGACTGCCACAGTGGCTCAGCCCCTCCAGTAATCCTAGCACTCTGGGAGGCTGAGGCAGGAGGATCATTTGAGCTCAGGAGTTTGAGACCAGCCTGAGCAAGAGTGAGACTTACTCTCTACTAAAAATAGAAAAAATTAGCTGGGTATGGTGGCACGCACCTGTAGTCCCAGCTACTCAGGAGGCTGAGGCAGGAGGATCGCTTGAGCCCAGGAGTTGGAGGTTGCTGTGAGCTAGGCTGACACCACTGCACTCTAGCCTGGGTGACAGAGTGAGACTCTGGCTCAAAAAAAAAAAAAAAAAAGATGAAAGAATGTGGGTTTTTTTTCCTTTTTTTTAGCAGTTTCTCTCCCAACCTATCATGGTGTTTTTTAATTCGCTATTTAATATTTTGCTCCCATGTACATGGGGAGCCAGCTCTGAGTATTATCCTCATTTTAAAAATGAGGCAAGTCGGGGCAAGGAATGTGACGCGTTCATCTGGACCAGATAGCTGGGCCAGGAAGGGGCATGTGATGCAATCAGAGCCAATGAAACACAGTGAGATATCATTGGGCATCCTGGAAAGAAGACTCACTTCTCTCATTGGACTTGAACGTGGGAGGATATGGAGCTGCTGCCACCATTATTCTTCCAGGTGAGGCTGAGCCTAAAACAGTAAAGTAAGAGACAGAACTAAACTGGATCTGTGATCTCTTTTGAATTATTGGTCAAGATACACTTCCTTTGGATTTCTCAATTACATTAGCCCATAAATTTCATCTGTGGTTGATTCCAGCTTCTGTTAGGTTTTAGGTCTACTGTAGGCAGAAAAATGTTCTTCCCATTCCCCCACCCCACAAAGATGTCCAGTTCCTAATCCCCAGAACCTAAGGCTATGTTACCTTGTATGGCAAAAGAGTTTCTGCAGACATGAGTAAACTAAAAATCTTGAGATCTGGAGTTTATTCTGGATTATCTGGGTGGCCCATTGTAATCCCAATGTCCTTTTATGAGGGATGCAGGAGGGCCAGGGTCAGAGAAGGAGATGTGTTGGCAGAAAACAGAGGTCAGAGTGATTCAAGTATTATGAGCCAAAAGAAGAAGGGCAGCCTCCAGAAGCTGGAAAAGGCAAGGAAATGGATTTCCCTCTAGAAGGAACCCTCCTGATCCATTTCAGATTTCTGACCTCCAGAACAATGAGATATAAATTTGTATTCTTTTACACTACTAAATTGGTGGTAATTTGTTACAGCAGTAATAGGAAACTAATATAATATCTCTTGCAGAAAAAGTCCTAACACACACATATTACACCAGGATGCCAGGTGGAAGATCATAATTGTTTTAAATATGAAAGAAAAGGAGCAGAGAGCTTTCTGTCAGCAACACAGACATAAATTTGTTTTCCATTTCCTATGCCCTTCTATCAAAATAAACTTGCAGGAAAGTGGTTATCTCTATTGCCATTTCATTATTAGTATTTGACTATAATTTTGCCCAATACTCAAGCTTTTTTTGCTCTGAAGAATTTATTGCCTGTACTACTCTTAGAACAAGCTGTGACGTCTAGTGATAAAGTTGCTATGGCAGATTCTAAAGTTTCAGAACCAGACTCATTAGAAGAGGTATGCTCAACCTTTCTTCTGCTCCCTACACCCCTGAGGGATACTACACACACATCAGAAAGAGTACCTTTCAAGCATGTGAGACTGCTCCCTTCCTCCTATTGTGAACCTCATCATTAGCAATAACTGCCTTATTGTGGTCTTGGCATCAAACATGAGAGCAGAGCGCTGCAGCATTCCATCTCTGCTAACTCGGCCACCGAAGAAAAATGCAGGATATGTATGCGTATGGAACGTATCTTGAGAGTTACCTATATTCCCTACTGGTAATATCTGGAGGATTATTGCTGGAATCCCTGCTAGGAATATATTTGTATGAAGGCTGCAGAAGACTACTAATAAAAAGGTCTTCAAGGAAGAGCTCCCTGTGAGTTCCTGGAGGAGACAGGCAATTCTGATGATAGCATGGAACATGTCACTCAGATTTGTGCTCTGGTCCAGCCCCATGGGCTAGGATCTGGTTCTAGAGAGGAAGAAGCTACAACTCTAAAAAGATCAAAATGGCAAAAACTTTCTTCAGAGGAAATAAACATGAGAAAGTACTAATATAAACTAGGGCATTGGGACTGGCATTGGGGATTCAGTCTTCAGCCAGAGAGCCTTGTTATTGCAGCTTTCACACACTGATGGCTGAAGTGTCTCAGCTCCAGCAAGCATGGAACCCAGCTTCCAGGAGGAGAGGTGGTAGACCCAGCCCAGAGGGGTGGAGGCCATACTGGGATGCCCAGTACACCCATCTCCAACAACAGCAGGAGCCAAGATACGACAGTGAAGGCAAAGAAGACAAGTTCACTCCTAGAGAGGACTGGGGAAAATGGAAGGTTTCAGCAATATTTAATGGGAAAAAAGAGCCAGGAAAATATAGCTTGCTTCAGTTTATTTGTCTGGATTTTTACTTCCAATGACAACTTAGCCCTAATACAAAAACCCAATTACTGATGTGTAATTTTCCCTTTCTTCTAATTTACCTTTTTCATATGCACACAGTCAGCCCAAGCCTACTCTCTGTCTCTCTCATTTACACGTGCACGCGCGCACACACACACACACACACACACAGAGTTGTATTTGAGTTCTTGGCTTTTGGCTATTTATACTTGTTTATGACTTCAAGGAGAACACTATAAACTAATTATCAAGGAAGAGAACTGCTCTGTCTGTTCTAAGGGTAGGACTAGATAAAGGTGGTTGTTTCCGAGGCAGGGAAATTTGTCCAAACTCAGTTAGAGACATTTTATACATTTCACAGCAGAGGGAGAAAGTGGCACTGAGTAGGTATGTATTGTGAAAGGCTGGTTGGTTGTAGAGAGAAAAGAAGGGAGGGGAAAAATTAGTTGATATTTTCCATGTGCAAAATAAATTTATTATTTTAGTAGTAATGAGTTAACACCTTTGCTCATAGTCCAAGAAAAGTACAACATGAGGCCCCTAAGGCCATGTCTACGGGAAGCAAAGAGATACCCTGTCAGGCAATAGGGAGAAGAGAAAGCCAAGAGTCCATGCTGAGGACCCAAAGTGGTTCCCATTCCTGACTGGTTTATTAGTAAAATTTTTCTCTTCTAAATCATGGGCACTTAAAGGTAGTTTTCCAATTAAAAGAAAAAAATAGAAAAAAGAATAAGGAAGGGAGGGAGACTAAGATGGCTTTAACTTTCCCCTCACCTCGACTAAACCTTACACAGGCTTCTTCCCGACTATAGGCTCCCTTCTCCCTTTTGTTTCAGAATTTACAATTGAAAACATATGGAATCGGCCTAAGTGCCCATCAACTGATCAGTGGATAAAGAAAATGTGGTGTATGTACACCATGGAGTACTACTCAGCCATAAAAAGGAATGAAACAATGTCTTTTGCAGCAACTTAGATGGCACTGGAGACCATTATCCTAAGTGAAGTATCTCAGGAATAGACAAATAAACCCCATATGTTCTCACTAATAAGTGGGAGCTAAATGGTGGGTACACACAGTCATATAGTGGTGTAAAGGACAGTGGAAACTGAGCAAGAAGGAAGGAAGGGCAGTGAAGGATAAAAACTTTCCTATCAGGCACAACGTACACTACTCTGGTGATGGGCACACTAAAAGCCCTGACTTCATCAATGTACAGTTTATTCATATAACAAAAACACTTGAACCCCCTTAATATTTTGAAATTTTTTTAAAAAGGATTTACTTTAGAAAACTTGCAATTGTGAATTATTTCTCTGCCCCTTTGAGATGTAAATCTTCTACAACCTAGGGATGTCTTTCACAAAGACCTAGGAGCCATCTCTTTGAAATGTAACCATTAAGAAAGACAGGGTCCCCATCTCCCAGTCTCTGTGGTAGGGTAGGAGCCTAACTTTGATAAGGGACAACTAGCAAACATAGATGGTTTAATCACATTGACGAACCTCCCTACTAACTGTCCTCCAGCACTTTTCCATCAACTTGCCTCAGCATTTAAAAATCCTCCTGCCTTTTGTTTCAGCAAAGTTGAGTTTAATCTTTCTCCTCTATCTAATAGCCATGATCGCTATTGCAATAGTCTTAAATAAAGTCTTTCTGGCCTTTTTAACTGGTACGGTGTAGTTTTTCCTTTATAAAGGAAAGATCCCAATTCATAATTTGGAAGTCTGGGTTACATATTCCATAACTTTTACTCTGTCCTTAGGTCCTTGTATTCAGTCTGCTCTCATCCAATTGAAATGTTGCCTGTGTTTAGTCCTATCTGTTTCTCTTAAAGGCTAAGAGAGCTGCATCTTTGGAGTGATTATAAGAAATAGAATTAGACCCAGGCAACATTTCAACCAAGCAGAGCCCTCAGGCTCTCCTTTGTTTTACTTTTTCTGCTGCATGGTCATCAGCTCTCTTCCACTCATTTCTTTAACAAGTATTTATTGATCACTTGTTTTATGCCACGCACTGTCATAAACCTCAGGTTTTCTCTACCAAAATCTAAATAGATTCACACTAAGATACACACTTTTCGGAAGGGATGGGAAAAACTCTCACTGAATGGATGTGGGGAGCACAGTTTGGGAGACGACCACGATTGTGGCTCTGACACGGGCAGAACAGGGGCAATGTGTATGGCCAAAGTGTTGTACCCCCATGATATTCTGAAATTAAAAAAATAAATTAAAAAAAAAAAAAAGATACACACTTTTTAGGATTAAGATATTATATAATCTCTCATAGGTATATGTGTTTTTATAAAAATAATACATTCTTAACCTAGAGAAATGACAACCTAACCAGGTAATTAAATCAGTCAAGGGACAAGAAATATTTGAGAGGCAGTTTGCATAAAATACCTGCCTAGAAAACATGGTGTACACAACCATGTACTAGATATTTTCATCAAAGGGAAATACCATCACACATTATTAAAGATGTCTACATTAGAGAAAAAGGGTCTGGAAGCATTTTCCTATAGTATCCCACTCTTTTGAATTTATTCCTCTTATTTTCTATGACAAGGAAATGAGAGTGGTTATCAGTTTGGCATTTTGTTGATTAAATCAAGTTTCCACAGCACTGCAAGTCAAAAATATTTTCCCCCAAAGAATACCTTTAATAGCCTATCATTCATGTTTAAGCAGAGAAATAAAGAGGAGAAAAAATAAAACTACATTTTGTAAGAGGAAGATAAAATTCCATTGTGTTCAAGTATTTCAAGCATAAAACCTTCTGAAATCCACTGTCATCTAATCGCTCTGCTCTATAGGAGTAAACTGTTCCCTGTTTGAAAAGCAATTAAGTCTTTCAGACCTCAAAGGAGAGGACAGTGTTGTTTATCACTCATCTTACGGATGAGGCTTGAGGTGTTTAGGGCTATAAAACATCCAATTACCCCTCTTTGGAGTTATTTTCTATCTTTAGGAGGGCATTTTGATGTTTTTATGACAGCATTTTATCCAAGGAAAAGAAGAAAATATATCGTAAATATTTGGATGTTTCACACTGATAGTATCTCTGTGATTTCAGAAAATGCCTTTGGCAAGCTTCCCCACATAATGACTGTACTCTAACACAAATACTAAACCCACAGTACGAAGGGCAATGGAGTAGGAACTTTCTAGTTCTATAATGAACCCCATCTATTGTGGAAACATTTTTAAAGATTAAATAAAATAATCTTTAAAGCTTTTTTTATGTCTTATTATTATGAGTTATTGTAGCATCAATAAATAAGTAGGTGAGAAAGAAGTATAGTATAATAATTAAGAACATAGGATTTGGAGTCATAGGTACCTGAGGTCATGTCCAGCTTCATCATTTTATCCTTGTGTGACCTTGGGCAGGTTACTCTCTAAGGCTGTTTTATCATTCATAGAAGAGGGCTATTAAAACCTACCTTACAGTATTATTTGGAGAACTGGAGGTATGCCTAAAACAATGTCTGGCACATTGTAGGTATTACATAATTGGCAGCCCTTATTACTATGTTGATCTAGTAACGTTAATCTGAAGTTTTCATCCTGTCATAAGAAAAACACAGGATTGGAAAATAAGGCAAGCCATCACCTGATTAGTTAAATACTGGACTTCTTAGAAAAGCTATTTTGAGCTTTGCTTCTGTTAAATGAAGTAGAAGGAGCTCAACAGTTCAGGTTCCTCTTCAAGCCCTGTCCTTGAAGAAATTAGAGAATCAGCCAGTCTAATCTGATAATACTGAAAACACATGACTGATCCTGAAAAAATATACTAACTCCAAGATCACGTGAAGCTTCATCTCTTAGGATCCTTGGCAAAAAACAGCCAGAACAAACATATGACTTATATGGGAAAAAATGTTTTAAATCTATAGTATTCAATTAATAATATAGTTTCTCTAAAATGGCAACACGCAAGTATTGAGATGCTGCAGGACAGACCGACAGTAGTAGGGATGGCTCAACGGAGTAGCATCGCTGGACTTTGTGGGTAACAGACAGGGTAACCATGAAAGCCAGGGCTGCTATGGTCTCAAAAGTTTCTGCTCCACATCTCCAGCACAAAGGGGTCTCTTAGAGACCAAGAAGTCTCAAGTCACTCTTATCAAAATATGTGTTAGTCAAACTCATCTCAGAAGAAGCTGGAAGAAATAGTCCAGGGTAGCAGTTCAGAGCACAGACTCCGGCACCAAACTTACTTAGATCCAGTCTTTGTTCTGCCTCTTCCCAGCTAAGTGATTTTGGACAGGTTTCCCATCCTCCCTGAATCAGTTTCCTCAATTGTAAAATGAAGAATATATTTCAAAAAAAACCAAACACCAACCTTGAGTGGCCTTTTAGAATATCGAATGAGTTAATATAAGGACTACTCTTAGAAAAGTACCCAACACATAGTAAATGCTCATTAAATTTAGCTATTTTCACCATTTGGTTTTTATTTTTTATCCTGGCCCCTTGTCTCAACATCTACACAGCTGCTGTGGTTACCAAGCAACCACAATTACCTTGTCACACAGCCTCCACTTCCTTTTGTTACCTGTAACAACGAATAACAGACTTTCCTCTAAAACCTTCAATGATTTTCAGATAAGAAGTTCTTGACTTCATCTGTGACCACATTTCTATTTGGCTTATGTCCTGCCCATGTCCAGATTAGTCCTTAAATCTCCAGCGCTGGAATCAGCCACTGAACAAAGCCAATTTTGTATCTATGAGTTTAAACCACCTCTCTCTCTTACCTTGAACTATCTTCTCTATGAGTCCATTTGATCAAACTATTGTCAGCTCCTGCCCAATATAGTCTCAACATATTCACTCACAGGATAAGCATTTACTGATTGGGAAAGGCTACTACATGCTGGGAAATCAGAAGAATATAAGCCTCCAGGGGCTGCCTAAGAAAGTAGGCAGCGGACATGAGATGTATATACATACAGGTATTTGAATTGTGTAACCCAGTCTCAGAACACTTCCAGAGCTACATCTCTATTTAAAATAAAACTGCCTGGTTCACACTCCTGGTTCTTAGGAGACCATGTTTTGAAGAGCATGACTTTGGATCTTTGGCCACAGTGATTGCCCGGAGACTGGATCTGGCCCAAGGGTAGCTAATCTACAATCTGCTTTTTTAAAAATTGTGATCTATACCATGTAATAAAAAAGAGACGATTTGGGCCAATGAGGCTCCCTTGTAAATCTGAACCAATAATACTTGAGCCCATTAGTGATAGGAGGTAAAGTGAAAGATGCTGTGAAGGAGAGTTTGGGGCCATGGCAAGCTGTGTTAATTACACATTAATCACTTTAAGTGTGTGATTACTGAAAGGACTCACAGGACTCAAAAGGTTTATTACAGACAAAGAATATAGTTCAGCAACAGCAGAGGAAGGATATGCATTGAGAGGGGTCCACAGAGCTCAGACACAGGCTTCTTTGTCCTTTGTCTGATTTGGGTTGCACAGGACCCGCTCTATTCCCAAGTCTCAAACCATCACTGGTATGTGTGCAAAGCACCTTAGTGCCAGAAAGATAAAAAACAGCTCATGGTGGAGGTCTCTAAGAATAAGCTACCTGACCAACTTAACCACTAAAATATCCCTGACCCAAGTAATAAATCCAATTATTATTACTGAACAATGCTGACAGGCTGGCATATCCTGCTCACGGATGTGTGGTCACAGAACATTATACACTTTTAGTTAGAACATTCCATATTGTTGGCCAAACGTCAGTAGCTTCAGAGATATGCAAGAAGAGATCATTCAGACCAGCGGAGGTTAACCCTTGCCATGTACGCGTTTAACTGTACTTGAGTAGAAACTATGAGTAAGCATAGGAAGATGTTCCACGGAAAAAGGAGAGGTGCATAGAGGAGATAGAAACTAAAAGTGAATTAGCATGAGCAGGAAGTGGGGAGTCGGGGAGACACAGTTTTTAGGACTTCCTCCATCTTTAATGACTTTCCAGATCTCACCCCATTTTCTCTTTATTCAAGTAATCTGTGTAAGTACCTATTCTTTACAAAACAAAGAAGATAAAAAAGATACTCTAGGTTGACCTTTTTTAGACATGGCAATTATATTTCTTTGATCTGAGTTTATGAGACAAATGTTAAGGTGTAAGGGAGGCCAAATAAGTCACCTCCTGCCCACTACGGGTTCTCAACTAATTGAGAAATTCATAAAAGTAAGAGGATAGATATCAAAATATTAGTTTACTACAAGGAAATGGCAGAAGGAGCATAGGGTAGAATGAAAACTCTCCCCCAAGCAACAGTTGCAAAAGGGAAATCTGAAATATTTGAGGTAAGCATGTCCTTTATCAGTCTCAGCAATCAAATAAATCAGTCTTCCTTCCTTGGGAAATTATGAGTCAGAAATTAAAAAAAAAAGACTCAAAGTGTTGTTGTAACTGAAGTCCTATCACATGAGAACAGGAGGTTGAACTGAAAAGAATATAACTGACATGATAGAAAATATTAGTGATTCATTAAAATATCCCAGAGAGAACCTTTACTTTTGATTGAAGTTCTCCTTGTTCCTCTTTTCCCTGTGAACTGGCCTCCTGGAGTTCCCTCAAATTCATGCATATATAATAATCCATTCTAATAGAAGGGCAAAGAGCACCCCACCTTACTCAGAGTAACTTACCTTACATAGCAAAACACTGTCAGTGAAATTCTGGATAATGAGGGTGACACCAATCCTTACGGCATCTGAAGCTCATTGAGTTTAGATAGAGGTGTGGATTTTGCTCATGGAAATCAACCTGCCACTTTGCACTTTTGTAGCACATAAAAAGTTGATTGCAAATGCAACTCATTGAATGTTCAAGAATTAATCAGCTTCCCTTCACATTAGTCTCCCATTTATCTCTGTTTTTCCAAGACTCCTTCTGACACCACAATTAGGGAAGCTGAAATACTGAAATAAAAGCATCTACTATAGTCACTTCTCTCTGGTTAGAAACACAAATTATTAGGAGAAATCCAGGAGACTGCCTGCAGAGGTGTGTCCTCCAGTCCCTTGGAACAGAGTCTTTTTATAAAATATCACGAGGGGTACTAATTGGCTCTCCTGGTATATATGCCCAGCCCTGCACCACACCACAATTCTTCTGGTGATGGCCATGTTACGAAGCAAAAAAAATAAAATTTTGGTTTCAAAGTGAATGCAAATATTAAAGAATATCCACAAAAAAAAAAATTATGTGATGTGATATAAAACAACTAACCACTGAAGAACACTGATCTAATTCTAAATTCCCAGCTTATCATGTATCTGGAATCAAAATAGGAGGTATGGAAATAAGGGAGTACTGACGTATCAAAAGAAAGTATTGCATTCTTATATTTCATAATTTAATATAGTTTAAATATTATAGTTATGTAAGTATAGTTTAAATAATAGTTTAAATACTTTTTATTTAAATATAGCCACAATTTTAATTTAAAATAAGATATACAGAGGAAAAAAAAATGGCAGTCTGATAGAGTCCTCCCACCGCACCGCTCCCAGGGAAGGAGGTGAAAAACGCCAGTGGCTGCCTGCGAGCACGGACCGCTCACTCCGAAAACAGCATTGCGAATTACAGAGAAACAATGCAGAACGTCCAGCCCAAGAAAACAGGTACAAAATTTTCACAAAGATCGGAGGGTGCACGGAGCACAATAGAGCCCAGAGCGCAAGAAAGATGTGATCACCAGGTCGGCCCGGCGCGACCTGCCCCCCAAGCGGTTACGCACCTCCCCATCCACTCAGTCAGGGACAAGCCTAGAGTTGGGGCAAAGCAGTTGCGCGAGGCAGCAGACCCTGTGGAGAGAAAGGAATTGCGAGAGCCAAACACAACTCGCAGCTGCAATATACAGAGACGGCTGAGGGCTGTGGAGGAACCGGGCAGGGACAGAGCGGAGATACAGCTTCCCGGGACAGTGATCGGGAACCCGCAGGCCGGCACTGCGCCACTAGAAGTCAGCGGGACTGGGCCCAGGAGTTTAACGGAGAGCGGGACACAACCTTAGAGGTTGCTGGCAACTGCCGCTGCAGCTGGCGGAGAAAAGCTGCGCTCCTGGCGCGATCGATCGGAGCCCGGCTGTGCGCCAGGCTGGCGGCGGCCGCCATCTTTACAGCCGCCCGCGCGGAGCTGTGAGCCGCGTCTCTAGCTCCGCCCCGCCCCGGCCCGGGGCTCTTCTGCTGGGGCAAGACAGGCTTCGCCTTTGGTGGCCAGGGACAGCTGCATCCGTGGGTTCCAGGTGGGATGAGATCCCGGAACTGTAGCGGCAGGACCTTTGTGTATTGGAAACAGTTTGCAGCTCATCGATCTGGTTCCACTACCCCGACTCTGGCCTCTGACAAGTCCACTACATGCTGGTCCTAGTGCCCGCCCTTCAGGTCCCAGCCCTCCTATACCCCAGAGATCGGTCATTTTGAAGGTTGCTGGCTATAGTGACTCATCTGGTATAACTGCTGGTTCTTATAACAACCAAATACCTCAAGAGCCACAGGCTGAACCAGAGCAGCTCCCCATAACCCTGCCCACGTCATTAGGGAATTTCGCGCCATCCAAGAGTGCTTCCAGTGGCCACTATTCCCCCCTCCCCATGGGAACATCCCCCCGGTGGAGACTGCTGGGGATAGAGAAAGACACCTGCCTCGCCTTGGGGTCTAGTAGTGGAAAAGGGGTGCACAATTGGAGATTCCCCCTATCAAACAGTATCACGCAGAGACGCACATCAGAAGGGCAGACACACGTGGCTAGATAAGCAACCTCTGAGCTCTGTAGAATTTTCCCAACTCAGCTCTCACACTGCAGCCAAAAGAAATTGTGTTTCTACCTGCACCTCAGGAGGAACAGGGTCAAAGTAACCCCTAGGAGCTACAAGGCCCCTCCCAAAGCACGGGGCTTTTGCATACCCCAACTGGGGGATCACAGTCTGCCACAGATATAACAGAATACCTAGCTAATAGGGAGCTGTGGACTCATATCCTCAAGTACAATTCACCAGCTTGGAGCCCTAGCTGGGAGGTCATTCTCACCACACCCCACCGGGAAGAGAAGACAACAGGCTAGAGACAACTCAAGGTCCACCAAACTTGCAAAAATACACCTAAGGCAATACAGGCCACTACTTCTCTCCCTGGCTCTGCCAAGGAACGAAAATTGTGGGCCTGGAGACAGGGCCATAAACTAGCCCTAACACCCCCAGCTCTCAACCAAGAGGCCGGATGAGAAAAAACCAGCAAAAGAACTCAGGGAACATGAAAAATCAGAGTGAAAAGTCACCCCCAAAAGAAACCATCAGTTCCTCAGCAATGGATACCAACTCAAATGAAATGGGTAGAATGACAGAAGAGGAATTTCGTTTATGGATTATAATAAAGCTCAATGAAATTCAAGAGAAAATTGAATCTCAGCACAAAGAAACCACAAGAAAAATGCAAGAAATGAATGAAAAATTCTCCAAAGAAATAGAAATATTATGGAAAAATCAAATAGAAATCCCAGAAATGAAAGAAGCATTCAAGGATCTACAAAACACAGTGGAAAGCCTTAAGAATAGGCTGGACCATGCAGAGGAAAGAATTTCAGAGCTAGAAGACAACTCCTATGTGCTAAATAAAAAAGTCGAAGAGAAAGAACACAAAAACAAGAGGCAGGAAAAAAGCATACAAGAAATGTGGGATTATGTAAAGAGGCCAAACATAAGGATCATAGGCATCCCTGAGGGAGAGGAAGAAAATTCACGTGGACTGGAAAATCTATTTGAAGGAATAGTAGAGGAAAATTTCTATGGCTTAGCCAGAAATCTCGATATCCAAGTACAAGAAGCACACAGGACTCCTGGGAGACTCAACGTGAAAAGGCATTCACCACGCCACATAATTATTAGACTGACCAAAGTAAACACAAAAGAGGAACTCCTCAGAGCTATAAGAAGAAAACAGCAGGTAACCTATAAAGGGAACCTGATCAGATTAACTGCAGATTTCTCAGCTGAAACCTTACAAGCCAGAAGGGAATGGGGAGCCATCATCAGTCTCCTAAAACAAAACAAAGGCCAACCCAGAATTCTGTATGCCGCCAAACTAAGCTTCTTATATGAGGGAGAAATAAAGACTTTTCCAGATAAGCAATCACTGATAGAATTTGCGAAATCCAGACTGGCCTTGTAAGAAATGCTTAGACCTGCATTATACACTAACCAGCACAACAGACACCCACCTATGTAAAACTACGCAAAAGCTAAAACCCCAGAAAACAGATTCCACAATGATGCAAGAGGTAAAACAAAAGACACCACCCAATAGAATAATCAGAAATTTACCCCAAATATCAATTCTCTCAATAAATGTAAATGGCTTGAATTGCCCATTGAAGAGACATAGGCTGGCTGAATGGATTAAAAAATACAAGCCAAGTATCTGTTGTCTTCAGGAAACACACCTTACACACAAAGATGCACTCAGACTCAAGGTGAAAGGATGGAATACAATTTTCCAGGCTAATGGAAACCAAGAGAAATCCGGAGTAGCCATCCTTATTTCAGATGATATAAACTTTAAAGCAACAAAAGTAAACAAGGACAAAAATGGACACTATATAGTGGTGAAGGGAAAAATCTTACAAGAGGATTTAACAATCCTAAACATTTATGCATCCAACACAGGAGCGCCCAGGTACATAAAGCAAATACTGCTAGATCTAGACAACATAATAAACAGCAATGCCATAATAACAGGGGACTTCAACACCCCACTGACGGAAATGGACAGATCCTCCAAACAAAAATTAAATAATGAAACAAAAGACCTAAACAGGACTCTAGAACATTTGAGCCTAACAGATATCTACAGAACACTCCACCCAAATAACACTGAATATACCTTCTTCTCATCAGCTCATGGAACTTTCTCTAAAATTGACCACATCCTAGGCCACAAAACAGATCTAAACAAATTCAAAAAAATAGCAATCATACCATGTATCTTTTCAGACCACAGCGGAATAAAATTAGAAATCAATTCCAACAGAAACTCACATCTTCATCCAAAAACTTGGAAACTAAACAATCTGTTGCTGAACGACTATTGGGTCAAGGAAGAGATTCAAATGGAAATCAAAAGATTCTTTGAACTAAACGATAATGGGGACACAAGTTATCAAAATCTGTGGGATACAGCAAAAGCAGTCCTGAGAGGAAAACTTACTGCCTTAAATGACCACGTCCAAAAGACAGAAAGGTCACAAATCAGTAAACTAATGAATCATCTTAAGGAAATGGAAAAGGAAGAGCAAAGCAATCCTAAAACCAGCAGAAGAAAAGAAATAACCAAGATCAGAGCAGAATTAAATGAAATTGAAAACAAAAGAACAATACAGAAGATTAATAAAATGAAAAGTTGGTTCTTTGAAAAGATAAACAAAATAGAAAGGCCACTCGCCAGGTTGACCAGAAGCAGAAAGGAAAGGACTCTAATAAGCTCAATTAGAAATGAGAAAGGAGAAGTCACAACTGATACCATGGAAATACAAAACATCATCTTCGAATACTACAAAAATCTCTATGCCCACAAACACGAAAACATGGAGGAAACAGACAAATTCTTAGAAACATACTACCTCCTTAGGCTCAACCAGCAAGAAACAGAATTTCTAAATAGACCAATATCAAGCACCGAAATCGAAGCAGTAATAAAAAATCTTCCCACACAAAAAAGTCCTGGACCAGATGGGTTCACACCTGAATTCTACCAAGCCTACAAAGAAGAACTGGTGCCTATACTGCAGAAATTATTTGAAAACAGCCAGAAGGATGGAGTCCTCCCAAACTCATTCTATGAAGCCAATATCACCTTGATACCAAAGCCAGGAAAGGACACAACAAAAAAAGAAAACTACAGACCAATATCCCTTATGAATATAGATGCAAAAATTCTCAATAAAATCCTTGCAAACCGAGTTCAAATGTACATCAAAAAATAATTCATCACGATCAGGTGGGCTTCATTCCCGAGATGCAGGGATGGTCCAACATACGCAAATCTATAAATGTAATTCACCATATAAATAAAAGCAAGGACAAAGATTATATGATCCTTTCAATAGATGCAGAAAAGGCTTTTGACAAAATCCAGCATCCTTTTATGATAAGAACTCTTAACAATATAGGCATAGATGGCTCATACCTCGAAACTATTAAAGCCATATATGATAAACCCACAGCCAATAGCATACTGAATGGGGAAAAATTGAAAGCATTTCCCCTTAAAACTGGCACCAGACAAGGGTGCCCACTATCTCCACTTCTTTTCAACATAGTGCTGGAAGTCCCAGCCAGAGCAATTAGACAAGACAGAGGAATCAGTGGCGTCCAGATGGGGGCAGAAGAGATCAAACTTTCACAGACGATATGATATTGTACATAGAAAACCCCAAGGATTCAACCAAGAGATTACTGGAATTGATAAATGAGTTCTGCAAAGTCTCAGGATACAAAATTAATACACACAAATCCATAGCTTTCATATATGCTAATAACAATCAAGCCGAGAAACAAATTAAAGATGCAATACCTTTCACAATAGCACCAAAGAAAATTAAATATTTAGGAATATATCTAACTAAGGAAGTCAAAGACCTATATAGAGAGAATTACGAAACACTGAGAAAAGAAATTGCAGAGGATGTAAATAGATGGAAAACCCTACCATGCTCTTGGATAGGCAGAGTCAACATAGTAAAAATGGCTTTGCTACCTAAATTGATTTACAGAATCAATGCAGTCCCTACCAAAATACTATCATCATTTTTTGCTGATCTAGAAAAAATAATTCTATGCTTTGTGTGGAACCAGAGAAGACCCCGTCTAGCCAAAGCAATCTTAAGCAAAAAGAACAAATTGGGAGGCATCTATCTATCTGACTTCAAACTACACTACAAGGCTATAGTAACCAAAACTGCATGGTATTGGCACAAGAACAGAGATGTAGACCAATGGAACAAGACTGAGAACCCAAATATAAAACCAACCTCTTACAGTCACCTGATCTTTGAAAAATTCCAGAAAAATGTACACTGGGGAAAAGATTCCCTATTCAACTAACGGTGCTGGGAAAACTGGAAGGCCATATGTAGAAGACTGAAACTGGACCCACACCTCTCACCTCTCACAAAAATCAACTCACAATGGATAACAGATCTAAACCTAAGACATGAAACCATAAGAATTCTCGAAGAAAACATTGGAAAAACTCTTATGGACATTGGCCTAGGCAAAGAATTTATGAAGAAGCCCCCCAAAGCAATCACAGCAGCAACCAAAATAAATACATGGGACCTGATCAAATTGAAAAGCTTCTGCACAGCCAAGGAAACTATCACTAGAGTGAACAGACAACCTACAGAATGGGAGAAAATATTTGCATGCTACACCTCTGATAAAGGGCTGATAACCAGAATCTATACAGAACTTAGGAAAATCAACAAGAAAAAATCAAAAACCCTATTAAAAAATGGGCAAAGAACATGAACAGAAACTTTTCAAAAGAAGACAGAATAATGGCCAGCAAACATATAAAAAAATTGCTCAACTTCTCTAATCATCAGGGAAATTCAAATCAAAACCACAATGAGATATCACTTAACTCCAGTGAGATTGGCTCATATCAAAAAATCCCCAAACAACAAATGTTGGTGGGGATGTGGACAGATAGGAACACTCATACACTGCTGCTGGGACTGCAAATTAGTACAACCTCTATGGAAAGTAATATGGAGATACCTCAAAGCATTAAAAGTAGAATTACCATTTGACCCAGCAATCCCACTACTGAGTATTTACCCAAAGGAAAAAAAGACATTTTATAATAAAGACATCTGCTCACGAATGTTTATAGCAGCACAATTCACAATTGCAAAGATGTGGAAACAACCCAGGTGCCCATCAATACACGAGTGGATTAATAAAATGTGGTATATGTATACCATGGAGTATTACTCAGCAATAAGGAACAATAGTGAATTAACACATCTGGTATTATCCTGGTTGGAGCTAGAACCCATTCTCCAAAGCTAAGTGTCACAGGAATGGAAAAACAAGCACCACGGGTACTCACCATCAAATTGGTACTAACTGATCAACACTTACATCACACAGGGCAATAATATTCATCAGGGGGCGGGCAGGCAGGAGAGGGGTGGAGGGGATGGGAAAAGCTCTCACTGAATGAATGCGGGGAGCACAGTTTGGGGGATGACCACGATTGTAGCTCTGACATGGGTAGTGCATGGGCAATATATATAGTCAAAGTGTTGTACCCCCATAATATTCTGAAATTTAAAAAAAATACATAAAAATGTAAAATATTTTTAAAATAAAAATAATTTTAGAAAGCCAAAAATAAGTAAATAAATAAAATAAAATAAGATATACAACTTTCCAAAATATATGAAGGCAAAAAAAATATAATGTACTCTATGTGGCAGGGTAAACAAAATAAAAGAAACAGCAAGTCTGATCTTATTGACCCACCTCTCCATAGTGGTAGCTGGAGTTTTGGTGACCTACAGGAATGGAAAACCTACACTTCCGCAGAAGCACACCACCCACTCCCATGCAGAAGCCAGCCTCATGAGGAAGGCCTCTCACCGAAGGGCACCCTAAGGACACTGACAGTTCTGAAGTTCTCACATCCTGTTGCTATAAGCTTTCAATTTGCTTACCTCGCCTATTGTAATCTTTTCTTCATTTTCTGTCCTGGTTTACAAATACTTAACTGTGCTAGGCACTCTGCCATTTGTTGTAGTTCAATATTTCTGAAAGCCTGTAGTCAAGGGTGGCCAGTGGTTTTATTAGTCTTGTAGGATTTTTTTTTCCCTTTAACCCAGCTGTAACATATCTCATTAGCCCAAAGGTCATCTGAGCTGAGCTATCCTTACCTATTTTGCCCTGTGATAGGGCAATCCACTAATTTGATACTCTCTTACTTTTTCCCTAAGAAACTGAAAATGTTAACACATCACACTAAAAGGACATCTTTTGTTTTGTTCTGTCATCAATTTTCACAAATTTTGACATCCATGATATTGACTTTTTCTCTCTCCATACATTTCTCTTCCCATTCTTTCAGATACACCCTGCTTATTGATGTAATACATGATATAACAATTTCTATAGCAAGATAAATCACCTACCAACATTTCCAGTATTTTCTTAAGCCCTATTTAACCCAAATCTAACATTATCCCAACAAGTTACACCACATTTTTTGATCCAAGTTATGGTTATGTGTCCTTGTCTTTTTGTACTGTCCGTGTATCTTGTAGGTAGTGTAGATATGTACAGTAGAATCATATTCAAACAAAAGTAGATACAAGCAGGATACAAAAGTAAATACTGTACAGTACTGAGTTTTGAGATAAAAATGAGTAGGCTATTCATAGACAACCATAGAAAACAGACTAAAAATAACACATTTAAACATTATCTGTTTTGCTATCTTGGAGGCAAGATTACTGACATTTTAAAAATTCTTTCTCTTTTCCCATAATATTCTGAAATAAAAGGAAAAAAAATAAATAAAAATTCTTTCTCTTTGAATTTTAATAATTCCATATTTTATATAAGTATGTATTTTTATAATATAAATAAAATATAATATATAGGCATAATATATAAATAGATACAATACATAAATTGACACATATTTCTCAATAAATCCTAAAATAGATTACTATAAAAATATGATGTAAAATTTATTTTATTATCCCAGAATAGAGTGATTACATTCTCTAATATGAACCAGATAGAACTTTATAACTTATAAAAAAGACACTTCTATGATTTCTCTTTGAACTTTCATTTTCCCTACCCATCAACACAGAAGGATAAATATACTCATATTTGTGTTTCTTCTCTACCAAAATATGACGTGTATAAAATCCTACCATTTATGAATATTATAAAGCATGACAAAATATATACATTCAATTAGTATTACGTTTCAGTCTTTTAAACCAACAAAAAGGTAGCACCCTAACTGAACAATCTTAACAGAAAAGCCTTTTGAGATGTAGTGATGTTAACTGATGTACCACCACAAAATCCTGAGTTATTGGCTAACCTCAAGTCTAAAACAAGGCATCCCATATTGTGATTTATAATTTTAAGTGGACTGAGCAATCATCCCTCCCAGGAGAGTTGAAATCAAATCTATCACAGACAATTAAGGTAACCAATCAATGCTTCTAAGAAAAATATGATTCCCAGAAGTAGGTCAAAACAGCTTAGGGACAAATATCCAAATCAAACATGTTTACTCCCTCTCACTATGTGGAGAGACAAATCTGAATTACCACTGTCACAAAATATTTTATCATCAAAATGAAAAGGATAAGCAATCTTTAAAAGGCAATGCAAGAGAAGTCTAGCGTTGCATTTTAATAAAAGGTATTAAAAATAACATCTGGGTTGCACATATCAGCTTTTTTTGGTGTCAAAGATAAATTACTATTCCAAAAGGACAACAGCTCTAACTTATACGCTAATGAAGAAAGAAAATTAGGAAAAATAACATTTATTAAAGGCATTATTTATAAATGTAGAGGTAATGTTCAAGTTGGGATTTTATGGCATTTCTTGTGGGGCTCAGAGCAAGTTTCATGAAATTAAGAGAAATAGCCAAATAGAAATACTTTCAAGACTCAGACCCCTCCTGCCACCGTCCCAGTCCTCTTAGGACTCACCACTGCCCCCCACACTTGGTCCATATTCCTCTCATTTACCCTACTCCTCCTATCTAAACCTTAGTCATCTTTCAAGGAACAGGTTAAGACATCTCATTCCTAAAACCATTCCCTACCTCAGCAATACACAGTAATCTCTGCCCTTTATAACCCCTTATGTACCTACTGTCTACCTCTCTGTACAGATGGAGAGATCTTTGACTGATTTCTGTGTGTAGACTGTGCTACCTCAATTCAGTTGTAAGCTGCTTGAAGGCCCTCTGTTTATACAGCAGGTGCTTGAATAATGTCGTTTTGTTCAACCCGGTTTCTTACAAAATTGATGAGAAAAAAAATCAATTCCCAGCCAGGACCATTGTCTGTGTGGAATCTGAACATTCTCTCCATTTCTGTGTGGATTTTCTGTGGGTACTCTTGTTTCTTCTCACATCCCAAAGTTGTGCTCATGAGGTTCATTGGCATGTCTACACTGCTCCAGTCATAGTGAGTGTGACTGTGTGTGTGTGAGCGCACCCTGCTATGGGAAGGTGTCCTGTCCAGGGCCAGTTCCCACCTGGGGCCCTGAGCTGACAGGATTGGCTCTGGCCCACCCAGGATCCTGAATTGGAATAAGCAGACAAATAATTATCTTTTTTACTAATCATTCTTAAATATATGTGTAGCTCACATTTATTTCAGTATTTAATATTAGAAGCATTTTTGTCTTTATTTAGAAGTTTGGTGATGTTTTTGTGACAGAAATATGCCGTAGAAACTTAACTCTTGTTTATATCAATTAGCCTATGGAGAAAAATTGGTTTGGTTATACGTCATTTTGTTTAAAGTCACAGTATCCAAGAACTTATCGACAATGTTAAATGAGGACTTACTGCAGACTGTTTCTGATCATGTGAGAGCCTCTAGCTATACCCATAACTATAACTCCCTCCATATTCATATGTTCTCATTTAATCTTTTAATTATTAGCAATTGGCCATGATGTGTCAGATCCTAGACACCAAGAAAATGTCAGGGAACAAGGGCAGTGAGGGGTAACCCTCAGGGTCTCATACAAAAAGTTCCTCTCCATGATAGGAGGAGTATGATTGGGAACACATTTCCAGAGTACCTAACTCAGCCCTGGGAAACAAGGACAGCTTCCTGGTGGAAATTCAGATTTTCCCAGCAAACAGGAAGAAGATGAGGAGGAAAGAGTGTTCAAAGGAGATGTCAAAGGTACAAAGTACTGACACAAGAGAGAACCAGCAACTCTGTTCAGAAAACTGAAAGAAATTCACCATTGTTGGTGTTTGAAGTGCAGGGAAGAAGTGGCAAGGAACAAGGCTTGGGCAGGTCCCTTGTGTCCAGGTCATGAAAAACCCAATATGCTCTTAAGGATTTTGAACTTTATTTTAACGTAAATGTAAAATCACCATTATAGTCACATCATACATAATACATTAAAGGGAAGCTAGAAACAATTGGTAGAGGTTAAGAGATAGAACTCAGTAAGAACATATATGTCGACAACAGACAAGTATCTTTGGCAAAACCATCAAGAATAGTGCCAGTCATTTAAGGCTGAAGGAGAAAAAAAAAATGAGCATTCAAAAGAGATTTAGAAAGAAGCAGTAAGAGAGAGAGGAGAAAAGCAGGAAAGTATTAACAGAAGCTGTTATAACTGTGCTTTATAAAAGAAGGGTAGAGCAACCTGGAGCACAGTTCTTGGTTTCTAATACCCTTCTCCAATAAAAGGAACCAGATTTCCTGAAGCAATACTTGATTGTGTAACAGGGGCAGGAAATACACAAGATGATCTTGGAGTATTTTATGGTGCCAGAAAATAAGGAAGTAATTTAAAAAAACAACAACAGCAACACATGGGTGGGAGCACGTTAGAAGGATACAAGAGCCAATTGAAAGAGCTCCCAATGGTCAGGCCTAAAAATCTTTGAGCAAGAAAATAAAATAGTAAAGAATTATAATACAAAGTTTAAAACAAATATCACGAGTCCATATTGATATAAATGAATGACTTAATGAATAAATAAATGGCAGAAAATAGAAAAATCTCCCATGAAGAATTCTAAAGAATATACATAGATACTTTACCCTCTAAAAGGCAAAGCGTAAGTCCTCACTCTTTAGGTGTGGGATGCTCATAGTAACTTCCTTCCAAAAAGTAAAATATGAGAAAGGAAAATATAAAGAGTGAATTTACAGTGGAGAAACCAAACAAATAGTACCTCAGGCAGGTGATCAATGTCAACATTAATAGTAATAAGTAATATTGATAGAATGTACCCCAGATATGATATGATAAAATGGCACTGCTGTGATCTTCCCCCCAAAGACTCATAACCCTATTCTAATCATGAGAAATACCAAATGACAAATGGTCTAAAATATAACTTACCTACCATTCTCAAAACTTTCAATATCACCAAAAACAAGGAGAGTCTGAGAAACTGTCACAGCCAAAAGGAGCCTAAGAAGACATGATGAATAAATGTAATGTGGTATCCTACATGGGACCCTAGAACAGAAAAAGGACATTAGGAAACAACTTAAGAAATCCAAATAAAGTATGTGCTTTAGTTAATAATACTGTATCAGTATAAGTGTATTAATTATGATACCTGTGCCACACTAATGTAAGATGTTAAAAACAGGGGAAAATGAGTATGAAGGCTATAGGATTCTCTACTATCTTCATAAGAATTCTGTGAATCTAAACTATTCTCAATAGCAGTATATTTTTTTTAAATAGGGCATATTCTACTGTGTCAAATGCAGCCAAAAGAAAAGGACAAGAGGGACTAACAAGCTTCCTCTAGTTTTCCGGTTTACAAGACCTTGCTAATCTTGCACGAGCTGCTCCAAAATAGTGGAGGAGTGAAAGTAAGATGGTAGTGAGAAATGAGGAGAAAGACTAGAAGCACATAAAAAAGTTATGTCAAGATGCCGACTCAGAAGGAAGGAAAGAAAAGAGTAAAAGCAGAATAAGGAAGGGAGAACAAGAGAAAATAACAATTTTTTAAAAGGCAGTAGAGAAATAAGCTTTTAAAATGTTGAGATGAAATAAAAGAAGTGTATAAAGGCTGGGAAGGAGTAACTTCTCAAGATGCTTTTGGTGTTGGGACTCTTGCACCCCTCTGCTGAGGTCAGCTATGTCCCTGCTGCGTATGTTCCTTACTTGGACTATGGGTTGTTCCCAGGAAAAAGATGCTGAGACTGAAGTTACTGTGCAGGAAATCTGAATTTAAGATCAGAACATGCAGGGAAAGAAGAGGAAGAAGTCATGTTATGGAAAAGGCACAACAAGACTCAGTTGACCCTGCAGTGAGCTCTGAAATTCAGATGGAGCATAGAAGATGTTCCCCATTGCAGCTGGGAGCCAGGCCTTTATATTCCCTCACCCACAGGTCACTGGGTGATGGCTGCCCCAGGTAGGGATGTGATCTTGGGTGAGGCAGCCAACTCTCATTAAAGGCTGACCAGGAATGAAGGACAGCTGAGGCCAATCTCCCAGAAGTTAGACATACAGGCCCTTCAGTCCTGAGTGGGGAATCTCTGCAGCACATCACAACATCTATTATATGGCATTCTTGTCACCCCATTTGATCTTTTCTATATTTATCTGACCTTTTTCTGTATTTGGATATTCATGGTTGCTGATGTCATCCAGTTTGTTTGTTTGCTTAAAATCAAATTTTCATTTCTGCTTCCCATTCTCCTTTTTGCTTTGAGGTGATTTCCAGAAAGAGAGTAACTAGGGCCTTGTGTGGAGTGAGCTATTATATTTCTACTCTGTTGGTGCAAGTGTGTGCAATTGTTGAGGATCACTTGAGGACCCCACAGAAAGGGTCTTGCCCTGCATTATCTTAAAAAATGTTCCACCCAAAAGAACTTTTACCCAGAAACTAAAAGAAGAACTGGGGGTGGCCTTTCAAATACCAAAGCTGATGGATGGCTATGGGGGAAGGTTGGTAATTGATCAGCCAAAAGGACTTAATACTGTGCCAGAGAATAATAGGTGGAAGTCCCCGGTCACCTTACTGTGAAAATTCATCTAGCTTTAATAATCACGGAAACATTAGAAGTTATCACCACCACCCCCTTCACGAGCCCAATTCCTCCAGAAAACACTTTTCCCATATAAACTATCAACTCAATGTTTATAAGGACAAAATGTGCTGAGTGAAGGCATTTAAAACTATGGCTTCGGGTCACTCATAGGTACCATGGGCTCCATTGGTTGCACTGAAATAGTAATTTTCTAAAAGATCCCACAGAGGCTTTTAAAAGTCTGTTGACCTTCAAAAAATGAGCCTTCCCCCTCTATCCACTTGTAGATCAGATGTTGTAAAATGGATTTTAGCTCATATTTCAAGAATAACAGTAGATCTGCTTATAAAAAGTAGCTTTAAAGGAGTAGAGACGATTTTAAAAAATAAAGCAACATTAAAGATGGAGTCTAAGCACTAGGCAACATATCTTGGAAAAATAAAAATTGTTTTATCTTAGCAAAATTAGTGGATCAGTCAATACCTCTGCTTAAGTAAATAGAGGAGTGATGACTGAGCTAGTAATACAGGCAGTCGGCTCAGGTCAGAGGAAGGCTAGTAGCAAATGGACTATAAAGTGCAGGAAGCTGAAGCTTCAGCACCTCTTTGCCACCCCACCCCAGGTTCCTCCAAAGTCCCTGTAATTACTTTCAAAATTTTGTATTCTTGTTCATAAAGAGGGCCCCCAAAGTTGTATAAACCTGACCACCCTCCAATGAAGGCATACAGCCATACAAAAATCTGGTATTATGTTAAAGGTAATAGGTATTTGTGACTCACGGTAATTGCCATCCCCCACACACAACGGTCACACTTCAGATGTCCTAAAATAAAAATGTCACAAAATATGCATTTGTGTTATGAAATACCTAACTTGGCACTGAGAAATGTCATTATAGCAAGCAAGTTTGACATGCAGGTTAAATATTGAAAAAATGTGAAGATAATTAGGAAAAGAAAAAGTAGTATTTTTAAACCTTTTCTTTTTGTTTAACTGATATTTAATTTGGCACATACTATGGGTCATGCACAGTATTAGGCCTTTAGCAAATAAATTTCAAATGGACAGCACAGCTCAAATGAGAAGAAACAATTTATATTTGAAATACGAATAGACAATATGCAAAAACTACAGCTTTAACAGATGAGCCTACAGCCTTTGTGAATTTGGAGGAAATAAAGATAAAAAGATTTCTAAAGAAACATCTATGTGTCATAGGATTTTTTTCCCTGTGTTATCATAGAAGTTTAGGGCTCTGTAACACAGTTTTTATATTTTCCATCTGTTTGGCCTTACATATACATTGACTGCACTCTTCATTGAGAGTTAATTACTCTTGGGTCACTATTTTGCATGAGGAAACTGCCAAAGGCATTGGGAAGGAAGTGGAGTAGTAAAAAGTAAAACATTCATTCATTCAACAAATGTGTGTTGAGCACAGCATCTACCATGCACTAGGTACTGGATGTGCACCAGTGAGGAAGACATAGCCCCTCCTTTTATAATCCTGAGAGACAGAGAATGAATAACAATTGCAATACATTGGATTAAGTTTTATAAAATGAGATATGCCAGATGTTCTGAGAGTACATGGTAAGAGTATGGAATCCAGAGTTAACAGAGTAGAAATTCAGAAAAGACTTCCCAGAGTAAATGATATCTAATTTGAACCCCCAAAAAGGTGAAAGAGAGCAAAAATGTTCCACTAGTTGAAAAATAGTCAAAATATTCAGAACATAGAATGGGATGGGAGCAGGTACCAGCTAGATCACCAAAGCCTTGCCTTTCGTTTTTAAGGAGTTTAAAAGTGACCTACGGACAATAGGAAGTAAAAAACCATGATATTTGAAAGCAGCCCTGAATTAATATCCTATCTCTGATAAAAATTAGATGATGCGAGCTAGGGCATATTATTTAACTTGTCAGAGCCTCGGCTTTTTCATCAGTAATGAATGAATAATAACTTATTAAACAATGTTGTGTGAAGCAAGTAAGATAATAGGGAAAGCAGTGTGGAAAAATGTATAGACACGTTCTACAACTATAAGGTCCCATTATTTTATGAGTGATTGTGAATTGCGCTTAGGGAGTGACATCAAAATTGAAGACAAAGTGCAGCGATATCCAAAGGCCACTCAACCAGGAGGATCTATGCTTTCCTCAGAGCAGTTGATGTATGGTCGAGAATGAAGTCTGACAACATAGCCAGTGCAGTCAGCACATTCCACTGCATCACGGCACACTGCATGGCAAGGCAACTGGGGCTCTTTCCAATTCCAAAAAGACTCAAGGATTTTCAGAAGGACTCTGCTGAATTCACACATTTGGCAATGCATTTGTGCATGCTGGGAAGGTTCTATAAATCCTATAAAGGTTCTATAATCCTATAAAGCTTACTTTTCTAAATCAGAATAACTCTGTTGGACACATTAGGATTCAGTAATCGTAAGTACAATAGCAGATTGAGGGCTTCTCTCTTTCTTTCTCTCTCTCTCTCTCTCTCCATAATAAAATTTAACACCACAGTGATCCTATAAGGTTGAAATGAATATTAGCTCCATTTAAGGAACCTGAAGTTTAGATAAGACAAATATCATAACACCAATAAATGGTAGAGATGGTATTTGAACCCAATATTATCTGACTCCTGTATCATGTACAACCTTACATAGCAAGATACCACACCATGAAAAATATAGAGAATTGTACTTCTGGGTAAAGTACAAAATGATGTCTCCAATGCAGTCAGTCCCAAATTATCACCATGCCATCAATTTAAACAAGGAAAAAAAAGCAAATTCTACTACTGAAAACTACTACTAACAATTAAGATATATGTATAGCATAGTACTAAAATCTAGGAAGACTATCCACTCAATTTAAGATTATATGGATCTTGATTTAGAAAAACTGACACAAGCTATGCCTAATGGCATATACTTAGACTCATGAAATTGAATGTAAATCAACCCAAGCTCAACCAGGCCTTACTGCCATGAGCCTCTTTTGAAGTCTTAAAAATGCATTCCTATGCACCTCAAAGTTGTATTTCATTTTGAATGATAATAATATTGATAAGGAGTTTCTGTAAACATAAAGCATTTGGATTTTAGCCAGACATTGGACAAGTGCTGTTATTTTAGTCTTGTGGATAAGTTGAAGAAACATGAGCTAGTACCTTTAGTTTAAAGTATAAATAATTCAACCATGCACTCAGTGAGAAATGTTTAATGGATTGATAGCTACCTGTACACTAGTTTGTATTATAGTAGCTGATTTTTATTAAAATCCTGAAAGAGAAAATGTTTTCCAAATTATGAAAGGGCAGCAAATCAGGAATGAGAGCTCAGTGCCTTCCAAATACTAGATAACTTTTCTGGGGGGGGACGGTTTTGGGATGATTCAAACATATTACATTTATTGCACAAACCTCTCTGCTAATGATAATCTGTATTTGCAGCCACTCCCCAGTGCTAGCATCACCACCTCAGCTCCACCTCAGATCATCAGCCATTAGATTTTCATAAGGAGCGCAACCTAGATCCCTCGCATGCTCAGTTTACAGTAGGGTTCCTGCTCCTATGAGAATCTAATACTGCCACTGACCTGACAGGAGGAACTCAGGTGCTGATGTGAGCGATGGGGAGTGGCTGCAAATACAGATGAACCTTTGCTCACTTGCCCGCTGCTCACCTCCTGCTGTGTGGCCAGTTCCTAACAGGCCACAGAGCAGTACCAGTCTGTGGCCAGGGGATTGGGGACCACAGTCTTAGGGGATATCTTCTGTTTAAAAAGAATTAGAGCAGGTGGTAGTTTAGGTGTGAGTCCACACTGGAGCATTGAATCAGGGGGAGGGGTGTTCTTCCATAATGTTGCCCTCCTTCCTTGCAGAGTTCTGCCACTACCCAGTTCCAAATATACCCTCTGGAAAGAAAATGCAATATTATTGTTGACAAATCACTTTGATTTATAGTCTTTGACTTTTCCTCAATCTTGGGTAGACAAAGTCTAATGCTCTGCTTTCCTTAAGAAAAAAAAATGGGGAAGGGAGTTTTGCCTGTAAAGACATTTCAAGCATTAGCTGATTAGAGTAGAATGTGTTCCGTGAGGAAAGGGGGTCTTTTTCTTCATCCTTCCAGCAAAGTCTAATACCCACACTACCTGTGGATAATGTAGTAGGTTCAAATTGTATATTGCATCAAAACTCCCAATGATCTCTTATATTCTTATGGCTACCACTATTTTATTATTTTCCTTTGTGTCATAAATCTCTCAATTTATACTTGGCAGCGGAATGGAAACCAAAACTGGCATTTGATACTGAACACATGGGCTAAAACTTTCCTCCGGGTTACTAGATCAGAAGAAGGACTAGACGCAAAAAAACTCAAAGCCACTTCAATATAAAAGCTTCTCAACATTAGGTCTTTCTTTCAACCTAGTTCCAGAGGGATTTCTGCTTGCAAGTTTTATCTTCCTGAATAAAAATAACTGCAAAAGTGAGCAGTATCTAAACATGGTATACCAAATTCAAAGAGAAACAAACAAATTAGGAGAACCAAGAAACAAGACTTTCAGGAAAAAAGCTAATACTTGTATGTTAGTCAAAGGAAAAAAGCCGTTAGTGTTCCTCAGAAAAACTTCTTCAGGAATACGAAAGAAATGCCTAGAGCAGTATGCCACATCAAGAGGAATAAAGTACTGTGCATAAATGCCCCGATGTTTATTAAAGTAAACATTTTCTTTTGTTCAGTTTTAAGAGGAAAATTTATTTATTTTAAATAAGTTTTTTTAAATTTGATTTAATGACACAATATTTAAATTTACATAACATAAAATAATGATGTGATAGGATATTTGGTTCATTATCAATAATGTTCCCAAACATTATTTATCAGTTAAAGGTGGATTTCCTAAGCAATTGGACATGGGAGCATTCTAATTAAAAATTAAATCAGTGTTCAAATAGGTATAATCAAATAATCACTGTAATTCTCTAACATATTAACATATTAACTCCAGGGTTTTCTAGAAAAGTATCTAGTTTTTTGGATTTCTTTTTAAAATCTTATCATCTCTACAGTAAAATTACTCTGAAAATAGAAATCACCTTTATTGGGAGTCTGTCTGAGTAATATTTTGAATTGAAGTGGTTGTATGGTGTGCCTTAGTTTTCTTCTCAGTGGAAGGCAGAAAGTAAAACAGCTATAAATCCAGCATGGCAGTAAAGGGGCTCCACGAAGTGCAAGTGGGATGGAGGTAGGGCTGGAGTAGAGGATTTTTAAGGTCCCTTGAAGTTTTGAAACGCTGTGGTTTTAAGAGATCCCAAAGAGGTCTCAACCCACCTCATCAGAATTACCAAGGCAAAGGTATTTGAGGTGAGGCAGGAGAGTACAATCATTGAAGGGAGAGCAGGCTCTGGAACCAGACTACCAGGGTTCAAGACCTTGTTAGCTGTCTGACCTCAGAAAAGTTACTTATCTTTTCTGCGACTCAGGTACCTAATAGGTAAAATGAAAATAATGATATCAACACTCACAGGGTTAGTATAAAGATTTAAACAAGCTAATATATGTAAAGCTCTTAAAAAGATACCTGGCGCATTATTTAGATGGGAATCCGGCACATAGCAAGGACTCAGAGGGGTCAGAATGAAGATCCCGAGCCACTGATTAATCCTGTGTGACTCTGGACATGCTATTTAACCTCTCTGAGCCCCCACCTCCTCATCTTCAAATAAGGGTAACTCCAATTTCTACCTCACAGGTGGATAAGAGGATTAAATGAGGTAATGAGGGCTGAGATCATTATTAGGAGTCAGGTTCAGTGTGAGCTCCCCCAGCTGACACTAAACAATGTGACATACTCTAAATGTGGAGGGACAGACACATTCCAGATGTGGCACAAAGCACTGGTACTCTCTGTTCCACATTTAACAAAGACCTTTAATCATATACTGCCTTTTTGCCCCTATGTTTATTGGAAATCTTCAAGGCAATTTTATTCATCTTTTGCTTTCTTTTGCACACAGTTAAAAGCAAAAAGTAACGCTTCCAAAGACCTCCCAGTAATATGAGCTGCTTTGTCAAATACTGCAATTTTCAGCAAATCATGCTCAGACACCAAAGTAAAGGGGCATAGTCTATTCATCTCATTTTTTTGGCTGGATAAATTTAGAGTTTATAAAATGGAGTCAAATGCAAATGAATTAACTGCCTGTGCCTCATGGAAAAGAAGTGGAAGGGATTTTGCCATCTCTGCTTACTTACCTCTCACGCTGCACTCATGAAAATGATGACACTACTTGGAACTAGAGTCACCTTCTACCAGCTATGGAATATGGCAATGAGTGAAATGGCATTTTATTAAAGTTTTAAAGACCAGTGTGTCTTAACCAGACTGACCCCAAAAAATGCTAGGAAAAGGAGTTCTGACATGGGTACACAGTGAGGCTTTGGGTTGTCTGGTCTGACTGCTAATGAGCATAATTATAAGTCATCTCTGTCACTTAGGCACTTTCTCCTTAGAGGAAACACAGCCAAGTCTTTCCTCACAGATTAAATATTGGTCAGACAAATGGGTTTCCATAGGTACTAACACAGGCAAGATTCCAAAGTCAAAGCGAACTGATTGTGGTACTGGGAGGACACCCTCAATCTCTGCAGCCTCCCTCAGGGCTTTCTGGGTTTTTGCCTCCCTTAGATGTTTTTATGTGCATTAAGCCAGTGAGGTAAAGGGGTAGTTTTATCCAGAAGAATTAAATATTAACTAGCCATGGCAGAGAACAAGGTAGCAGGTATATGAATGAAGAGTCAGAGATTTGGCAAATTCTGCCTCCCTCATTTGCAAATGTAAGGGCAGTGCCTCCCTCCACTATCTAGGCCTGAACTGCTTACCTTTCACCTGGCTAAAAGTTATCACTCTCCTTCAAGGAGACCTTCCCTACCCACACCTGCACTCCAATCTAATTTAGATGTTATGTCTACATACTCCTTATGGTAGGAAAAATTCCAAGGTGGTCCCCAAACTTTTACCCTGATGTGCATTCCATGTATAATCCCTGGGACCTTTGAATATGATGAGGTGGTCCTTTCTGTGATGAGGTTATGTTATCTGACACAGTCTACTTTAAGAAAAGGAGATTATCTTGAGTTTACCTGACCTAATAGGGCAAGCCCTTAAAAGAGACTAGATACTTCCTGAAGAAAGAGGTTCAAAGGATGTGGGAACTTAGTGTGAGAGAATATCCACTCCTGTCTTTGAAGATGGAGAGGCCCACGTGGCATGGAATATGGGCTGAGAACCACTCGCCAGCTAACAGCCAGCAAATAAATGAGGACCTCATTCCTCCAGCTGCAAGGTACTGCATCCTGCTACCACTACATGAGCTTGGGAAAAACCCTGAACTCCAGATGAGACCACAGCCCAGCAATGCCTTGATTTAGCCTTCTAAGACCCTGAGCAAAGAACCCAGTCATGTTATGTCTAGACTTCTGACCTATGAAACTGCAAGCTAATAAATGGATATTGTTAAGCTGCTGAATTTTTGGTAACTAGTTATACAGCAATACAGAACTAATACACACCCATAGGGCCTTGTACTTACCTTTCAAAACACTTATCCATGGCATTATTTCTTGGAGTGTGTGTGAGTGTGTGTTTTCTGTACTTAACAGTAAGCTCTATGAAGACGGGAACCTAGTATAGTGCCTATAATATAATAGATGCTTAATAACTATTTGTTTATATATAGTATATATGTTAACCCATGCTTATAAATCACATTATTTTTAGTTAGATAAATCAAAGTGTTTTCATGAGAAAGTCTTAGAAAGGGATGCTGATTCATCTACAGTAAATTATATTATTTCCATTTGCATCCCCTTTTTTTTTCATTTCAGAATTTTATAGGGGTACGCACATTTTGGTTACATAATTTGCTTTTGTACAGTTTGAGTCAAAGTTAAAAGTGTGCCCTTCACCCAGTTAGTGTGCATTGTACCCGATAGGTGTGAATTTACCCATCCCCTCCTCCCCTCTCCCATCTACTTGATTTCCCTTGAGTCTTGATCTGATGTGTTTTCTTCTTTCATTAATGTTAACAAGGCTAAGGCTGCTCAGGTGCAGGGTTAAGAGATATGGCATCATCTACAGGGCACACTCTGCCCACCCCTTGTTTTCTCTCCAGCCCCAAGCTCCGCACTGGAGTTGTGAGCAGCATACTGAGTGCATGCATGCAAAGTAAACTTACATGGGCACTCCAGGCCATTAGAATCAAAACGAAGGATGATTCTTCTCTTGGAGAAGCCTCTTTTCTCCTCCCCCTCTCTGCTCCCTTCTTCTCCTCTCCTACTGTTTCCTTCTCATCTGCCCTATGATTGTCAACTCAACCCTGCCAAGGCATTTCTTGCTGAGTACCCTCACTCCTGCCATTGCCCAAGCCTACCCAAGACTGTCTTTATACTTGGGATCCTCCTCTCTCTCTGTGGTGACCTATGACATCTCCACTGCATGTCAAATGCATATCATCTACCAAGAACCCATTAAATGCCAAATCTACTTTGAAACTTTCTGGGGTCTTCCTTCTTCATTCTTTTATATATAGTACATTTGTCTCAGTGATACTCGATAAGAGAGTTGTTGGCACACATATGAAATCCCCTCTGGACCATGAGCCCTTCAGGTTAAGAAATAAGCCTAGACAACAAATATATGAAAAAATGTTCCATGTCACTAATCAACAGAGATATGCATTAAAACCATAATGAGATAGCATCTTACTAAACAGTCAAAAAACAAGAGATGTTGGCACAGATGCAGTGAAAGGGGAATGTTTACACACGGGAATGTAAATTAGTACAACCTCTACGCAAATCAGTACGGACATTGCTAAAAGAACGAAAAGTGGACCTACCATTCAATCCAGCAACCCCACTCCTGGGTATCTACCCACAGGAAAAGAAGTCATTATGGCAAAAAGACACCTGCACTAATGTATTTACTGCAGCACAATTCACAATCACGAAGATATAGAATCGGCCTAATTGCCCATCAACCGAGGACTAGATAAAGACAACATGGTATATATGGGGGGGTGTATATACACACACACACACACACACACGATGGAATACTACTCATTCATAAAAATGAATGAAATAATGTCTTTTGTGGCAACTTGGATGGAACTGGAAGCCATTTTCCTAAGTGAAGTAACTAAGGAACAAGAAACCAAATACCACATGTTCTCATATATAAGTGGGAGTTAAGCAATGGGTGCGCATGGTCAATGGTCATTCAGAGGGACACAATGGACACTGGAGACCCAGAAGGGGAAGAATAGGAGGGGGGTGAGGGATGAAAAATTACCTGTTGGATGCAATGTACACTATTTGGGTGATGGATATATGAAAGCCAAGATTTCACCACTATACAATACATACATGTAACAAAACTCTACTTGAACCCCTAAATCTATTGAAATAAAAAAAGAAAGAGAGAAATATAGAAAGAAGCCTAGAGTGCCAGTTCTAATTGAGTGTTTACATATTCACCTATCATTTTATCATTGTTTAAAGTTGAAAATAATCTGAGACGAGAACTTCAAAGAGCATTGAAGTGTTAAATAAGAAACCTTGAAAGTTAAATAAGAAGCCTTGAAAGCAGTAAACCCTTATTCTCCAGTTTAAGGGGAAACCTATAGTTGGTGACACTGAGACTCCCATTAACCCACCTTCAAAAGAGGCAAATGAATGGCCATTACAGTCTTGTCTGACTTCACTCATGAGACTTGGGTTGTCCTCAGAACTTTCCAAAAAAGTTTATCAGCCCCAGAAATATATTTTTAAAAGTAAAAAAAAAATCCTTCTCACAACAGTATGGCAACATGACAACATCTCCTTGTTATTCACCTGGTGGGGATGAGGCAGTGAAGTACAGAGATCAGGGAGACAACTGTGACTGATACAAACTCACATTAATATATTTGGGCATACGATGACAAACAAATGTCTAATTTTATGTTTTTTCTAAATAGACCAAAGCAAGTTTATTGAATAATAAAAAAATACCTAATTTTATTAAGAACTTACTATGTGTCAAAGGTTTTGTAGGCTTTATTTAATTTAATCTTATCATGGCACCTCTGAGACAACTAAATATCATCATTCCCATTTTGTAGTTGAGTCTAGTACTAGTCCAAGGCCACATGGCCGTCAATGTCAGAGCTGGCACGAAAATCCAAGTGCAATCCCAAAGCCTGTTCTCTGATCCACTATGCTATTGACTCACAGGCAGTGTAAAGGGCACGATCCCACACTGACACTGTGGGGCTGTGCTGGGTGTCTATAACACTGGAGAAAGACAAAGAGCCCCAGAAGTGGACTGCAGCACTACATATGGCATCAGAGGCTTGTTAATCTATGGTTCTTACCTATAAGAGAAAACTGGACTAGATTCTCTGGGCTAAAAATTGTCAGAAAATAAATATTTCACCTTCCTTCCAGTGTCCTAGTACAGGGTTTCTCAACTTTGGCCTTATCTACATTTTGTTGTGGAAAACTGTCCTGTGCACTGTAGGTTGTTTAGCAGCACCCGTTGCCTCTACCCACTAAATGCCAATAGCACCTCCCAACCAGTCATGACAACCAAAAATGTCTCCAGATATTGCCAGACATCCCTGGTGGGGATGAGAGGGGATGCTGGTGGCAAAATCACCCTCAGTTGAGCACTGAAATAGGAATCAAAAAATCTGGATTCAAGTCCTGCTGCAAGTGATATAATTTCTCTTTCATCTCCTCATCTGAAAAATAATGGAATATATTTTATCCAGAGCTTAGGACTGTTTTAAGAAAAAAAATTAAAGTGCAAAAATGCCTACTAAAGCAGCAGTACCATCAGCAGTAGGAATAATAGTATTTTAGCTCCCTTTAGGAAATATATAGACTTTAGAATGAGCTATAAAATAGAGAAAGCACTGGACTGGATATTGAAAAAGCTGGATCCTATTCCTGGCTCTGCCTCCAGCTACATGTGTTTCCTCGGGGATGGCACTTCACCCACCTAAGACTGTAGTGAAAATATATATTATTGTTACCATTAATATCACTGTTATTGTTATTATTATTAATTTGTCTGGCAACTTTTATTCCTCCCATAATAGTGCCCCATTTCTTTTGGAGAAATATTTCTCCCTCACTCTGTGTAGTCACAGTGGAAGGGTAAACCCAGGTGTCTGCCTCCTACCATAGAAGCCCAACTAGCAGATCTCTCTTCTCACCACCTTATACATAGCCATGGGCCAGCATGTGATCCAGTCTCACCCTATTTGCTGCTCTTGCCCAGACCTTTGACTTCTGATCAAGGGAGACATGAATGGAAGTATCAGTTGAATGCCATTGCACCCACCCTAGGAGACTGCTCTACAGTTTTGCCTTCTAGCCTTCCAAAGTTGCCTTTTTCTATGCCTAGTTCCCCAGTTTTCCTCTCAAATCTGTGAACTCCTAATATCCTTCTTTCTCTGTGTCTACCACCTGTTCCCAATTATTTGTTCTCCTGATCTTCCACAGTAATAAGGCCCTATTTTTTTAGTTTGGCACATTGCCAACCCAGAGTAAAATCTGCATTTCTCATGTTTTGTTTTGTTTTTTTTTTTAGGCAGCTAGGTTGGGCTGTGTGATTAAGTTGGGTGTAAACGGAAGTGATGTGTGTAAATTCCAAAAAGTGTCCTCATAAGGAAAGGCAGGGCCTTCTTTTCTTCTTCTTTTTTCCTGTTAATTGGAATGTAGACTTAATGGCTGGAGCTCCAACAAGCATCTTGGGTCATGAGATAATCTTGGGATTGGAAATTTTGCATGGTAGGACAAAAGGTAGAAGGATCTTGATTCCCTGACCAGAGCACCATACCCGAACTGGATTGATTATTTCCAAAATTCTTGAGCTTGAGAGGAAAACTAAACTTCCGTCTTGGTTATTACGGTTGCTATTTCTACCCCTTGCACTGAACCTAAGGAATTCCCCCTTTTGCTTCAATTAGCCCTGCTTACTGTCTACTGCTTCTGCCTCTTTCAGGTGAAGGTGAGAGAAAATCCAATTCAAATTGGCTTAAACAATAAGAGAAAATTATTGGCCTACAGAGCTGCAAAGTCCTCAGGAAACCCAGGCTCCAGGCAAAATTCAATCAACATTTCAAACGATGTCACTGGAGATCAAGTTTCTCTCCCATCCTGCCTTCCAGTACTCACCATCAAATTGGTACTAACTGATCAACACCTACATCACACAGGGCGATAATATTCATCAGGGGGCGGGCAGGCGGGAGGCGGGTGGAGGGGATGGGAAAACTCTCACTAAATGGATGCGGGGAGCACAGTTTGGGGGATGACCACGATTGTAGCTCTGACACGGGCAGTGCATGGGCAATACATATAGCCAAAGTGTTGTGCCCCCATAATATTCTGAAATAAAAATAATAGTAATAATAATAATAATTTCAACTTCACTTTCACTTTCCATATGTTGATTTCCCTGCAGCTCCAGTAACTCTTTTTGAACTAATGGGAATGGCTTACGCAGTTCAAGAACTCACATTTTATTTTCACATCTCCTCACAGGAAAGAGAAGAGCCCCCTGCAGTAGTCCCTAAAGAAAGAATCTCCTCTCTCTTGCTCCCTCCCACCCATTCCCCTGGTCTCTTTCTCAAAAATAAAACCCCCCCAAAAAAAATTCCTTAGGAAATGTATCTTCACATTTCACTGGCTGTAACTCGCTTACCACCTTGTCCCTGAGCCAATCA
Organism: Daubentonia madagascariensis; assembly: GCA_023783475.1. Classification (NCBI taxonomy): domain Eukaryota; kingdom Metazoa; phylum Chordata; class Mammalia; order Primates; family Daubentoniidae; genus Daubentonia; species Daubentonia madagascariensis. The sequence goes on from JAKFHU010000633.1 coordinate 4,529,167, forward strand.
CTGTGGACAAGGGATTAGAAATGCTGATTGGCTTCTATTAATCAGGCCCTACCCCAGAGACTGGAAAGTGGATCATTCCCACACAAGCCACATAGCTTAGAATAGGTGAAGTCTTTCCCTAAAGCAAAAGGTGAATTTGCTGATGTGTCAAACAGGAATAGGAATATTTATCCTGCCTACCTGCAAAGGTCATTATGATGATTACATCTAATAATCAGATGAAGATTTTTTGAAAATTATAAATTACTACATAAATAGGGGACACTATTATTGACGTCAGAATGTATTGCTCTCTCTCTCTTTTGTTTTTTCCCACTGAACTTTCTTGGAGTTTGTGGTACTACTTGAAGAGTAGTTATAGATTTATAATTATTATGTTATAAATGTATAACATGATAGAATTGTAACGTTATAGATTGTAGAATAGTGTTATAGGTTTCCTCACTTTTTCAAAGCAGACATTTATGATATTATGATTTAATCCTTTCAACTACAACTGAAAATATTCCCTCCACTTCCTCTGATTGTAGTTTCATATCTACAGCCATGGCATGGTCTTTACCTACCTCTAACATCTTGGAGGGACCTCACTAAGCCAAAGTTTTTGAAATAAAAATACTACCAGAGAATAGAAGTGAAAGATGGTAATGTCTTCTAATCTTTTCTCCCTTTTTCAGCCAGGACTATTCTTTTAAGATGCAATTCTAACCATACCACATATGGAATTACAATTCTTCAGTGACTTGCCAACACTTGAGGGTGAACCCCTAGCATGGCTTGTGTGTCCCTGTGTTATGAGGCCTTGGCTATTACTCCACATCCATCTCCCACCTCTCTCCCCTTGCTGTCTTCTCTGGGGTCACACTAAGATACTGTAGGCTCCTTGCCTGTGCCACAGTCTCTCTGTGGACCAGAGTTTTGACTTGATGTTTCTTTTGCCTATAATACCCTTGCCAACCCTAGAGGCCCTGCCCAGCAGCAACAACTGTTCTACTTAATTTATTACTTCTCATTCTTCCAGACTCACCTTAGATATTATTTTCTCAAGGCATCTTTCTCTCTAGAGACCTAATCTGGTCTCCCATTATCTGGCTCACTAATACATTATGCTTCTATTTGCAAAATACCAGTAGTTATTTGTTTAATTCCTGTGTTTCCTAATATTTCCCCAAACTCTGAGTTCAGGGACTATGTCTTTTTTCATCACTGTATCCTCAAAGCTTTAGTAAAATGTCTAAAACATAATAGTACTATATGAATATTTTTGAATCAATCAGTTAATCAATGAATCACTGAAGGTCCATAGAGTTTATTCTTATAATTGAAACATTATATATTTCTACATAAGAAAATGTAATATGACAAAGGGCTATCTACTAATGGTTAGAATAATGAATAGCCATTTTGATAAAGGTTTCAGAGTAGGAAGACTATCTGAGCATTAAGTTACATATCTGACATCTTCGGTTTGATGTGCTATGCTTACATCTGTGACTGTCCTCACCTTTTAGAATTTGAACAAATAACAATCTGTTTGATTTCACAATGATCTCATCTTTTAAAATGATTTTTTTCTAATACAAGGGATTTAGGATTATTTCTTCTTTTGATAACATTTATCAGCATTCCCTAAGATTACTGGTAACTCCCTGGGCTCAAAAGCTTAGGGCAGACATTCACTCAGTGAAATTTTAAGGTATCTGTAATGCAGCAAACCAAACCCAGCCCTGGGAGGTATGGACTGGCGTCTTGGTTGTTCTGTCTCAGACCTTTCTGGGAGAACACAGCAAGGAGACAAAGGTGGGAGGGTAGGAACAAGCAGCTCAGAACAGATCATAAACAAAGTCTAAGGTGGGAAAAGGTCTTAAAGTTGTCATTAATTTCAGTTCAAAATAAGACATTTTTTTTCGGTCAATGTTCTGCCTCTAAAATGGGGCATAAGAGGTTTCTAACCCTAAGACAGGAATTCAACTATGATGGATAGATGTTCCTGAAAAACCATAAAGAAACAATTTGAATAGTAAGGTGGACTCTGAGGCTGATTTTTCAGGAGTCTCTTGTGACCCTTTATCTACTTTATAAGAGGAGCATTTTAAGTTGATTTAGTGAGACAGCTAAAACTTGATTAGTTATCAAATAATTACCTAATGGACCCTTTTTGAGATATAAGGTTGAGCCACAGCTCTAGCAGGAATGCAATTAATTTTAAATTTTATAAGCCATAAAAGGTAATCACATCCCTACAAATCAACTAAAGTGCGAAGATAATATTTAGATGCTGCACTGACACCAAGACACCTAAAGTAGGTTAATTGGGTGGCAATTAGTAAGAAAAGTGTTAATTGCCATACTAGTCTTATATTATGCAAATGAAATTACGTTTCAATTAATGATTAAGAAACTAAACAATTCAAAATATATGGGCAATAATAGCAATCAGCATGGTTCACAAAAGCCAAAGAAATACTCTCCTAAATGGGAGATTTTGATCTTGCCCTCAATTCAGTAAGGTTGTGTTGACTTTCTCATTTCTGTGCATAAATTTAGAAGTGCAGCCTGCTATTTTAGAGTTGGTGTCTGCCATACCAAAGGTAATTTATAATAGTATATGCTGGGATTATATTAAATAAGAAACTAAACTGAACTTTAGTTCAGTTCTCTCCTTTAATACAGGAGGAAACTAGGACTGAAAAAGCACAAAAGAATTGGCTAAATTCAAACAAGTAGTTAGGGACAAATCTAGATCAAGATTCCATGGTCCTGATATACAAAGACACTTTCTAATATATGATTGTCAACAGTAAAACATCGCCTACTTTCAATAGAAGAGTATAAGTTTTAAGAGACTGGCATTTGGTGTCATATCCATCTGGATCTTTCACTTACTTCATTACCTTGGGCAATTTATTTAACTTCTCTAAGCTTAAATTTCCTGACCTACGAAATAAGGATAAAAGTACCTACCTCATTATTTTACTAGGGGTATTTATTGAAATAGTCTATCCAGAGTTTGTCTTGATGACTAGCACATAAGCACCTCCAAATTATTAGCTATTGTTATTAGCACAGGTTTTATAAGAAAATAAATTGCTATAATTTGAGGGGTTCAGAAAAGTAATCCCTTTTCCTCCAAGGAAGTAACATTACTTAAAATCCTCTCATTGAAGATGCTTTTTTAATTTTTTTGGATTATTGGTTAAATGCAAATGTCACTAGAATCAATAACACTTTACCTTATTTTCAGCTAACACTTTAGCGGGAATTAAGGTTCTAACAGTAACTGCAGTTAGAAGGCCCAGTGGCTTCAGACTTTTGGGATGGAATGCATAAGTGACTCAGAGGTAAAGCAAAATGAGGTACAGTGATGTTGGAAAGGGAAATAGAAGGACACACAGTAAATGTCACTGTCTTCATCATTTTGCCAAGGATGTCTCACCGTGAAAATCTAGGTCGAAAGATTGTCTCTGTGGATATAACCACTGACAAAGGAATTATTGGGTTTGGTGGTTTTGTTTCAAGCTGTGTAAATATATGCAAAGATAAATAGTGATTTTGGTTATGTGACCACTATAAATTACTTGGTTAAAACCATTCACAGCTGAGGCAAAGGGAATTGAGTTGGTCATGCTTCTGTTTTAGCCTAAATTATCAGTATAAATACAGTGTCCATTACTGGCAGGGGTCTGATGCATTATAAAAAACTCTGCCCATGAGCAAAAGTGACAGGTGAGAAATGAGCAGCTGAGGCTTTGCAGTGTTCTCTGAACGTGGAGGAAACCGACCATTTGAAAATCTTGTAAAAACCATGACTTACATGATTGTAACAACAGATCAGGTTGAAGGAGGGAAACAGAGAAGTTGGCACAAGAATTCCTCAAAGAGAGCAGTACATTTTGAACAAGGCATCTACACTGACTGCATTTTCACTTGACATTTGCATTGCTTAATGCCAAATCAAACTGGAGTTTGTAAATGTGGTTAATAGGAATCACTGGAGTTGCTTCTCCCACTTTATCCCATAATTTCAGCTTCTTTCAAATCCTACCTTTCACCCTCTGTTATTTGCAGATTCTACAAGTGTGCATCATGCCAGCTTCCTTTCTAAAAGAAAGCTGTTATTGGATACTCTGGACAACTTTTTGTACTGAAACAATTAAAAAGTAGTTGTGGTGAACAGAGTCTACAGGGGTCCTCCTAAGCCCCACTCACTGATACTTAGACCTTTAATCCCTTCAGCTTTAGCGTGGGCAAGATCTGTGACCTGCTTCTAACCAACAGAAAATGGCAAAAATCACTTCTGTGATCAAGGTACATAAGATTGTAACAAACATTTGTTAGGAAACTCTATCTCTTGCTGGCTTTGATGAAGTTGGGGATGGACATGAAGCAAGGAACTGAGGGCAGTCCCTGGGCAACAACTGGTGAAAAGGTCAGGGCAGCCTCCAGCTGACAGGCAGCAAAAAACGAAGGCCTCTGTTTATATCACTCAGGCACCCGAATCCTGCTAATGACCACACGAGCTTAAATCTTTCCCACGATGAGCCTCTGATGAAAACTGGCCCTGGTGACACTTTGCAGCCTTGTAGAAAACCCAGTGAAGCTGAGTTTCTCATGACCCATGGAAACTGTGAGATAATCAGTGTGTGCTGCTTTAAGCCACTCAGTTTGGGATAATGTTATGTAGCAATAGATAACTGGTCAGTGGTATTGAGTAAATTATCATAAAAATCATATTTATAAATGTATTGCTGAGCTGCCACAAATGGAAACCCCAGTTCTAAAAATCAAAATGAAAACAAGAACAGTAGGATTAAAGTTGGATTTCATCCTGTGGATTTATTTAATAACCTGAATATGTTGAGTTTTGCTTTGATTGTGGCATGGGGCACTGAAACACACATACGAAAAAAAAAGTCTAGGACTTTGCCACATAAAGAAATATAACAAGACACCCTTGGAAAAAAAAAATCTAGCTGCCTCTGCAATGCGAAGAAGAACAAAAAATAAACAACGGCGAATAGAAAAGTACAACAAAATAAATTGTTTTTCTCTAACTTAGCATTTAGTAGAATAAAAACAAATAATTTCTCCTGAGAATTCATAAATACAAGCCAATTTCACGTTAGTTTTTTGGTCCAAATTCACTGTACTTATATAGTCTGAATATTTTCTAGTGGAAAATTTAATTTAAATTAATCAAGATAGATAGTGCCCCAGGAGATTGCAAAAAGTAAATGTTAATCTTATGAATAAAACTGAGCTTGAATCAAGGCATTAAAGAATTCCAACAGATAAAATTTCAAGGAAAATAAGCCATTCACAGTTAAAAAAAAAAAAATTCAAAGATACACAATGAAACAAAATACAAGCAGGGAGAACCAGGAGAAACAACAATAGCGAAAATAGAAAAACAAAAATTTCAGATATAAGAATTCTTAATTATAAAATATTAAATAATGATGTTTAATATAAAAAGATAACATCAAAACTTGAAAATACAAGCAGAGAACAAGAAACCATAAGTAAATAAGCCGATTGGAGAAAAAACAAAACAGATTTTCTAGAAATGAAGCACATTAAACACATTAGATGAAGAGAGATTAATGTACTGAAAAAATAAGTATGAAGAAATACTCAGAGTCTAATCAGCAAAGAGAAAGAAACATGAGACGTCGTCAGTCAGAGGGACTAGAGTAAGTCTAACACGTTACCACGTTATATAAAACACGGTAGTATGAAATTCAAGCAGCACTTTAGCAAATATGTGGTCTTAAAGCCTTAAGTTATAAAATAAAAAAGATTAAAAAACTTATGAACTAAGCTTTCATTATATGAACTTATAAAGAAAATTACTTCAAACTAAATCCAAAGAAAGTAGAAGGGAGGAAATAAAGATAAAAATCAAAAGTTAATGACATAAAAAACAAATGTATACTAGAAAGGATCCTTAAATTCAAAAGTAGGCTCTTTGAAAGAGATGATAAACTTGATAAAAACCTTGTTGAAATTTATCAAGAAAAAAAGAATATACACACAAAAAAATAGTAAGAATAAGAAAGGGCACATAATTGTATAATTATAGATGTTGCCAATGCTAAAAAACAAATTAAAGGATATTATGAATAACATTATATGCCAAGTAATCCATAAAATTAAATGAAGTAAATAAATTACCAGAAAAATAAAACATAAAAAATTCACTATAGAAAAAATAGAATATTGAATTGTCCTTTTATCATTAAAGAATTTATGTCATTATTTAAAATGTTCCCTCAAAAACACTTCAGGGCTATGTGTTTTTAAAGATAAGTTCTACCAAATATTTAAAGAACATATAACTCCAATTTTACCCACTTCCAGGAGACAGAAAAAGAGAAAATGCTTCTTTGTTCATTTTATGAGGCTGGAATAATTTTCATACCAAAACCAAATAAGAGCAAAACAAAGAAAATTACAGGTAAATCACACTCATGAATAACACTGAAAAAATCCTATGGGGAATATTAAAATATTGAAAGTAATACATTATTACCAAGTTGGGTTAACTTCAAGAATCCAGGGATGACTTAATAGGAGAAAACTAAAGAAGCAAATTCACCACATTAATGGATTAAAGGAGAATAAATATGTAATAACCTCAGATGATGTGAAGAAAATAAACTTTAAATAAAATTTAACATCTATTCATAACAAAATTTTAAAAAATTAGATGGAAGAGAATTTTCTTAATTGGATGAAGAGCATCTATAAATACAAGCAAACAAACCTACAGAAAACAATATAAGTGATACCCACTGTACTTCTAATCAATATCATGTTGGATATACTACCTATGCAGTAAGGAAAAGGAATACCCCAAAAGAAAGAAAATATATTGGAAAGTTAAAATTAAGCAGTTGTTCTTTGAATGTAATTTGATGGTCTAAATAGAAAATCCAAAATAATCCACAAATAATAAAAATTTAAAAATGAATTTTGTAAAGTTGCTGCATTCATAATATAAAGGTGCTAATTCTCCCTAATATGATATATGGAGTCAATGCAATTCCAATCAAAACACCAATAGAGTTTCAACAAGCCAAATCTAATGTGGCATTTGTTCAAATAAAGGACAAAGACCAATGAAACAGACTAGAAAGTTCCAAAACAAATTCTACATGTTTGGAAACTAGATTTATATCAAAACAGGCATTCCAGATTTAGGAACATGAAATGAACTATTAAATTAATCAAGTGTTAAAATTTGCAACACATATTGAAAAAAATGAAATTGTGCCTCTATATTATACTATACTCAAAATCAACTTCAGGTGAATTACAAACTATAAAGTTTTCAGAGAACATATGGCCTACAGATAGGGAAACATTTCTTAAAACACAAAATGTGCAAACCACTAAGGAAACTATTGATAAATACAAGTAGAGTAAAATTAAGAACTCTGTTCATCAAAAAAACAAATAAAAAAATAAAAATCCCCAAAATAAGGTATTTGCAACAGATATAAGTGACTGTATATAGAACACCTATGAACGTATAAGAAAAACATAACAACTCAATAGAGAAAAAGAGAGCAACGCATTTCACAGAAGGGGAAATACATATGGTCCATAAACACATGAAATAATTTCATGAATTGGTCCATAAATACATGAAATAATTTCATTAATTCATAAATACATGAAAAAATTTCAACTTCATTTAAAAGAATAATAATTTATAGCAAAAAACACGGCAATGAGATTTACTGTAAACCTATGAGACTGGCAAAAATTAAGAAATTAACAATCCAAGTGTTAGAAAAGACATGGTGAAATGGGACAACTCACACACTACTGAAAACGTACAAATTACTATGACAAATTTATATGTAGAAAACATTTTGATATTACTCACTGAATTTGTATATGTGAATACTATAAGAACCAATAATTCCCATATTTCTTAGAAAATAGATTGTATATCATAGGTATACACCTTAGGATAGAATCTTGTATATGTATATCAGGTGACACAGGAATGGACATAAAGCAGTGTCCATAAGAACAAAAAACCTGAAATAATTATGTCCACCAACAGTAGAATAATAAATAACTTGAGTATTTATTCAATGATAAAAATGAATGGGCTGCTGGTACAACTGCGTCAATCTGGGTAATCTTAAAAAAGATATTCATATATAAATTTTAAACAATGTCAAACAAAGAAAGCATATCTCAGAATAATATACATAGTAAGAGGTTTTAAAACAAGCAAAACTAAAGCAAACTCAAACAATATATTCTCTAGGAATACCTACATAGGTATTAAAATCTGTGAAAAGGAGCAAGAAAATGATACCTCAAATTTGCAGTTGTGGTTAACTCTGGGAGTTGAAGTGGGAGAGGTAACACAGGAAGCCTTAATGTAATATAAATAATATCCTGTCTCTTAATCTGGATAGTCATAACCAGACGGTCATTTTATAATTATTCCTCAAACTATAAATACATATTTTCAACATATTTTACAATTTTGAAAAATTGTTCTAAAGTTGTATTTACTACCACTTGGGACATGTTATACTCTTCCTCTCCTGGTCCTACCTCTTGAGTTATGTTTGTTTTTACGTACTTGGCTTCCTAAGAATGTGAATGGAGAAAAGTCCTGTCATGACTCCAGATATTGCAATGAACTGCCTGTCCCTGGACATGGCTGCCATCTCCCAGTTGCTGCTGATTCTCTGAGGTGGATCAGCACCAAAGTTACCCCGTGGGCTCTGGAGTCTTCCTCACGCCATAGCAATGATGTGTTTCCAACAAAGGTCAGAGAATGTCTTTCTCTCCTTACTTATTTACATTCTGCCCCTCTGGATAAAGAACAGCTGCTTTGCCCAAGGTCTCAAATGAGTTTTAGTGAAATAAACCCTGCATTTGTGCTAATATCCCCTTCCCTAGAGTTCAACCTAGAGTCCATGAGGTGCACTAGGGGAAATATTTGAATCCAAATAACTGAATTTATTATGATTTTTCTTGACATTTCTCTAAAACATTTGTCCATAACTAGACCAGGATGATCTGCTTCATTCCCTTTTTCCTTGGGACACATTTTATTCCCAGGGATTTCAATCTCTCCTGACAAGCATGCTCTCCTTCCATCAAAAATCCCCATAGCTTTCTAAATGTTGGAAGAGAACAAGTCTTTTGTCAAAAATAGAGCCTTGAAATACTGTACAGGCAATATGCAATATCATATTGTTGATAATAGTACATAAAAGATGTTCCAAACTTCAAAGAATAGTGAATTAGTGAAATTAATTATGGTATGTCCACATAATAAAATTCTTGCACACTAATACTGTGTAGGAGAATTTATCCAAAGGATGCCAATCATACAAATTTAAGTATAAATGCAAGTTACACAGTATGAGATACTGTCTGTGAGGCTGTGTGAGTGCTTGTGTGTGTATGCATGTTTGATAGGGTGTACAAAATGATATTAACAATGGTTACTTCTGGGTAGTAAGAGTACCGGTGATATTTATTTTCTATTAAAGAATAAGACATAATCAGTTATTTGATTCTTAATTCTCTTTACTGCTAACATTGCTTAAAAATATTAAAAAGTTGAGTTACAATTCCTATGATCTAATTTATATATTTCCTTTAATAAACACATAGAAATCAATACTTTGTTTATTAAGTATAGTCCCTATATACCTGAATATTTATTAAGAAGATGAAAAGAGGTGAAAGAAAAATTTATAACATAAAATTCTAAACAGCCAGTCATACTCACCCAAAGGCTTGAAACAACATCCAATTTTACTGTTGCTCAATATAAAAAGATATTTCTTGTTCTTTAATTAAGAAAAAAGACAATCTCAGTGAAAACACTGAAATTAGAATGGCAGCATCATTTTTATTTTTTCTTATAAAAAATAATAGTTATTCATACAACGAAAGTATTTTTTGATTATGTTAAAACTGATAATCAGTTACTCTTGACATTGCCAAATATGCAGAAGAACAGTAAATTGGAATTAAACAAATCTGTATATAAGCCTAGCCTAACCAAGACAATTTATATTAATATTGATTTTAATGTTTTTTCTTTATTATTCCTATTTTTTGTCTTATTCTAGCAAGATCTTAATCAACTCAAACATAGAAAACAAAAGATACTATAACAAAAAACACAACTGCAAACCCACACCCCATTACATCTTTCTCAGGTCCAGTGGATCCAGGGAGAACGTGAAAACTTGCTGTTGTGCACGGATATGTATTTTGCCACTGTGCAACAATAGAAGGTGCCACGTTAAAATAGGGAGGAAAAAATAAAACAAAACAAAATGGAATTTTAGACCTTTGTCCATCAACATACATTCAAGTAAATACCTACATTTTGGAGTATTATATTAGATGCTTGAGCTAAGCAGGTGACAAGTGTCCCATGAGCCAGCACAGTCTGTGCAAAAATTTCCTATTAAACTGTCAGTCACCAAACACTAGATGTCAAAAAGCACAAAGCTGTACACTGTGTTTTCTAATTTGTTACTTCCCAAAATTATAGCACACAATGTGCCCCCAAATATGAATGTCTAATAATCATAATAAAAATGACCAAATTTGTCTACATATGAGCAAACATACCAGAAAAGCACATATATCCCCACTGATTATAAACATGTAAGTGTTAAAATATAAATTAATAAAAACAAACAAGATGATTCTCAGTGTCTCCCGATAGATACAAATCACAAACTGAAATAGGATATGTACTCTGTCCAAAGTTTTCATTATTTATTTCCTTTATTAGGCAAGATGCTTTAAAAGAGGAACAAGCAGTAGTGGGAGTTCCATTTGGGATCATAGTCAATACTGTAGTTGTAAGGAAAAGTCAGCCCATATTTATTAAGTCACTCAACAAAACTTTCTTATTGTCAGGCACTGTGCTATATATGACACATAAAATGGTGAGAAAAATAAAGTCCCTTCCCTGTAGTCTAGTGAGGAAGGCAGATGATTTTCACATAAACAGACTGAAATCTGTTTTTAATAAGTAAGTGTATAACAGGATGATATTTTTTTTCTTTCTTTCCTGACCTTTTCTTCCCTTTCACATTCCCATCTCGACTTCTCCCCCTACCTATTCGGTTTTTGCTTGTGAGAGGGTATATTTGATAACATGGAAAAAGGGCCTAGAGACAAAGTTATGGCATATAGTGGCCAATATTAAAAACAATAACATTGCTTCTCTTACACATGATTCTGTCTGAAAAATCTAAACAGCTCTAGCACCTTCTGCTACAATGACAAAACCAAAGGGTTGCTGCTATCTTATCTCTCTGGGACAGAAGCACAGAGCAAGGCAAGGTGTATCAAAGATGGTGCTGTGATGGGATGACGGCAAAAGAAGGAAGACCTCAGGATGGCACTCAGGGATATCCAGCTACGGGACGGGCAACGCAATGCAAAAAGCAATCTTTTTGTACTATCCTCTGGTTTCCATGCCATCATCAAATATAATGGGTTTTTTGTTTGTTGGTTGGTGTTTTGTTTTTCTTTTTCTGGTTTTGAATCAAATATTGTGGGTGTACCTAAAGGCCTCAAATATCTGATCATAAAGTAAATACCAATGATAGAAATTAAATGGGTAATAGCCATAAAAGTCAGGGAAGATTCTTACAGGAAGGAATGTTTTATCTGAGACCTGAAAGAGGACAAGTTCAGAAAGCCAAAAAAAAAAAAATATTGCTGGGAGGTAGGGGAGACAGGATGACAAAAGATGACAGAGGAGAGTCAGTCATTGACAAGAACATACAGTGCCTTGATGACTACATTAAGAACTTTATTCTTCACCCTGAGAACAAGGAGAAGCTTTTGAACATTGTAAGAGGGGATGTGACAAGATCATCCAGACAATATGTCAATATGATCATTCCACTCCAGGTAGAAAGCTCTGGAGCTGTGGCTAGAGGCTGGTAGGCAAAGCAGAAGGCTATAGTGTTGTCCAGGAGAGGTGATGGACACTTATGCTAAGCAAGTTAGCAGTGGAGATGAAGGAAAACAGACTTGGGGAATGTGGCAGCGAATTTGACGCAAATGGATAATAAATTGGGAATGTGGAGGGTAAGAGAAAGGGAAGACATGAAGATGATTCATCACTCCTGCCATGTAATTTGGGTGAATGCTGGTGCCAGTTGGTAAGATGAGGAAAATGGGGCAGGGAGAGTTTCAAGACAAACACACATACCAGTTAATTTACCTAAAGTTAGTTAGAGCCAGGACACATTTGCTAAATCAAAAATTTGAACAAAATATGTGCAAGAAATTCAGGTAAGAACTGTGGATTGATAAAAAGATATAATAATAGCAAACATTTGATGAGTTCTTCCTCTGTGACACCCACTGGTCACAGTATTTTATATGTATAAACTCATTTAATCCTTAAAACAACCCCATGAAGTAAGTAAAATTGTTCTCTTCATTTTATAGATGAGAAAACTGAGGAACAGGGTGACTCTGTAACTTACCCAGTTACTGAGTAGCATATCTAGGATTTGAAACTAGACAGATTGGCTCTAGAACCCATACTTTTAATTAGTATCCTATTACGTAAAATAAGACTTGGTAGGTCTTATGATCTGGCTAAGAAGATAATACTTTAAAAAATTAAAAGATATAGTAAAATTGAAAAGCCTCTTCTTATTGAAATCTAGGAAGCTCAGGAGATTCTTCACCTGTACTGAAGTTTAAATTCACAAATGACTACACATATCTTATTCAGGACACGCTAGAATAAACTTCAGTCACAATCAACCCCAAAATATCATTTCTGTCATTGCTAGACCACCCACAGCTGAAGGAGAAAATGGTGAATCCTCTGCCAAAAGTATTTCCTGTTACTTTCTTCTGTTGAACCCACCTCGAGCCACAACTCTTGAACAGAGGATCTCAGAGAATCATCACGTGGTTGAGAGCCAGTGCAGATCAGAGATATTTATTACAAAGGAAAAAGTATTCCAACTCAAGATATAATACTGAATATCAATCCAAAGACAATAGAAAAGAGACAGTGACAGAGGCAAAAATTAATGTATTAAATGCAGAAAATAATTATCAATGCATCTAAAAGTTATTTCTCATTACCAGAGTGATAAGACATGGTTTACTGTAGCCATGGTCCTTTGGGGGTGCTGGAATAGCTTTGAAAGAAACAGAAACCCAGCCTGACTGATGCCAAACTTTGTGAAAGGGAAATATTGCATTCTACCATACCATTTTTAAATCATAGACATTTAATGGAAAGATCTCTTCTGAGTTCTTCTTATTCCCTTCAGACACCTGGTCCCTGTGCACACAGGATCAGAACTTTACTCAACATCATGGCCCATGGGTCCTTTTCCCATATAATACCAAGGGGTCAGCAAACAACCAACAAGATAACATAAATACAATTGGGAGAAAGCTTGAATAAAATTGAGTCAGTGCTGGTTGTAATTAGGAAATTTTAAGTGAAGCAATTTGTCATCTCACTGCAATGTAAAGTAAAGGGAAAATTTGCACCTCATGCAAAAATTTCCTATTGTTCTGTCCCTAAATTTATAGTCAAAATAACAACAGTAATATATATGAATCTCTGACAATTCTAAGGAGAGAAATAAATTTATAAAATTAATAAATTAAAAGTAAACATAGATGACACAAGAAAAATGAAAGATAAAGGAATACTATGCACAATTCCACAAAAATAAATTTGAAAAAGATGATAAAAGATTATATTTCTGTCTATGTAAGTACACATAGATAGAAACAGATCCATATCCACATATGTATGCATATACAAACATGGAAAATACACACACACACACACACAAAAGTGTTAGAATACACTCAAAAGAGGTAGATATTCTGAATGAACCAGTTACTTGGAAAGATATTGAAAAAATTGTCAGTCTTAAAAATAGATAAGAAAATCCCCCTCGAGAAAAGGCTGAAGGCATGAGTTATTTCATGAGAAATTGCTTTTAAATAATCATGCACCAAAGAATTCCCATGATATATAAATTTATCAAGAGCACAAAAAGAAGTGAAGCTTTCAACTCATTTACTCAAGCTAGCCTAATAAAACTGTTACAAAACACTATAAAAGAAAACTATGTACCGCTGTCATACCCCAATGTAGAAGTTCTATATAATACACCAGTAAATCAAATCTAGAAGCATACTAATAGAAAAATAGACATTAGAAAGGACTGGTTGGGGAAAAAAAAAGAATATTTTAACATTTTAACACAAGGAAATATGTTGACATAATTCACATAGTGTAGTGTGATTTCAGATTTTCAGATCTAGAGTTAGACAAATGGGGTTTCCAATGCCAGCTCTACCAGTTGCTGGCTGTGTGACCTTGAGAAAATTACCTAACCACTCTGTGCCTCTGTATTCTCACAGACAAAATGTAGAAAAATATTGTCCACTTTATAGGTCTTTTGTGAGGATTAAATAAGATAATATATGTAAAGTTCCTAGCACAATGCCAGGAAAATCCTCAATAAGTATCTATTATTACTAAACAGGTGGAAAACAATAAAAAAGCATTTGATAAAACTTAACACCTGTTCCTGATCTTTGAAGTAATAAACTAGAAATAAAAGAATAGTATCAGAACATGATAAAGACTATGTTCATCTCAAACCATAAGAATTATGCTTAGTGACAAAACACTAAAGAAACTCCTAATATATTCAAGAATAAAGCAAAGGTGACCTCTATCACCCAGAGTTAGCCAAACTGCAAGGTTAGGGGCACAGTCTTCTAAACGGCCATGTCTTCCCAAGATATGTAACCCCAAATGCAAGGAGTTTGGGTCTAACAGTAGAGTGTGGGGGAAGAGTCTACACAAGACTACCCTCACTCCCAACACCAGCTACAAGTTCAGTAGGTTCACAAAAGCACCCACAGATAATTTGGTAATTTGCTAGAAGGATCACAGAACTCTCTGGAAGCCATTATACACACAGTTATGGTTTATTACAGGGAAGTAAACAAATTACATATTAGCCAAAGGAAGAGACTCATAAGGCAGAGTCTGGGAGGGTTGTAAATGAGAAGCTTCTGTTACCTTCAACATGAGTTACTCTCATCATCAGTGTGTGACAATAAACATGGACTATTACTAACCTCGGAATCTCATCCCAGCTTTGGTGTCCAGAGTTTTTACTGGGGTTTCATTACATAGGCATGATTGATTGATTGATTGTCCATGTTGTTGAACTCAGTGTTGATCTTCTTCCCCCACCCCAGAGGTCAGACTGATATCATGTGAACCAAGAGGCCCACCATAAGTCACCTCATTAGCATAAACTATCAGGTGTGGAGCAAGGGGCCCATCATGAATAACAAAGACTTTTATCACTCAGGAAATTCGAAGGGCTCAAAGTTTATCTCCCAGGAGCCAGGTACAAAATACAGAACTCTCTTTAGGAAAGGCCAATTCCTTACTACACTTTTTTATTTTTTGCTGTTATTTAATTTTTTTCTGAACATTCCTTTCAATACAATTATCAAGGAATAGTCTAAAATATCCATTATTTGAAAAAAGAGATAAACTTATTATTCATATATAACAACATTTTCTATCCTAAAGCCCTAATAGATTCAGTTGTAAAATCCAATTTAATTTGCATATTTAATTCCAAGGAGAATTTAGGAGAAGGAAACTGACTCAAAACAAATATACAAAAAACACCTTAGGGTTATAACATCATTCTCATTGAACATTTATATTAATTAGGGGGGAGCTGATATCTTCATATCCATGTTATATGTCACTGTACTTCATCAGTTATCATGAAATTAATATTTTTTAGCACATTCAGGGACTATTTCTGTCTTCACACTTTACAAAGCATTTTATGAGAAATACATGCTGGGTTTTTTAACTGTATATTTTAGTTGACAATTGAAATAATGATACAATTCTTTTCACTTCTTGTGATGAATTTTGTTAATAAATTTTCCAAACATAATTTATTATCAGATGTTTTGGGAAAATGCAAAGGTATAATGTATACTTCATATTTAATATATTTTTTCCAGCTACTTTTAAATTTTTCTCTTTATCTCTGGCTTTAAGCAATTTGACTATGATGTAACTTAATGCATTTTGTTCATGTTTCTTATGCTTGGGTTTCACTGATCTTCTTGGATCTGTAGGTTTCTAGTTATTTATCAAATTTGAAAATTTTTCCAATTTTTTAAAACACTTTTTCTGTCCCTTCTGTTCTCCTTCAGAGACTTCACTTAAACATATATTAAGCCATTTGACATTGTTCCATAGCTAACTGATGTTCTGTTCATTTTTTTTCAATATTTTTCCCAGTATATTTTATTTTGGATAGTTTCTATTGCGTGTCTTCAAGTTCACTAATAAATTTTTCTGAAGTATATAAACTGTTATTAACTAAAATTTTCATCTATAAAAGTTAAGTTTGGGTCTTTTTTATGTCTTCTGTGTCTCTACTTAATATGCTCAATCTTTCTTCTACCTCTCTGAAAATATTTTTTCATATTTTGTCCACTTTTATTGTTGTGTCAGGCGAAAGGGAAAATGTAGCCCTTGTTACTCTGTCTTTCACAGGAGCAAAAGTCACATATATTCAATTTTAATTTTTTCTGTAAAGAATCTTTGCTTTCCATTCAAAAGTATAATTGAGCTATTATACTTTTTGTATTATTTATATTAATATAATGAAATTAATTTGAAAGATTCTCAGTTTTTAATGATCTAGAAGAGTGAAGGTTAATATTAGAAGAACATAAGATCTTAAATTGAAATGCCACTAAGTTATGGGACTGGGGATGGGGATGAAGTAGGGATTTAACAAAGTTATCATAAAATAAACATGGAAAAAATTAAAAATAGACAAAGAAATATTAAAAAGAAAAAGATAATTAAGAGAGTTTACTCCAACAAATAATAAATTCTGACATAAGAGTTGATAGACAGATCAATGAAATACAACAACAAGCCCAGAAACTGACCGATTCTAGTAAGGCAACAATTTAATATAGGACAAGGATAATATGTCATGAATTCGTAAGGAATAGATTAATAAATTGCAATGAAATTAAAAGTTGAAGATAATAAAACTATAGCTGTACCTCATACCATTGATCAAAATAGATTCTAGAATGAGTTATGTAGTTAAATTAAAAAGTTTACATAAATGAACTGGTAAAAAAAATTCACAGAATGTCTGTTATAATAGTGGAAAATAAATTTCTAACTGTAAACTCAAACTTTGAAAATCATGAAGGAAAATATTGATAGATTTGAAAACATAAATTAATATTTCTTCTACTCTGAAAAATATATAAATAAAATTAAAAGGCAAACTGAAAAAAAACTAATATATGATTAAAAAGAATAAATTCTTATGATAAAAGAGAGCTTTTATAAATCAATAGTAAAATTATCAAAAAATTTAAAATAGGCAATGTATATTTTCAATGATACATAGCAGAACCACAATTAACAAGGATATGAAAAATATTTCTTACTACTAATAAAAAAATAAACATTATTGTGGTGTTTTATATATACTGGTTTTCATCTACAGTTCCTGGCTCATAACTCCCTTGTCATAATGTTGGGGAGCTCTAGGCCTCAGGAGCAGCCTCGGGAGGCAGAATCTCTCTCTCTGACCTTCTCCTATCCTCCTTTCACCTGCCCAAGAGAAGACTCTAATCTGATTGTGGGTCAAAAGACCCTCATTCCAGAGAGGGTCCTGCCCCATACCCTAGAGGAAGGAATGCTGCACAGAGAGGCCAGAAAGAATCTGAACAGACCGGCCTTGCTGGATTTAGATGTGCGTTTTGTCCAATCACATTCCTGTGTAGTTGTCAATCATGCTTATGTAATGAAGCTTCCATAAAAACCCAAGAGGACTGGGTTCAGAGAACTTCCTGACAGCCGAACATGAGGAGGTTCCTGGAGGGTGGTGCACTAAGGGAGGGTGCGGAAGCTCCACATCCCTTCCCCCATACCTCACCCTATGCATCTCTTTATTTGTATCCTTTGTAATATCCCTTATAATAAACCGGTAAATGTAAGCGTTTCCCTGAGTTCTGTGAGACACTCCAGAAAATTAATTGAACCCAAAGAGGGAGGGGGTCATGGAAACCTCAACTTGAAGCCAGTGGGTCAGAGGCTCCAGAGGCCTGGACTTGAGACTGGTGTCTTTAGGGGGACAGTGCTGGGGACTGAGCCCTCACCCTGTGGGATTGGACACTATCTCCAGGTAGATAGTGTCAGACTTGAATTAGAGGACACCCAGATGGTGTCCGCTGTTTGGTGTGCAGGGAAAATCCCCACATTTGGTCACAGAATTCTTCTGTGTTTTTGATTGTTGACTGTTGCAGAGTTTAGAGAAAAGCATGGTTTGAGGAGTGTATTCCCAAAGTAATTATGAAAACATACAGTACATTATCACCTCAATAATTGTAAAGAAAAAATACAATTCCCAGAATGATGAAGGCAGAAGAAAAAGGCATTTCCACACTACCAATGGAAATAAATATTTAAACATTTTTGGATTATAACTTCGCAATCTGTATATTCAGAACCTTAACAATGTTGTATCATTTAGCAAATTAATACCATGTTTTTAAAGCATATTTAAGAAAATATAACACTTATAATATAGTCTTAAATAAAAAGAGAATACAAAATACATGTACTATCTAATATACCAATTTAATAAGAAAATATACCAAAGTGTAGACAGTGGTTAGCTCCAGATTATGGAAGTGTCTTATGTTTATGAAACAATATTATTTTCATTGTCATAAAATGAATCCACATCTATTCCTCTTTAATCTGTTATTTATTCATATTATAATCAGGTACTCCACTGAGGTAGTAATGAGGCCTCATTTCCATCAGAGATTGTGGAATAAAGTAAACCACTCCCCAAAATGCTGGCACCCATTCTGGCATGGCATAAACTTTATAATAAACTGTGAGGCCAAAAGAATCTCTCTCTCTCTCCTCTCTCTCTCTCTACCTCTTTCTCTGTCTGTCTGTCACTGTGAAGTTTAATCCTTTTGCTGACAGTCAGGCAATTTCAGTACTAAGGTCTTAAATCTGGATGGGGGCAGAGGGATAAAATGCTTTTCTCTGGGCATATGTTCCTCATTATGTCAGTCCCTTTATAGCTACTGCTTCAGGGTGACCTTGAAAGGAAACACCCTGCAGAGCCAGAAATTCGTTACTGTTCACTAGAGAACGGTGTTGGAGTGTTCAGTGTGTAAGGAAAAGTTACTTTACTTCTCAGAGGTTGTGTGACACTGTCTCTGTGCCTATAAAATGAGTAGAGATACTTATCTGTACATAAACCTTCAAAAGAAGTCCCACCCTGCAGAAAAGTATATGAACTTATGAGGTTCTTGAAAGTACATATGTTAAATATGCAATAAATAGCTGCTAAATAAATAAATGGAGAATGAATGACATACTGCAAGCTCCACTGTCTGGTGTCTGTTTTAGAGCTTTTCATGCCTCATTTCTATCACCATCACCTGGGGAGAATTTTTTAGAATAGTTTCCCAGGTTCCACCCCCAAGAAATCAAACTTCATCTAGTCTGGATAGGGACTTGACAGGGCTTCCACAGACATTTGTATATGCTGTTCACTGTACAAGGATCCTTAGCCATGGAGGCACGGAGACATTGAAGTTCAGCCTGGGCTTTTGGACTAGGCTCAATTTTCCTAGAAGAAGGAATGCTTTTTTCTTAATTCATGCAAAGGTGTGCCTAATGGCCAAGTCTTGGACCCAGGCATGCACCTTCTCAGATACAATACCTTTTTTCTATTCATTCAAAGATACAATATAGACTAGCTATAGCCTCAGATCCAGGCATTAGGATTTTTTTAAAGTTCCTTAAGCAAAGCCAGTGAACAACTATGGTTGAAAACCACAGGGCAACATCAACTGTTGCCAGTGCTGAGTTTCAATTCTTCCCTGCAGAATCTGGTTCCTATTTTTCCCTTATTACAATTTTTCCCCTCTGTAATCTGTGATCCTTACCTTCACCTGTGCTCATCCTTTAACTCTCAGATACATACCCAACCCCCCCGCCCACACTCTGTGAACTACAGTTCTATAGTTTCTAAATAGTAACCATGTCCAGAATTTTGAATTAATTATAATAATTCATAACTTAAAAATCCAAAATTTACATATAGTTCTAAGAACTATACGTAATTCAAAACTGTAAACTTGGTTACTACAGCTTGTGGGAAATTAGACCACCAAGTGTAGAAGATATATAAGTTGAGGTCAGGAGAGCTGTGGCTTCCCTGAAGCTGCCTACTTGTCATAACGGGAATGCTAGTGAACCTGGGGAGAGTAAAGGGTAAGAAATCTGCTACTACACGGCTTTCAAAAGATATTTCATTGTTTGTAAAAATTAAGCTCTGCACGGTGGTGTACACCTGCAGTCCCAGCTACTCAGGAGGCTGAGGCAGGAGATCCCTTGGCGCAGGAGTTCAAGGCCAGCTGGGGCCACACAGGAAGATCCTGTCTCAAAAAAAAAAAAAAAAATTTAAATGTTCTGCAGTTAAGTTCAACCAAATACAACATATATTTTTTGGTGATCTTCTATATGTTAGGAAATCTGAGTAATAAAAATAGAAGTATGACATAGCTCTTACCATCAAGATTCACACAATCTAGAGGTGCTAAAGAGGAATTAAAAATATGGGGAGACTCCCCTTTAAGAGCTCCTCTCAGCTTCTCAGCAACATACCTGGGAAGGCTGAAAAAAAAAAAAAAAGATAACATCAAAACCTAGGAGAAATGTGCACCAAATATAAGATACATGGAAGAGAAAATCCTCACAGAAAACAATCCAGAAGGAGAGGAAAATGATGGTGCAGAAAACTGTCATCTGCATAATGTCTTAATAGGTGAAGAGCTGTAGGAGAGACAGAAACAGAAACATTGTGGTGGTTGTACATACTGGGCACTGTGGATTTCTAAGACTCATTTTAATAAGAGTGATGGAAAGAGAGAAAAGTAAAGAAATTATCCTTTCATTGGGCATAATGTGACAAATCCCTCCCAAGTTGAAAGTAACCAAAAGTAGGAACTGAATACATCATTTCTGATTCAAGATGAGCATATAAAAAGTTTAAAAATAAATTAAAACATGGAAAAACCTATATGTGAATACTTTAAAAACAATGTTAGTCAGAGAAATTAAACATTATGCTATAGTCAAGAGGGAAAATAATATCTCTGAATAAGATTTGAAACATGAAACAGAAGAAAAACAGTGCAATGAGACAGATACCATTACACATTCATTATGACAGCTAAAATTAAAAAGAGTGACTATAGCAAGTGTCAATAAGAATGTGGCACAACCAGAATTTTCATACATTAATGATGGGAGTATAAAATAAGAGAGCCTTTTTGGCAAAAGATGTGGCAGTTTCTTGCAAATTTAAAAATGAAATTGTCATGTGATTCAGCAGCTCCACCTCTACGTTTTTAATCTAGAAAAATAAAAACATATTCCTATAAAAAGACTTATATAAGAGTGTATATAACAGTCTTCTTCATAATGGCCAAAACTGAAATCAACTCAAATATTTTTCAATAGGTGTATAGACAGATTGTGATGTAGTCATACAATAGAAAACTACTCACAACAGGAGAGACAAGATGGCTGACCAGAGACACCAGTTGCCAAATCATCTCAGAAAGAAGGAAAAGTTTTAGATAAAAAAGAAAAAACAAACAAACAATCATAGACCGGGTGTAATTCTGAGGGAAAAGTGCCAGAACCTATAAGAGATTCCATGCGAAGAAGTTGCAAAGCAGAATAAGACAGAGCAAGATATTGGCAGAGGACAAGCTCCAAGAGGCTTGGGGTCCAGCGAAAAGCGTAGGTGGAGTGGTTTGTTTCTTCCTCCCTCATATCTGTGGCAGTCAGCAGGTTCCTAAGCTGCTAGAGAGCCTTTCTATCCTCATGAGCCCAAAATCTACTGCTGCCAGTGAACTGGGAGCTACTTGAGGGCAAAGCAGCAGACTGCCAGTGCCCTTGGGGTTACTTCCTAGCACCACAGACCTGAGCTGAGATGGCAGGTGCCATATTGCTTCTCCACCCACTGTGCACCTTTGTCCACCCCAGGGGGCTACAACCCCTCAGTTTTTGTCTTGCTCATTCCCACACAAACATTTCCCAACTCCGGCCCAGACTGTGGGAGACACAGGGGGCCAGTGGATCTTGGGGGACATGCATGACCTCAGAGCCTGGACATTCCAGGTAGGCTGCCTTCCAGAGAGAGGGACAAACTCACAGGACAGATCCCATAACCCCAGGACTTGATCGGGGCACAGAGGGCAGATTTGTGAACTAACATTGGGAGGTAAGGGAGCCCGCATGGGCATAACTGAAAAGAGAGTGCAGTGTGGGTCCCAGTTGCAGTGCATTTGCAGAGCACCCCTCCCCACACAGGAAGGCTGTGCTGTCAGCCCAGGGTGGGATCCTGGACAAGGAAGCTTCCAGCCCACAGCACCATCATGGGAAAGCTCAGCTAGTTTGAGCTCCTGCCTGCTGGCAGACGCTGGTGGGAAACTGTGGAACAAGGGAGTGGGGAGAAGAGCAAAATTCACTCCTAACAGCCAGATTGTGAATCTCAGATGGCCCCGCCTCCATGAGCAGACTTTCTGGCTGGGTGGGGCCATTTCAGCCCCTCCCTAGAGGCTTTCCCCAGAAGATGGGAGCAGAACTTTGACCCCTGCTGAGCCAGCTACCTTGCCAGCTTTTGTGGAGTCTGCGGGAAGGTTCAACAAACCCAGCCCTGCCCAGCATCACTCTTCCACCCACCTCTGCTGTGGTGGAGAATAAAGAATCACCTGGAAGTTCCAGGGCCGTACCCACCACCTGTGGCATTCAAGTGCTTCCCATGAGGGGTGAGAGCCAATGGCAGTATTTGTTTTGGTACCCAAAACAACACTGCAGCTTGTTCCCTTTGGCAAGCACCAACTACTGACAGGGAGCAAAACTTTCAAGCTCTATAGAGCATTTACTGACTCAATCACACAGAGCATGATTGATTCTCACCTGCAAGCACCACCTACTATCTCAGAGATTAAAATGGGTGTGGCATACAATTCACACTGTTAAGAAGACCACAAGGCTGGGGAAATAGAAAGGATTTCAAAGACCTCCATCCTCCCTCATCAGAGACAGGGAATCTGCCCACACACATAGCTCACCACTGCTACATCCTACAAATAACTAACAACTGAGAAAATCACCACACTAAGAATATCTATAACCAAGCCATACATTCAGAACATAGACTGCCATCAAAGCACCCACAAGCAAAGCTAAAAGTTCTTACCCAACATACGCTACAGATATTCCTTTACAAGTATGGGGGGGGGGAGAAGCCCCATATAAACAAAACAAAATCCAAAAATAAGAAGTGACAGCTGCCAAAGATAAGAAGGAATCAGGGAAAGAACTCCAAAGTATGAAAACTCAGAGCAAAAGGACATCCCCAAGAGGGAACACCAGGTGTCTAGCAATGGATACCAACTAAATGAAAATATTGAAATGACAGATAAAGAATTACAAATACGGATTGTAAGGAAGCTCAATGAAATCCAAGAGAAACTGGAAAACCAACTTAAAGAAACCAGAAAAACAATTCAGGAAATGAATGAAAAATTCACTAAAGAGATTGACATATTAAAAAAAATAGAACTTCTGGAAATGAAAAATTCATTTAAGGAGATATAAAACACAGTGGAAAGTTTTAAGAATACACTAGACCAGGCAGAATAAAGAATCTCAGAGCTTGAAGGCAACTCTTTCGTATTAAATCAGTCAGTTGAAAATAAAGAACAAAGAATTAAGATGAATGAACAAAGCCCACAAGAAATATGGGATTATGTAAAACAGCCAAATACAAGAATTATAGGCATTCCTGAGGGTGAAGAAGAAAATGCACAAGGGCTGGAAAACCTATTTGAGGGAGTAATTGAGGAAAACTTTCCTGGTATTGCTAGAGATTTAGACATCAGGTACAAGAAGCTCAAGGAACACCTGGGAGATTCATTGCAAAGAGGCAATCACCAAGACATATAGTCATCAGACTGGCCAAAGTCAACACAAAGGAGGAATTCCTATGAGCTGTGAGGCAAAAACATCAAGTAAATTACAAAAGAAAATCCATTAGGCTAACTGCAGAGTTCTCAACAGAGACCTTACAAGCCAAAAGGGATTGGGGCCCCATCTTCAGTTTTCTTAAACAGAACAACTTCCAGCCAAGAATTTTGTATCCTGTAAAACTAAGTTTCATATATAAAGGAGAAATAAAAACTTTTCCAGATAAGCAAACACTGAGGGACTTTGTCAAGACCAGAAATTCCCTACAGGAAATACTCAGAACCACATTATAAATGGATCAGCACAATAGACACTCACCAGTGTAAAACCACCCAAAATCTAAAGCTCAGAGCTCATATAAAACAATAGCACAAGAGGTGAAACAAAACAATAAGGTACTACCCAACAGGATGAACAGAACAGCATCTGACATACCAATTCTATCAATCAACGTGAACGGCTTGAATTCCCCTGTCAAGAAACATAGGCTGGCTGAATGGATGAAAAAAATGCAACACAAGTATCTGCTATCTTTAAGAAACACATCTAACCCAAAACGACTCATACAGACTCAAGGTAAAGGAATGGAAAAAATATTCCATGAAAATGGAAACCAAAAGAATGCAGTGTAGCCATTCTGATATCAGATAAAACTGACTTTAAATCAACAATAGTAATGAAAGACAAAGATGGTTATTATATAATGGCAAAAGTAGCAATTCAAGAAGAAGACATAACAATTGGAAATATTTATGCACCTAATGCAGGGGTGCCCAGATTCATAAAGCAAACCCTACTAGATCTAAGCAAAGAGATAAAGAGCAGCATCATAATTGCCAGGGACTTCAACACCCCACTGACAGAATTGGACAGATCCTCCAAGCAGAAAATAAACAAATAAACACTAGACTTAAATAGGACTCTAAGACAAATGGCCCTAACAGACATTTACAGAGCATTTTACCCAAAAACTACTGAATATACATTCTTTTCATCAGCACATGGAACATTCTCCAAGATTGATCATAAACTAGGCCACAAAACATGTCTCAACAAATCCAGAAAAACAGAAATTATACCATGTATCTTCTAAGACCACAATGGAATAAAACTAGAAATCAACTCTAAAAGAAACACTGAATTCTACACAAAGTCATGGAAATTAAACAACCTGCTGCTGAACAATTAATTATTGGGTCAATAATGAAACTAAGATGGAAATCAAAAGATTCCTCAAACTGATTGACAAAGGGGACACAAGCTATCAAAAATTATGGGATTCAGCAAAAGCAGTCCTAAGGGGAAAATTCATAGCTTTAAATACCTACAACAAAAAGATAGAAAGATGACAAATCAACAACCTAATGACACATCTGAAGGAACTAGAAAATGAAGAGCACACTAAACACAAATCCAACAGAAGAAAAGAAATAACTAAGGTCAGAGCAGAACTAAATGAAATGGAAAACTAAAAAAAAAAAAAATATGAAGGATCAAGAAACAAAAAGTTAGTTCTTTGAAGAGATTTTTTAAAAAATGATAGACCTCTTTCTAGATTAACTAGGATTAGAAGAGAAAGGACCTAAACAAGCTTAATCAGAAATGAAAAAGGAGATATTACAAGTAATGCCAGAGAAATACAAAATATCATCTTTAGATACTGTGAAAATCTCTACATACATAAAGTAGAAAACATGGAGAAAATGGACAAATTCCTGGAAACACGCAACCTCCCAAGACTCAATCAGGAAGAAATAGAACTCCTGAACAGACTGATAACAAGCAGCCAGATTGAAGAAGTAAGAAAAAGTCTTCCAACAACAGCAAAAAAAGCCCCAGACCAGATAGATTCACAGCCAAATTCTACCAGACCTACAAAGAAGAGCAGGCACCCATACTGCAGAAATTATTCCATAATATTGAGAAGGAAGAAATCCTACCCAACTCATTCTATGAAGACAAAATTACATTGAAATCAAAGCTAGGAAAGGCCACAACAAATAAAGAAAACTACAGACCAGTATCCCTTATGAATATGGAGGCAAAAGTCCTTAATTAAATACTGGCAAACAGAATTCAATAGCACATCAAAAAAATAATCCACCATGATCAAGTGAGCTTCATCCAAGGATGCAAAGATAGTTCAACATACAGAAATCAATAAATGTGATTCACCACATAAATAGAAGCAAAAACAAAGGCCATGTTATCATCTCAATAGATGCAGAAAAAGCATTTGAAAAATTCAGTGCCCTTTCATGATAAAAACCCTCAATAAACTAGGCATAGAAGGATATACCTCAAAATTACAAAAGCCATATATGACAAACTCACAGCCAATGGGGAAAAGTTGAAAGCATTCCCACTAAGAACTGGAACAAGACAAGGGTGCCCATTACCATCACTTCTATTCAAAATAGTGCTGGAAGTCCTACCCAGAGCAATCAGGCAAAAGAAAGAAATAAAGGGTATCCAAATTGGGAAAGAGGAGGCCACACTATCACTTTTTGCTGATGATATGATCTTATATCTAGAAAGCCCTAAAAACTCCACCAAAAGACCCCTAGAATTGATAAATAAATTCAGCAAAGTCTCAGGTTACAAAATCAATGTACATAAATCAGTAGCATCCCTATACACCAATAACAATCAAGCTGAATCAAATCAAAGACTCAATACGATTCACAATAGCCACAAAGATAATAAAATACCTAGGAATATACTTAACCAAGGAGGCAAAAGATCTCTACAAAGAGAACTATGAAACACTGAGGAAAGAAATCACAGATGACACAAACAAATGAAAAAACATATCATGCTCATGGATCAGTAGAATCAACATTGTTAATACCCAAAGTGATTTACAGATTCAATGCAATTCCCATCAAAATACCAATGTCATATTTCACAGATCTAGAAAAAATTATTCTACGCTTCATTTGGAACCAGAAGAGAGCCCGAATAGCCAAAGCAATCTTAAGCAAAAGGAACAAATCTGGAGGCATCACATTACCAGACTTCAAACTATATGACAATGATATGGTAACCAAAACAGCATGGTATTTGCACAAAAATAGAGACATAGACCAATGGAACAGACAGTGCACCCAGATATAAAACCATCCACATAGAGTCAATGGATCTTTGACAAAGCAGGCAATAATATACCCTGAGAAAAAGAATCCCTAATTCAATAAATGGTGCTGGGAGAATTGGATAGCCACATGCAGAAAAATGAAACAGGATCTATATCTCTCACCACTCACAAAAATTAATTCAAGATGGATAAAAAACTTGAATGTAAGGAATTAAACCATAAGAATGCTAGAGGAAAATGTTGGAAAAACTCTTCTAGATATTGGCCTAGGCAAAGCATTTATTAAGAAGACCCCAATGGCAATCACAGCAACAACAAAAATTAGTAAATGGGACTCGATTAAATTCAAAAGCTTCTGAACAGCTATGGAAATAATCAACAGAGCAAATAGACAACCTACAGAATGGGAGAAAATATTCGCAATCTATACATCCAATAAAGGGCTAATAACCAGAATCTACAAATAACTGAAACAAATCAGCAGGAAAAAACAAACAACCCCATTAAAAAGTGGGCATAAGACATGAACAGAAGATATTCAAAGAAGATAGACAAAAGGCCAATAAACATACGAAAAATTGCTCAATGTCACTAATCATCTGGGAAATGCAAATTAAAACCACACTGAGATATCACCTTACACCAGTTAGAATGTGCAGAGCAGGCTGGGGAGGAGAAGCCCAGCCTGGTACTGATGAGAGGGCAGCGTGCTCCTGCAGCTGAGAGACAATTAAATCCCCAGCTGCATTCCTCAGCCTGCTCACAATCTATAGCCCTGTGAGGACGGTGTTCTGCAGGTGTGGCAGGATTTCTTGGAGCCCAGTGGTCATGTCCCTGGAATAACTGACAGAAAAATAAATCCTAACCAATTAAATTATTCTATAGAAATAGAAGGAAGAGCCCTATTTTAGAATATCAAACTTTTTTATTACAAAATAGACCCTTTTTGTAACATGAATAAGCCCCTAATATACTTTATTTGCACGTTCTGGCTTCCAGATGCTAGAATTTCTTAAAGCAGGACCTACCTATATTTAATGATTCTGGTTGCTATAGGCAGTTCTCACCTCCTCACACCAAGACAAGAACCAGACCTCTCAAGGAGCATCCCAGCTATGAACTCCAGTACCTAAGGACACATTAAGGCAGCTGTCTGTTAAGAAGGCAAGCAATAAAATATTCTGTAAAGACACTCAGTTAAATTTCCAATTAAAATGATTTAATGCCTTCATTTTTTAAGTTTTCCCAAGGTTTGCTGATGACTAAAATTATGTAATGAAGCTTTCAAGGTTTTAAATCTGCTAATTAATCTCTGCACCTTTACAATAACCCAGAGCAATAAAAGGCACAATGAAAAGGAACAGATTAATGTATGAGTGGATTAACCCATAGGAAGCTGGTCTCTTCCAGCCTTGCTGGCTGGTGGTTTAAAGTGGGCCAGAAAATCATGTGGCCACCGGGTAGAGAGCAGCATTGTGAGCAGTTTCATCAGATGGCAGCTGTATCAGAACTGATTCTGCTTCTCTCACAATCCCTATTGCGATGCCTGCTGCTGCATGCCAAACCTCTTCAATTCACAGTACTAGGCCAGTGGGGATGGATGGAAGGCAACGGCACTGCAGAGTCCTGAAAGGTGGAACTTCTAGAAACAGAATTCAATTGATGATTCTGGGAAAGCCCAAGGGGAGAAACTGTAAGGGGGACCCAAGAAACCATAGCCTGTGTGCTGCACTAATGCAAATGTAAGGTGGAAAGTCACTGTTAACTGTCCACACAGGTCGGGGGAGTAGAGAGAGAGACACTTTGAGGCAAAAGAATAATCTAGATTTGTGACTCAAAGCTGAGTAGTAACTAAAGGGAATGTTTCTTATCCCAAACTGGAGCTAACAAGGGGCTCTGATGTATTTTCTCTACTGTGTTACTGTTGTTTCAATGGGTAAATAAATGTACCCATTATTTCTCTATTGTCTCAGTTCCATGCCCACCTTCAAATGCTGCTCAGGGATGCTGGGGCTGGAAGCTGCAATCTATATTTCCCTGGATCTCTTGCCAGAAACTGCTACCTTCTGTTCAGGTTCTGCCAATGGACAGTACTAAAGGGAGAATAAAATGGGGAAGTAGAGGATAAGGAAGTTTCTTTGCATTTTCTAATTGCAGCAGCAGCAGCAGCAAGCTACTTATAAATTACTCCTGATAAGAGGCAGAGCTTGGATTAAGACCGGGTTCTGTTTGACCTCAAATATTATATACTTTCTCTACTCCTACACTACCTCTCTGGGAGGAAAACTAGGAGACAGTAATATTAGAAAACCTCAAGAAGGATCAGGAGAGTGGTTAGCAGTGTTCCAGGTACAGAGAGATTGAGATCTGAGAAGAGGCAGTGGACTTGGCAATGTGGAGGCCAACAATGGCTTCTATGCTAATAGGTTAGGTAGAGTAATAGAGACTATGCTACACAGAATTGTACGATTGCCCCCATGATCTCTGGCCCCTGGTGTTCCAGCCTTGGGTTCAGGTTAGAACCAGTAATTTACTTTTGGTCAACAGATTATGGCAAAGGTGAAGAGGCTTTTCGGATGTTATCAAGGCCCTTAATCAGTAGGCCTTAAGCTAACCAAGAGGGAAATTACCCTGAGTGGGCCTGACCTGGTTAGGTGAGGCCTTTAGAAGGCCGTGAAGCATCAGAGATATTCTCCTGCTGGCCAGGTGAAAGAAAGCAAACTCCTATCTTAAGTGAACTGTCTGTGGAGAGGGGTGGCCTTTAGGAGCTCACAGTCTCAATACTACAACTGCAAGAAACTGAATTCTACCACCAACCATGTGAGTTTGAAACAGGTAAAAAGAACAAAAAAACAAAAACAAAAAACCCTCAGATGAGATGATAGCTCCAATCAACACTTTGACTGCAGCCTGATGAAACTGATGAAACTGAACAGAGGACCCAGTTAACTCATGCCCAAACTCCTGATCCCTGGAAATTATGAGATAATAAATTTGTGTTGTTTTAAATCCCTAAGTTCATGGTAATTTGTT
This sequence comes from Daubentonia madagascariensis, assembly GCA_023783475.1. Taxonomy (NCBI): domain Eukaryota; kingdom Metazoa; phylum Chordata; class Mammalia; order Primates; family Daubentoniidae; genus Daubentonia; species Daubentonia madagascariensis. Next base: position 4,559,472 of record JAKFHU010000633.1, read on the forward strand.
ATACAGCAATAGAAAATTAATGCAGAGACAGAAGCCAGATTTCAGGCAAACACATACACACACACACACACACACACACACATATACACAGAGTTCCTCTAGCCACTGGCTGAAGAGAATCCTGATACCAAACAAATCCATCCTTAGGAATCATGCCGTCATTGCCCACCTGCCAAAATAGCCTCCTGCTAGCACCCACCCATCACACTGGATTCCACTAAATACCAATCTCATCCCAGATCAAAAATGGGTTCATACGCCCTTGTGGAAGCTTGTATTGAATTTCTGGTTATAACATCCATGCTCCGGGCCCGTCTTCTTTCCATTACAACATCTTAAGGAAAGGAAAAGCAAAGAGGCAATATTGTCTGAAAATTTTATTATTATTACTTGACTGTAGATGAAAGAGAGACTAAAGGAGTTCTTTAAATCAATTACGGTATAGAGACTCTCACTACAATAACAAAACAAAACCTGTGAAAAGAGAGTCAGCAATAGCAATATGGAAACCAAAGAATGACACTATAATTTTGAGGTCTCAGCAATTGAAATGGAAATTAATTGTGTTCATAAAGCTTTTTTAGGTGACTGGTTAGTTTGTTTCCTTTCAAGGCAGTACTTTTCATGTAGACAGTGCAGGCAAAAGCATCCACGACAAATTCTCATGGGGATACACAGATACCCCCATAATAAACAAGCTGATGCAGAAACTGGTGGCATCATCACACATAGCTGAATTGAAACTCCTTAAGAATGCAATCTGAATAACCTTGTCAATTCATTTTCCACACCTTTCTTTTGGCAAGCGTTCTATGTCCCCGTGAAGCCTCATTTCCCCGTCTATTGCCAAAGGCTACCATTTCATATCACACATCAAAGCGTAAGAAATGTCAAGGTAATGAAAACTGACACCGTGGCAAAGAGAAGGTGAGCCACAGTCATTGTGGAGAGAGCTGGGTCAAGGTCCTTCTCAATAGAGTACTGCATTTTCCTGGCTGTCCTGCAGCTGTGCTCACCCAAGAGCAAGAACTGGACTCCACAAATATCCCTCTTGAATAGAAGCAACAAAACACAATTTGTGATTAAAAATGAATCCAATGGCAAGATAGTCAAAGTAGTTTCTATATTCAAAACCAAAAACCACCTTTGACCTTGAGAAATTTATCATGCTTTCAAAAATATCCCCTGGCTTAACTTAATAAACTGACTATTTAGCTTTTACCCATGCATCTGGCCAAACTTATTTAAATCTTTCTCAAAGAAATTTATGTTAAATCATGAATTCGGCTTCCTGGCCACCTCTTGCAGAAACAGAGCCACATAATTAAAGACTTGGGGAGTCTTGAAGACTTGAGTTCTTGTATAGATCAAACACTGATGTACGCTGGGTCTTTGGCCAAGTCACAGAATTTCTTTCTTCAGTTTTCAATTTCAAAATGTGAGCTCTATTTCAGACCTTGGACTTTTTCTAGCCTTACCATTAGGGATTCTCTTTTGCAAAGAGAAATCTTGGCACTTAGTCCAAAAAGCACACTAGAAGTAGTAATGTTGTCAAGGTAACCAGGGATGGTCATTTGGAATTTACTGATTTCAGCAGTGAACTCATTTGTTACAAAGCTTCCTAATGCTGTACAGGCACACAAAGCCGCTGATGAGTTCCTTATGTTGCTCAGAGGCAAAACCAACTCTGGAATGAAGGATAATTTTAGGGGTAAGAAGGTTAATGTTCTTATCTAGAGTAAGGACTGCCTCTTGGTTGAACATGTATAGGTTACATATGGAATAAAACAGTTTTGTAGCAAAACAGCAGTGTAGATAGAAAACTAGCCTTCCAAAATGTATGTTCTGATAAAAGGAGGGTCCCATGACATCTCTTTCATTAGTCTCCTCTGCCAATATTGTTATTTGGTCCTTTATTAGGCTTATAAATAGTACCAAATTTTTTGTCCTAACATATTCTTTTGTCTTGTCTTATGTTTAGTTGAAATCCACAACTCCACATCCTCAGTACTGGATATAGAAGGTGGTACTGGAAAGTACTCTATCCCAAGACATCAGTCCTAATTAACCATTCTTCAGTTACCTATACATGCATGGTCTATGACCTCAGCAGTGCCAGAAACAGCCAAGTTCATTGCATCCCTTGCAATTCAGAGTTGGCTCCTTCCACCAAGCACCAAGAATTCTTGATCAAGAAATCAAGTGTTCTACCATAACTTGCAGTAATCACTACTCTTGTGTATCTGGGTTCTCAAGTATCCATTTACTTTTGCCATTGTAGTTAGTTCTTCCTCCAGGGCTGTGACACCACTCCACTGCTGAATGTCCCCACCACCACCACCACTATCCACTGCAATCTGCCTGCTGTCAAAACCACTATACCTTTCACTACATCAATCCACTGTTTCCTCTTGGCTCACTGAATTGTGTCTCACCTACATGATCATATGTGATTTCTAGTACTTTTTATTCAGCATTAAACAGAAAAAAAACTAATCACCTCAAACATTTGTTATTTAAATGAGGCCCATGTAGGCAATCTCAGAAGTTCACCTAAATGGTGGAGAAGCAAGTTGAAGATGAAATGAACAAGTCAAGAATGATATCAGGGACAAGCGTTTTCATGTGGTGTATAGAATGACTACTACCGAAGCAAAGTTTGTAAAGAGTGGAGGCCACACAGATTGGAGGAAATGACAACAGGAGCCTGGGGACCAAAGCAAACCAATCTAAGTTTTCCCAAGATAAGACTATCTTGGCTAAAATTCTCTACTAGAGAGCGTTTTACCCCAACACAAGGTGTGCATAATGTGATAACTACTGAGTTACCCAGACTGCTGAAAATCCTCCTCAAGGGGAATTAAGTATATGTGTAGAGAAAGCCTGAAGAAACCAACTACAGACAGGGTACAGGAAACAGCTCTTAGCAGCTGAATCCTTTTTTGTTGTTCTCCTCATTATTTCACAAATTTTACTAAAATGGAACTTCAATGGCAAGTGAAATTCAGCTTTGGATATTTGGCCATTACAAATATTTAAAGAGGTTCCTTTTTTTGTAATTTGTGTAAGCACATCCAAATATCTCTAATTATATCAATTCTCATGAATTCTCATGTGTGCCTTTGTTAAGCAAAACAGCAAAAATATACCCATTGGCTGAGAGGGCCATGACCATGCATAATAAAATTGCAATTATTCCAAACATGAATATACTCTCCAATCATGAACCAAACAGGGATACACTTAGAACAACTGAGTAAATCATGGTAAGTGACTGCAATGATTAATTGAGTGCATTTGATTCTGGTTTTTCTTTGTAATAGCTGAAGACCGTCTTCTAACTTATGATCTTATTTGAGAAAATCTGAGCCTATATAACACAATAAACTATGTGCCAACAGTTAACTTAAGGATAAATGTTTTAAGGATGGGATAAAGCTACTTTGCATCCCTTACTTATTCAATAGGTATCTGGAGTCAGTCCTCCATTGATTAATAAATGTCCCTCATTGTTCTCCTGGACTCTTGACATTCTTTAATAGTAGCCTGCAAACCTGTTTTATTTATTCACATGTGGGACCTATATATGGTCAATGTTCTAATCGAGGGGTTGGCAAACTATATAGCCAGCAGGTCAAAACTGGGCCACAGTCTGTTTTTGTAAATAAACCATTATTGGGACACAGCCACCCTCTTTCATTTGTGTATTGTTTGTGGCTACTTTTGTACTACAAGGGCAGAGTTGAGTAGTTGTGATAGAGACCATATGGCCTAGAAAGCCTAAAATATTTACTACCTGTTCCTTAACAGAAAAACTTTGCCAACCACAGTTCTAATCTATTCATTCTGGACATGCAAATATTACTATTAATATAAATCATTCACCAAAGCCCAGGTTCTTCTATACAAATTGGGATGTCACAGAATGTCAAGAGAAGGTAAATGGAGGTCCTCCCTGGACTGTCAAAGATCAATGGGAAGATGACATTTTTTTTTTCTGTATTCATACAAAACATTCAGTTCTGAGATAAGCTTAACCTATACTCTATCCCAAGTTGCCTATCCAGACATCAGAACATTGATAAAAATTATATAGGTTGCACAACAATGTGAATGTATTTAGTGACACTGAACAGTACACTTAAAAATGATTAAAATAGTAAATAATATATTATGTGTATTTCACCACAATTTATAGAAATTATATAGGTACTGGAACTGAACCAATCTTCACTTTCTCAGAAATTATCCCAGATCCCTGAGGCCATAGCAGCCAAAACAGAAAGTTCTAATACCAGCAATGAAGAGACTACAGAGATGAAAAAAATAGTATAATAATCTAGAGTTACAACTATAATGTATTTATAATCCTTTCAGGAAAACCATCTTCCAGAAAAGGACATACATAAAAAGGAAAAATATAGTTGACTATCTCTCATAAATATACATACCTACACAAGCATTCTTAAGAAAATACTAACAACAAAAATTTAGCAATATGTTAAAAGCATAATATATCATGACCAAGTAAGGCTTATACCAGGTATCCAAGACCAGTCTAATATTTGAAAGTTATCAATTTAATTCACCATATTAAAATAACAAATAGAAAGACCACATAATTCTTTTAATAGATGTAGAAAAAGTATCTAACAAAATTCAGTGTGAATTCATAACAAAAACTCTCAAAAAAGTAGGAATAGAAGAGAAATTCAATGTGGTAAACAAGATCTACCAAAAAAAAAAAAAAAACTATAGCTAACAGGATACTTAATAATGAAAGACAAGAAAAAAAATCAAGAAGGAAGCGAGGATATCCACCCTCGCTATTCTACTCAGCAGAGTACTAAAAACAAATATATATGCCAGGTGTGGTGGCTCATGCCTGTAATCCCAGCACTTTGGGAAGCTGAGGTGGGATGATTGCTTGAGGCCAGGAGTTTGAGAGCCACCTGGGCAACATAGTGAGGCTCGTCTCCACAAAACATTAAAAAAAAATTAGCTAGGCATGGTGGTACATGCCTGGAGTCCTAGCTACTCAGGAGGCTGAAGTAGGAGGATTGCTTCAGCCTAGAAGTTTAAGGCTGCAGTGAGCTATGATTGCACTACTGCACTCCAGCCTGGGCAGCAGAGCAAGATCCTGTCTCAAACAAAACAAAACAAAACAAACAAAAAATACACTGAAACTATAAAGTATTGCTGAGAGAAATTAAAGATCTAAATAAACATAAAGATATACCATGTTCATGAACTGGCAGACTCATTATTGTTATGATTTCAATTCTCCCCAAATTGATCCATATATTCAACAAAATCCCAATCAAAACATCAGCAGGCTTTTGTAGAACCTGATGAGTACAAATTTATATGAAAATGAAACTGATCTAAAATAAGAAAATCAATTTTGGGCTCAGCACAGTGGCTCATGCCTATAATCCTAGCACTCTGGGAGGCTGAGGCGGGAGGATTGCTTGAGGTCAGGAGTTTGAGACCAACCTGAGCAAGAGCGAGACCCCATCTCTACTAAAAATAGAAAATATTAGCCAGGTGACTAAAAATAGAAAAATAATTAGTCAGGAGTGGTGACACATGCCAGTAGTCCTGCTACTCAGGAGGCTGAGGCAGGAGGATCGCTTGAGCCCAGGAGTTTGAGGTTGCTGTGAGCTAGGCTGATGCCACGGCACTCTAGCACAGGCATCAGAGAGAGACTCTGTCTAAAAAAAAAAGAAAAAAAGAAAAGCAATTTTGGAAAAAGAGAACAAAAGTGGAGGATTTACACTAGCTGATTTCAAAACTTATTAACAAGCTACAGTAGTCAAGACAGTCTGATATATGTATAAGTATAGAAGTAGAACAGGACACATATAGTCAACTGTATTTCAACAAAACAAAAAAATCAATTGATAAATGATAATTTTCTCATCAACTGTTGCTGTATAAATTGGGAAAAAATTAACTCTGATTTTTATCTTTACACCACATGCAAAATTTACCTAAAAATAGATCATAGTCCTATCTGTATAAGCTAAAACAATAAAAGTCCTAGAAAAATATATAGAGGAAAATATCTATGAACTCAGTATAGGAAAATACTTCTTAGATCTTGTTAAAAATAATCATTAAAAAATCTTGAAAATATCAAGTTTATCACAATTAGAAATGTTTGCTCTTCAAAGAATACCGTTAAGAAATAGGCCAGAGACCGTGAAAAAATATTTTGCTATACATCTATCTGACAAAGAATCTACAGGTTCTTTGAGAATATACAAAGACCTAGTTCAACTCTATAATAAGAAGATACATAACCCATATTTAAGAAGTGGACAAAACATCTCTACAGACATTTCACAAAAAAAGATGAGCAAATGGCCATTAAGCACATGAAAAGTGCTCAACATCCTCAATTACTGTGAAAAAAAAATTAAAATCATAAACTACAAACTCATTAAAATGTATTAATTTTAAATTAATTTTATTAATTTATTAATTAAGAATTAATTTTAAAAATTACAAAAACCTAGTGTTGGCAATGATGTGGTGCTATTGGAACTCTCATACACTGCACCTCACACATGGTGGATGTGTAAGCTAGTATAAATATTTTGAAAAATAGTTTAGTAATTTCTTATAAAGTTGAATAGATGTATAAAATATGACTCAGCCATCCTATTTTAAGGTGTTTACCCAAGAGAAATGAATACATAGACCATCACAAATGCTTGAATGCTTTATTTATCAAAAACTGGAAACAACACAAAAATTTATCAACAGGTGAATGTATAAACAAATGGTATATTCATACACTGGAATACTATTCAACTATAAAAAGGAACAAACTACTAATATATACAAACACGTAAGTAAAAGCCAAAAATATGCCAAGTGAAAGAAGACATACAACTGAATGTATTGCTATGATTCCACTTATGTGAATTACTAGAATGTGCAAAATTAATCTACAGTGACTAAAAAGTAAATTAGTGGGTACCTGAGGCTCAAGATAAGAGTCAGATTGACTGATAAGAGGCATGTGGGAAATATTCAGTGTAATAGAAATGTTCTATATCTTTCCTAGAGTAGTTGTTACATGGATGATTAGTGGTTATGCAGATGTATGTATGTATTCGCCAAATTCATCAAACTGTTCACATAGGTCTATTTTTTTTCACTGAGACAAGTTCATTAGTCATAACCATGCTTGAGCAGTTGTTTATGTTCACAAACACACACTTTTTAATTGTGATAACATATACATAACATGAAATTTACCATTTTAACAATTTTTAAATGTGTAGTTCTGATATTAAGTACATTCACATTGTTGTGCAATCATCACCACCATCTATCTCCAGAACTTTTTATCTTCCCCAACTAAAACTCTGTATCCATTAAATACTAACTCCCCATTCCCTCCTTCCCCCAGCCCCTGGCAACTATCATTCTACTCTCTTTCTCTAAGAATTTGATTACTTTACGTACCTCAAGTAAGTGAAATCATACAGTATTTGTCCTTTTGTGATTGGCTTATTTCACTTAGCATAATGTCGTCAAGGTTCATCCATGTTGTAGCATGTCAGAATTTTCTTCCTTTTTAAAGGCTGAGTAATGTTCATTTTGTATACACACACACACATTTTGCTTATCCATTCATCTGTGCACAGACACATGGGTTGCTTCTACTTTTTGGCTATTGTAAATAATGCTGCTATGAACATAGGTGTGAAAACACTTGTTTGAATCCCAAATTTCATTTCTTATGTACCCAGAAGGGGAGCTGCTAGATCATATGGTAATTCTATTTTTAATATTTTGTGGAATTGCCATACTGTTTTTCACAGTGGCTGCAACACCAGCAATGCTCAAGGGTTCCAATTTCTCAACAACTTCACCAACTCTCTCTCCCTCTCTCTGTTCTCTCTCATGTATGTGTATGTGTATATATACAAACACACACACACACACATATATATATATAAAATTGTCATTCTCATGAGTGTGAGATAGTATCTTATTGCAGTTTTGGTTTGCATTTTGTGCTGCTGAGCATCTTTTCCTGTGCTTATTGCCTATTTTGTGCATCTTTTATAGAGAAATATCTATTTAAATTCTTTGTCTATTTTTAAAATTGAGGTTTTTGTTGTTGTTGAGTTATAGCAATTCTTCATATATTCTGGACATCAATCCCTTGTCAGATATATGATTTACAAATATTTTCTTCCATTCTGTGGCTTATCTTTTCACTCTGTTTGGACATACTTTGATGCACAGATTTTAATTCTATGAAGTCCAATTTATATATTTTTTTCTTTTGTTGTCTGTGATTTTGGTGTCATATCCAAGATATCATTGCCAAGTAAATGTAATGAAATTTTTATCTTACAGTTTTTTAAAAAGAATTTTATAATTTTAGGGCTTATATTTAGGTCTTTGTCTCGTTTTGAGTTATTTTCAAATATGGTGTAGGGTAAAAATCCAATTTCATATTTTTAACGCATGTGGATATCCAATTTTCCCAACACCATTTGTTGAAAAAACTACTCTTTCTTCATCATGCATTCTTGGCACACTTTTTGAAAAGCATTTAACCATATATGCAAGAGTATATTTCTGGGATCTCTATTGTATTTCATTGCTCTATATGTCTGTTTTTACGTCAGTACCATAGTGTTTTGATTTCCATAGCCTTGTAGTAAGTTTTGAAATCAGGAAGTGTGACACTTCCAACTTTGTTCATCTTTTTCAAGATTGTTTTGGCTATTCAGGGTCCTTATTCAGAGTCCATATGAGTTTTAGGATGGATTTTTTTTTTTATTTCTGCAAAAAAAAGTTTTCAGGAGTTTGATAGGGATTGCATTAAATTTGTAGATCACATTGTGTAGTTTTTCACATCTTAACAATATTAAGAATTTCAATCCATGAACACAGGATATCTTTTTTAATTATTTGTGTTTCCTTTAATTGCTTTTGGCAACATTTTTCATTCTTAGTGTAAAAATTTTTTGCCTTTTTGGTTAAGTTTGTACCTAAGTGTTTTATTCTTCTTGTTACTATTATAAATGGAATTGTTTATTGAATTTTTTCTAATTGTTTTCTTCGTTTCAGATTGTACCTTGTTAGAACACAGAAACACAACTGATTTTTGTGGGTTGATTTTGCATCCTGCAAATTTGCTGAATTTGCTTACTAGTTTGCTTGCTCATTACTTCTAACAGTTTTACTGTGAAATCTTTAGGGTTTTTAAACATATAAAATTATGTCATCTGTAAGCAAAGATAATTTTGCTCCTTTCTTTACAATTTAGATGCCTTTCTTTTGTTTTTCTTGCCTTATTGCTCTGACTGGGAATTTTAATACTATGTTAAATAGAAGTATCAAAAGTAAGCATTCTTATCATGTTCCTTAGAGGAAAATCTTTCAGTCTGTCACCATTCAGTATAATGTTAATTATTCTTTTTTCATATATGGCTTTTATTATGTTGAAGTAGTTTTGTTCTATACTTAGTTTAAGTTTCTTTTTTAACATAAACAGCTATTAAATTTTGCCAAATGCTATTTCTACATTAATTGATGTGATCATGTAGGGTTTTTTCTCTTCCTTTTAGTTAATGTGGTGTATTACACTGATTGATTTTTGTATGTCAAACTATCTTTGCATCCCAGAAATAAATTCCACTTGATCATGACATACAATCCTTTTAATGTGCTATTAAACTCAGTTTGTTAGTATTTTCTTAAGGATTTTTGCATCAATAGTCATAAGAGATATTGGTCTGCAGTTTTCTTTTCTTGTAGTGTCTTTTTCTGGCTTTGGTATCAGGGTAATAATGGCCTTATAGAATGAGTTAGGAAGTGCTCCCTCCTCTTCAATTTTTTTTGAAGAGTTTGAAAAGGATTGGTGGTAATTTTTATTTAAATATTTGGTAGAATTCACCAGGGAGCCCACTTGGTCCTGGGCTTTTCTTTCTTGGGAGGTTTTTGACAACTGATTCCGTCTCCTCACTAGTTATAGGTTTATACCTATTTAGATTGTCTGTTTCTTCATGATTCAGGTGCTGTAGATTGTATATTTTTAAAAATTTGTCCATTTCATCTAGATTATCCATTTTGTTGGTGTATAATTGTTTGTAGTGCTCTCTTATAATCCTTTTTATTTCTGTAAAATTGTCCCCTCTTTCATTTCCGATTTTAGTTATTTGCATCTTCTTTCTTCTTTTCTTAGTCAATCTAGCTAAAAGTTTATCAATTTTATTGATCTTTTTAAAGAACCAACTCTTGACTTGTTTATTTTCTCAATTGTTTTTCTATTCCCTATTTTATTTATCTCTTCTCTAGTCTTTATTATCTCCAAAGTATGTGTTATTACTGTATAAAATAATATATCAATATAGTTTATTTTTAAAGAAAAAAAATCACCATATTGTCATTTAATAATTGTACCTAGCTCAGGTCTCGTAAAATACTTTAAGTGAGTGAATGAGTAAGTAAATGAATGAGCAAATGAGTGAGCAAGCAGCTTGCATTTTAAAAACAAGGCTTTTCTTCTCCTCTCAATGGCAAAGCATTTTCAAGTGGACTGTGCCTCATTGGTTGATATAACTGTTGTTGTTTTATATTAAGCAACTATTAAATAGCATGCACTATTCTAGATGCTTTACGAACATTACATTACCTCATCCAATCCTCTCTGAAGCCGATGCTATTATCCTCCCTCTGCATGCAGGCAGGGAAATGAGATCTGAGATGATATGAGAGCTCAAACGGCTAAAGTATGACAGCGGCAAAAATCAAATTCATTCCTGTCTAATTCCAAAGCTATGATTTTTTTTCATTTTACCTTTTCTGATTTTGGTGTTTCAAGAATAAAATACCTAGCTATGTAACTCAGTCTCAGGATTGAGAGAGAAAGGGAGAGATTACTTCTGGTGATGGAGGTTTACAACAAGATACGCAGAAATGTGGTATAACACACAAATGTGACCTCTTCAGAAAAGTCACCTTAGTTTTACTAATCAACCCTGGCTGGGAACTGGTAAACCTTTCAGTGTCACCTGTACAACAAGTTAAGCCCAAATGACCCACTTTCTCTTTGTTGACCTAGAAAACATGCTTCCTCAAAAAGAGGATTCTACTAGGCATGATGTTGGCTGCCATTCAACATGGAATTCCTTTTTGGGAGGAGTTAGCTCCAAGCCACCCCACAGATGACTGAATTCTCTCAGCCAGTCCACATATGGCCACTTATACAATCTAAGTCACTCTGGTCTTGATATCCCAGGTTCCACTTTATGCACAAAGCATACTGCATGAATTACAGAAACTAGATCATGAGAAAACTGATAGTTGCTTCATTTCTCCAAAGGAGCCACATGTCCCCAGCAGTCAAGTCTAGCCTGACCAATATACCAGATCACTAGTTCAACACTTCCAGAGAGCTGGGAGCAGTGATCCTTGTTCTAAAAGATTCTGAACACACAAGACTAGAAAATATTGGAACTAAGAGAGTATTATTGATGTTCCCTAGAGGAATTTGTTCTATTAAATATTTTTGTAAACTCCAACTAAGTTACTTAAATATTTAATCTATTGGACAACCAAAATATTTCATGAACATCTATTATCAAACTGGAAGAAATATTTTTTTACACATCAAGAGATAATTATTTCTCAAAAGCAGGAAATGATACATGCCTGATAAGGGGCACCAACCATAAATAATACATTTATTCAGAGGACTGGGTTGGAGAGTTCAGAGAAAATTTTGTGAGAAGATTTGAATATAAAAATGGGACTGGGGAAAGCATTACCTGAAAGGCAGAGTGGCATTGGCAAAGACAAAGGATGAGCCAACTCCTTGACCCAGAGTCATTCCTCCCTGGGAGCATTCCTCCCTGCTCCCTGTTTAACAACTTCTAAAAACTGACTCCTGCTACAACTTGCAGGTATAAGACACAAATGTCAACCACCACTTACCAGCTGAGTGATCTTAGGCAAGTCATCTAACGCCTCTGAGCGTCAGGCAATGAATACATTAAATGAAAATAACATCTGCTAGCAAGGGGAGATTAAAGGATGACACGCATACAAAGGAAACAAGCACAGTGCCTAGAACACCGAAGCCAATCAAAAAAGTACTTCTTTTTCTTTTGCCTGTTCAGAACTTTTCTTTACCTAATGCCAAGGCATTGGAAATGCTTGGGGGGAAAAGTTATTGGATGGGAGGGAGACCGGAGTTCTAGTCTTGACTTTACCACATAGCCAGTTGTGTGATCTGGAGTGAATAATCTTGGTGTGCCTTCATTGCTTTCTCTGTGAAATGAAGTGGTTGGCTATGGAACGCCAAAATTCCTTCCAGATCAACCATTCACAACTTTGCATTGCTGAACATCACCCAAGGGATGTTTTATCATCTAAGGCAGTGAAGAAATAGGAGCCCTTGTGATACCCTATCACCCTTTTCATTACCCCGAGAGTATGTTGGAAGATACTGTTTTTCCGGAGAGCACATACTGCATGCTGGCGCAGCTCTGACTCGGGCATCAGACCAGTGGTCTCTGGCAGGGCTTTCCAAAACCAGCCCTGTGAAATGGCAAGGGCACCAGAGGATGTGTGAGCTGGCAGGACCATCTCAGCCCCAAAAGACAAGGGCTCTAAGAGTAAGTACTTCACCAACCCTCTGCAGCTGTGTGGAGAAAAAAACATGGTTGATGAATTTCCACCTTGCACAGAGGAAAGAAACATTTTTGTGTTACTTGCTTCCAGCCTGAGTGGGGGCTTTTCACCGACAAGGAACAATCCTCCCACAGGTGAGGATACACTGCCACCTGCTGGCTCTCTGCTTCTTTACACCAAGGAATGCTTTCCCAAGGCCAAAGCAATGGAGACTTCCCCAGACAGCATATTGAGAAATATCGTATCAGAAAATATTGATAGTTACTAATCTACTAATTCTCAATGTCTGATCAACTCTTGAGGGTCTCATAAAAAAGTTAAAAGTTCAAAATAACTCCTCTCTGGATATTCAAGGTCACACAACTAAAAGAGATCTTTATTAGTAGCCAAGGTACTTGAGGATTACTTCAACCATTTCAATAACTCATTTTTGCACTAGGAATTTTTTAACATGTAGAAGTATTTTCAATACATCATGTCATGCGATGTTGTTGAAAGAGCTTTATACTTGGAACTTACTATTTACATATATGCCACATGACAATAATAAAACTGTATTACTCTTAAATACTTTTGGCATTTGGTATTATCAGTAATTCAGATTTTCCCTCATTAATTTACACTATTAGGCTCTGTGATGAATCTTTTACTATTAGAATGGTACAGAGGTTAAAAGTTAATACAGATATAAATGGAACAAGCTCTGTAATTTTATCAGCAAAGTGGTTTGAGGCTAAGAGTTCAGGAGCATTTTATTTGAAATGGCTTTTTATGCTTCTCGATCACTGATAGTGTTCTCTGATTCTGGAACCTCTCATTGTTTTACTCCCTTTACCCCAAATGTTCAGTTTGTGTGACTGGTATGTGTGTCCACACTGGAGAAAAATATTTAATAGTAAAGTGCCCACCTTCCCTTTTCTTCTTGAAATTTTATCCATGATAGAGATGATATTTACATTATTATGCAGGCAAATCATTTAGTTCCACATTGTCTTGAATTTCTCCATTTTCACTTTGGCTTTGGTGTTGTATAACCAAAGGATCCACTGAAATGTTATATTTGGGTTCTGGGTGTTTTTTATTTTTTTTTTTTTACTTTTTATTTTTATTATTATTCTTTTTTCTCTATCACTAGAGCAACAAGAAAAAAATTTTTGGCATTTCTAGCCAAGAAGGCTTTTAAAAGTATTGATATCCAGTCTCAGATCACCCCATTTCATAAGCCTAATGGGGGAAGAAACAGAACTTATCTGTCTTCAACTCACCCTCCCCTTGGTGTGCCTTTCCCCTCTCTTTCAATATAGTACTCTCCAAAGTTAAGGAAACAAAAAACAAAGTCAGATTGATAGACGCCCCTGACATGGATGAGGGGGGCCAGCTCATATGACAAGAGATCCCACTTCAAAAAGATGAGAACATTCTCACTTGATGGTCGAACTGCTCGGAGGACTCACTTCATATACATTGCCTTGACTCGTATTAATCTCCTAATATGTATCACCCTTTTTATTTTCCAGACTAGTTTGGGAAACAGTGTGGTGGGAGGGTAACAACCCCAACTTTGGAGAGCTGAACATGGGATTCACATGCCCCTTCTCCCGCTTACTGTCTCTGCAATCCTGGGGAAATCACTGAGCCCCTGTGAGCACTCATCCATCATTTATAAAGTGAGGATAACAGTACCTACTTCACACAGTTATTAAAAGCACAATGATAACATCCTATCCATGGAACACTTGTTATGTGCCCAGCACTATGATAAACACCCTTCATGAATTAGCTCATCTAATGATCACAACGTCCTGTTTATTATCATCCTTCCCATTTTACAGATAAGGAACTGAGACAAAGGACAGGCTAAGTCATTTCCCTCAAGGTCACAAAGCTCAGGTATGTTAGAGCTCCCCACCAAAGCAGATCTGACTCCAGAGGTGGAGCTCATTTTGTAACAGGGACTCCTCAGCCCAGACAGTGCCTGGCAGTGGGTACATAAGAAATAAATCATAGGCATTACGTTAGCCAAGCACACAGATCAAGTTTCTGACTTTTCCATCACTCTTGACATTGTACTCTGTACATAGAAGGCTTTAGGACTGATGTGTTGCTTGCTCATTTTAATAGATATTTCAGTAATACATACATACATACATACATACATACAAATTTGACTCGAGTGTTTCCTGGGGTTGCTGTCACAGAGTACCACTAACTGGGTGGCTTAAAACAACAAAAATGAGTTGTCTCAGAGTTCTGGAAGCCGGGAAGTGTGAAATCAAGGTGTCGACAAGACTGTGCTCCCTCTGCAACTCGGTGGTTTGTGGGCAGTCTTTGGCATCCCTTCGTTTGTACATGCTTCACTCCAATCCTCTGTCATTGAAAGGCATTCTCCCTGTGTCTGTCTTCACATGGCTGTTTTCTTATAAAAACACCAATCATATTAGATTAGGGCCCCATGCTACTCCAGTATGAGCTCATCCTAACTGATTACATTTGCAATGGCCCTATTTCCAAATAACACTACATTCTGAGGTACCAGGAGTTAGGACTTTGACATGTCTTTTTGGAAAGACACAAATCAACCCATAACAAGAGCGATCTCTCCTATCCACACCTGGATGATCTTAAATGAGCAACTGAAACCAAAGAACACCAAATAATATAGACCCTGCATCAAGCTAGGTGTGTGTCTTTGGGAAAGATACTTGAGTGATTAAGGCTCAATTTCCTTATCTGTTAAGTAAGGATATTAACAGCACCTACCACGAAGAGTTGATGTGATTTTTAAATAAAATAAGAGACATGGAACACTGAGCACTGTGCCTGGCAGATGGTAAACCCACAGTCCCAATAAATGCAGGAGGTGCATTATGCCTGCTGTCTCCCATGGGAAGCACCTCTACTCAAATGGCTCTAACCCCCATGTAGACTGATTCCCAGAGTCTTCAGTTAGACAGTCATATTCCTAGCTTTTCTTCTAGCCTCTTTCTGCTCTCCTTTGAAAGACAACGAATGACACCCGCCTACCCATAACACAGAATCAGAATAATCACTCTGATTTAAAGCTAGAAGTTTCACTAGCTTGGCATTATCCTTGGAGATTTAGCAGCCCAGGCTAAGTTGACTTTGCCTCTCATCATTGTCGAGTCTGGCTTGTGAGCACCCCACCATGTGACACGGGAACTGACTGCAGCATGAACGTATCGCTGGAGCAACTGCAAGGCAAGGGAAGTGAAAAACAGTGGCTTCAGCTATGCCCACCGTGGATGCCAGATGATGAAAATTAACCCACCTCTTTAATCACAATTTTGCATCCCAGAATCTTCAGCTGACAGAAATGATAATCATTTGGTTCATTGATTCTGGGATTAATCACTGAAGTTAATCTTGGCATGTATTGATTCCATTTCTGCTGGCTGTAACTAAAGTGTTCAAATTACTTACTCCAACTCTGACAGGAATGGGTTCCCAAAACAAAGGAAGTCAAAGATGAGCTATTATACCTGACAGCTCTGCACAGCAGCCAGTGACAGCACTGACTACCCGTCCCTCGGCAAGAGGGGCCCCTAATAGGGAAGAATCAAGCACCTGTTCTTGCTATTATACACTGGTGTTCTATAAAGTTGATCCATCAGTGTCTAGAAGAATCGGAGGTAGTTTTATCTCAAAGAATCTGAACTCAAAAATTGGCTGCAAAGGCAAGCACATCATGCAGGCAACACATTAGAACAGACTGATTTCACCAACTTGACTTTTATCAGAAAACACCAGCATCTGTTACCTTGCAATCCTCCAGAGTTTCACGGTGCTGACCATTAGCCAGCAGAAGCTTCATTGCAAAAGTATAATTTGCAAAGTAACAACATAGTGCATTCACCCCTTCCTTAACCTTTGATAGGAACTTCTGGCCTGATACAGCATGGACTATCTCTTATTAAACATACTTTGGTATGGCATTCTAGAAGAGACAGACACAAGGAGACTTATGCCTTGGTATGATGGCTGACTGGGTGTTCCAATCGACCCTCTCACTGTAGCACAACTAAAGCCTAGAAAGGAGACCGCATTTGTAGCGTGGCTGGTTTCACAAAAGGTAGGGAAAATTTCAGAACATAACAGTGGTAAACAAGGGCCAGAGTGGTAAGAATGATAGGCATGGGAGAGGGGGATTTAACAATGCAGGATAGAGCTAAAATACTGGACAAAAGCAGCATGTAGGTAAAGAGGGAGAACAATTCTAAGAGCCTTATATTGATCAGATGGGGGATAAAGTTATTGTTTAACTCAAGGTTTCTCAACCTCAGCACTAATGACATTTTGGGTTAGATAATTCTTTGTTGTGAGAAACTTTCCTACGTATTGTAGGACGTTTAGCAGCATCTCTGTCCTCTATCCACTGAATGCAAGTAGCACATCCCCACCGCATTTTAACATGGAAAATGTCTCCAGACATTGCCAAATATTCCCTGGGGAATAATCACCTTCAGTTAAGAACGACTAATTTAATTTTACATTTTTTCAAGCTAACATATGGTAAAATTTCAAGGATAACCAATAAAACACATATAATATATAAATTCCAAACAAATTCAGAGAAAACAATCAAGTCAGAAACAAAGAAATAGCAAAAAACTTAACCCAACTAAGACAAAATCCATATAAAAAGGGGACAAATATATATCAAAAAGAAAGACAGCAGGAAACAAGTCTAAATATATCCATAATATAGAGTTCTATTTCCACAAAGGTGGTGTGAGGGGCTCCATGGACTCCCTCTGCATCAAAGCAACCACAACTGGTGCAATTTTTTTTTTTAAATGTAAGTCTATGAAAATTGTACTAAGAGCATACAGCAAATAAGAAACATTTATTTTTAAGAAATCAACTAAATCTCAGTAAAAACAGGAAGAGTCTGTGGCACTTGAGTCATGATCTGCTCCCTCCCTAGTCCCCTGCCCCACAGCTCAGCATGAGAGAATCACAGGGAGTTGTAGTTATAGGAAATAACAAGTTGAGGGCGCACTCAGCCAAATCCAGAATATTACAAATTTACAGAACAAATGGCATTATTTCTCCAGTGTATACATGGCAAGAAAAAAAAGAAGGCAACAGCCTGATTTCCCTGCCTGATCCATGTGTTGCAAAGAATTTGACTCCATTCTCAAGTGCCAGGAGAGAATCCTCAACTTGGCTAAACAGGTCCACCCAGTCCTGTCCCCTGGCTCCAGTGAGTGGTCTACTGGTGGTCATATGACCCAAGGATTCATTTTTTTTCTTTAGGATTTCTGTGCAAATATCTAATATGTAATTTTTAATTGATGTATCACATGTATATGGAAATGCATACACATTTATGTAAGGCTAGATAGATTACAAAAAAGATAATATATTTGTATAACTGAGAAACAGAATAAGCTTCATGCATCCCCCAACAATAACTTTCTCCCTCCCTCCCATCCTCCAAGTAACCAGATTACTTTGTATATGAATTAACATTGTATATGAATTTTGTCTTTTTATATAAGTGTTTTATTACAAAAATTTTAAACACATAAAAATAAACAAAATAGTATAATAGACCTGTCACTCAGCGTTAACAACTACTAATCATGTTCCATTTTTGTTTCAGCCACATTTGAACACATTCCCACCCTCCACCTTTTTTTTAGTTCTTTTTTCTAAACAAAACAGAACAAAAATAAATTTCAGGACTTCTTCTGGGATATATAAGTCAATGGTATACTGTATTCACCTGGACACCTCAGTACACTTATGTAAGAGCTGGAACTGCTGCAAAATTTTGAACCATAGTGGAAGTAAATCTGAGGAATAAGCTAATAAACATAGAGAAATAGAGCTAAGAACATACATAAATGAACGAAATTGGAATCTTGAACAAACTGTCCCAAAACTCTGTAACGTAAATCTTTACAATTTTGTTAGCTAATATATTTCCTTTATTTCAAAGCCAATTTGACTTGAGAGGATCCTGTAAC
The DNA here is from genome assembly GCA_023783475.1 of Daubentonia madagascariensis. Classification (NCBI taxonomy): domain Eukaryota; kingdom Metazoa; phylum Chordata; class Mammalia; order Primates; family Daubentoniidae; genus Daubentonia; species Daubentonia madagascariensis. Next base: position 4,578,134 of record JAKFHU010000633.1, read on the forward strand.
TCGCAGAAATCCTGCCACAGGATTTCAACATGATAGTCTCTGGAAGCAGAGAGATTGGAATTTAAATTGTTAGGCAATACCACCTCTCCAAGGAATAGGTCAAGAATGAAGAGTCAAGTATACCACTTGTTAGACACCAGTTTTCCTAACTGATTAAGCCACTCATTCACTTTAAGGAAGAAGAGAAGAACAAGCATTCAAAGGTATGAAAAACATAGCTAAATAATCAGACATTAGGCTGATTTTGTTTGTTTTTAATTAATGCATGTTTGATAACTGTTTGGTTTTTGGTACCCCTTATGATTCTGCTAAGTTATTGTTTCCGTTTTCTGACAGGTTTTTCTGTTTTCAGATTGATTCAACTATTCAGGTCAGTTAGTATGTATTGTTTTCCTACTGTGAGGAAGTCAGCACTGTTCAAAGTGTTGTCAGTTCATGCATTGATAGATACTTAGGTTGATTCCATGTCTTGGCTAACATGGGGTTGCAGATGTCTATTCAATATACTGATTTCCTTTCTTTTAGATATATGCCCAGCAGTGGGATTGCTGGATCCTATGATAGTTCTGTTTTTAGTTTTTTGAGGAACCTCCATACTGTTTTCTAGAGTGGCTGTGTATTTTAAATGTGGTATATATACATAATGGAATATTATGCAGCCATAAAAAAGAATGAAATCTTGTCATTTGCAGCAACATGGATGAAACTGGAAGTCATTATGTTCAGCGAAATAAACCAGGCATTAAAAAGACAAATATCACACATTCTTACTCCTATGTGGGAGCAAAAAAGTGGATCTTGTGTAAGTAGAGAGTAGAATGGTGGTTACCAGAGGCTGAGGAGGGTAGTGGGGAGGGGAGACGAGAAGAGGTTGGTTAATGGGTACAAAAACACAGTTAGATATACGAAATAAGTTCTAGTGTTCAATAGCATAGTAGGGTGACTATAGTTAACAATAATTGATTGCATATTTCAAAATAGCTAGAAGAGATAATTTGAAATGTTCCCAACACAAAGAAATGACAATGTTTAAAGTGATGGATATCCCAATTACCCCAATTTGATCATTACACATTGTATGCATGTATTCATACCAAAATATCACAGGTACCCCCAAAATACGTATACCTATTATGTATCAGAAAAAGTAGATTAAGAAAACAACAACAAAGTGCTGTTGGCTCAAAACCAAACATGACTGGTCTCTTCACTAAAGGAAGTCATGGCATAGAGAGGACACAGATACCACCAAAACACCCTCAAACTATATTCTGACTTCCACGAAAGAGTTATACACAGAGGAGAAGAGGCGGAGACCCTGACTAGGGTACATCACTCAAGCCTCAGTTTATGCAATTATTTTTCCACAAATTGGGCCATCAGTCAATCTCAAGAAAAAGAATTAGGAAAAAAATATGATGCAGATTACATGTTAGCTTCAACTTGGACAGGAGAAGCCTGTATTTCCCATGTTAAACATTATCTAATTAGGCAAAAGAAGCACTTACTTTAAAAGAGGGTAAGAAATAGGAGAAGCAACAACATAAAATTTCCCTCCATAGCCAAGTTTCCTCTGTTATCAATAGCCTTTGATCATTTGGACCAGATTTTCTTACTCTGTCACCCAGGCTGGAGTGCAGTGGCATTATCATAGCTCACTGCAACCTCAAACTCCTGGGCTCAAGCGATCCTCCTGCCTCATCCTCCTGAGTAGCTGGGACTACAGGTACGCAACACTATGACCAGCTAATTTTTTTTTTTTATTTTTGGAAACAGAGTCTCACTATGTTACCCAAGCTGGTATCAAACTCCTGGCCTCTAGCAATGCTCCTGCCTCTGGCCTCCCAAAGTGCTGAGATTACAGGCATGAGCCACTGCACCCAGTCTTGGACCAGATTTTTATGCTTTGCCTCACACCCTACTATATTTTTAGTTTCTGAGTCTTGACTTTGGTTTCTGGCCCCCCAAGGTCAGAGGACATTGGTTCTTACACTCCCATCTAATCTACTAATAATACTAAACTCCATGCCACCTTCTGAAAAAGAAGGGCTCAACTTGGATATCTATCCCAACTCCTCTGTGTTTGTCTGTTCAAGAAACTTCTTAATAATCACTTAATAATCTATTTTGCAGAGGTTGATCAATCAATTACTTGATAAGATTTTCTAATAATTCAATTTATGTATACCTTATAATTTCCTATTCCACTTCAGTTTTCTTTCCCTAATATATTACAAATTATTGTTTTTCAAACTTTTGAAAGCTGCAGTACGATATTCATTTTAGATCACAAACACAAACACACTCACACAAGAAACAAAAGTATCATAGAATATTTGCTTTTACTATTCTGATATTTGCTGTCTTATTCAATGTTTTTAAATTCTGGTTGCAAACCACCAGGCTGATTTCTCCATCCTTAACGTTTTGACAACACAGCTCTAAAGAGTTTAATGAACTATATAACTGTTGAAATCTCTTCCAAGATTTTAGTTTCCAACTTCAACTTGGTTATTTCTATTCTTTAATTCCTTCTATTATCAACAAGGGTGTTCAAGGGGCATTCCTCAAACAATATCTAAAACTTCTATTAAATAAAGGAATGGTGATGTAATACTGCATTTTCCCTGTGGTGAAATATTTGGATATAACCTACATATGTTACACAATTTTAGTTCATTCTATTAATTTTCTACAAATGCTTTTGATAATTTTCAGTTATTTGTTACTTCCAGTTGTTCACAATATTAATTCACTGTCCCTTGCTGTTTAATCATTAACATTGCTAGTTTTCTGCTTGATTTTCCTCAATGCTCACACATCATTAGCGCCACAGACATGGAATCCAGAGGGTGATTTTCATTTTCATAATCATCATCTACAGTTCCAAAACATTGCTGCCATAAATTTAATTTACAAATATTTCAGAAATTCTCCAATTCACAAAGTGGCTGCCCTTTTCTTTTTAATTTCACCTAACTAGATGTATATATAGTCGATAAATCTGACAAAGTGCACAAATGAAATATTCATTAGAAACCCAAGAGTGTGCCAAACTTTGGTTTTTAGCCATATGGTCCAAGATCTCTAAATTGTTTAGCATTCTAACCTTCATGCAAATTTTTATATTCTATCCAAAGAAATCTGCCAATCTACTTCTAAATTAAATGTAAAAATGAATCAAAAGCTTTCAACCTTATCCTGGCTCCTAGGTCTGCAAAGTAAGCAGCAGTCAAGCTGACTTGCGCCAGATTGGCTGAGCACTGGTTCAAAGGGCTCTGATAACCACTAGGAATCTAACAGATCCTGACACCCTGGTTCCTAGAGGAGGCCAGGGAGCATGCAGCCTCTTGGAGCAGGTTCAGGTGGGTCTCCAGCTCCACCTGCCAATCCTTGAGTAGTCCCTGGAGGGCTTGCTCTTCTGTTCTTAATAGCATCTTCCCAAAGATTTACCTTTTCCTTCCAGCCCCAACTTCCTTCTTTCAAAAATTCTCAGCAGATGATCTAGTCCTAGCTTTTACCACCACTATTTCTAATAGCAGCTAACACGTATTGAGGGCTTATTATGGTGCTATGGACTGAATGTGTCCCTTCAAAATTTGTATGCTAAAACCCTAATCCCCAAGGTGATGGTATTTGGACATGGGGCCTTTAGGAAGTAATTAGGATCTGTCAGTGCCTTGATCTCAGACTTCCCAGCCTTCAGAACTGAGAAATAAATCTTTGTTGTTTAAGCCATCAAGTCTATGGTATTTAGTTTTAGTAGCCCAAACTGACTAAGACATATGGCTAGGCTCAATTTTAATTAACTGACGTGTGTTAATTCACTTAGCACTCTTAACAAGAGTTCTTGACAACTACATTAAAGTAAAGGCTCTCCGTCAAGAGCCACCTCAGTCTCTCCCCTCTTCACACCTATGTATATTTAAACTGTACCAATGCTTACATCCCACCTATGCCTAACTAAGGTTATCTTCCAACTTATGGTCTAGAATTGGCCCCCTCCTATAGCCACTCATCCCCTTTCCAACTTCCTTTTACTAATCCTCCAATGCAAAAGATAAAGCTAAAATAAAGAAGATGTATACTCCACCCTAACTAATCCTGAATGTAGAGATATATCTTTCTTCCCTTTACAACTGAACTCCTTGAAAAAGTTATCTGTTCCTCAGCCCTCAGTGATTACGTTTATTTGCCTTAATTTACTCAGAAATTTACTGAAACAATTTTAAAAGAACCCTAAAGATCTCTTCCTGTTGAACCCAGTGTTCATTGTCCTATGCTAACTTCTCAGTATGGTCAGCAGCACCTGGCGAAGTTCACTGCTCCCTCCTAGAAGCAGCTCCTTTCATTTCTATACGGTCTCTGGTTCTTCCTCTCCCGTCTCGCAGACAGCTCCTTAGTGAGAGATTCCCCTTCCCTCTTTTTATTCTACTCATTCCTTAACTATATCAGTGACCTCAAGGTCCTATCCTGGGCCTCATTTTTTCTTGAGTTGGATACTACCCCATAGTCTCAATTATCACCCTTAGACTTTTAACTCCAAGACATGCATCTCCAGCCCTGATTATTCTTCCGAGCTCCAGCCCAGACTTCATCAAATACCTCTGAAACAAATTCATCTGGACACTTTGCAAGCAACTCAATCTCAAAGTTAAAATCAACACTCCACCCCCACCATAGCTCTTCCAAATTTTCTTTCTGGACAATGAGACCAACATCAATCATTATCCACCTTAGACCCATAACCTCAGACACTTTTCTACTTCCTTCTCTCCCTCACTCTCTCTCCCCCTTTTCTAGACAGACTTCATCTAACACATCTCCTGGATTAGCCTCCTTCTCACCAAGAAACCAGTAAGTGAAGTAAGTGATGGTGCTAGGAATAGACACTAGGTTTCCAACTCCTACTCTTAACGTCCTTTCGCAACTCTATACCCTAGCAGTGGAGGTTCTTACTATGTGCCAAGCACTGTGCTGACTACTTTAGATATTTTATCTCATTGAATCCTGCCAACTATTATTAATCTCATCTTAGAAACAGAAAACCCAGGATTAGAGAAGCTAAACAAGTTGTCCAAATCATATAGAATTAGAATTCGTTCCAGGGGCTTATCTGACACCAAAACCATTTTCTTAGTGACTGTCTCCCACAATGCTAGTTAAATCTTTTAGCCACTCTACCTGAACTATGGAAACAGCACCCAAGTGGCCCCTTTACTGCCTGTGCCTGCTCCACCTCATCCCCAAATCAATCCTTCACAGTGCCCTAGAGATTTCATAAAAGAAATAAGTAATAAAGTATAGCTAATTATATCCTCCTAAATAAATCGATTCCCCTGCCTTACAGAACAAAATTGAACCTCTCTGGCCTGCCATAGAAAACTGCATGCATTTTTTCAACATCATCTCCCCCACCCTTGCTCCTGCCCTCTCTCCCACTATCCAAGCTGTAAATCTAGTGAAATCCATGTCATTATTGTATTTGTACCAACTGCATATTTTTTACTCTTCTGTGCTGTTTCTTTTCCTGGTAAATGCCCAGCCTCAAACCTTTGCTCTCACTCTAGTTGTTGTATCTACTCTTTGAAACCCAGTTAAAAGTGTCAGTGCATCTCTAGGGTCAAGTTATACCTCCAAGACAAGTTAAAATGTCCCCTCCCAGAGCTCCCATGGCACCTGGCTTTATTTGTACATCCCTATACTGATTTATGCATCACAACATACTGCAGTTAGTTTATACATCAGTCTTTCTCATATCCCTTAGTTTTCTGACCTCAGTTCCTAATTCATGAAGAATAGAGTCTCCATGTTTTAAAACTTAAAGGATAAATAAATGAAGTGATCCCAGTTGAAGAAATGAAAGGACCAGATGTTAAGCTGACACTAAAAGCATTCAAGAAAGATTGCCACTTATTCAAAATTTACAGAGAGAGAGCGCACACAAGCACAGAGAAAGTGCACGTAGCCCAGTATAACACTGTGTCACCTCTGCAGGGTGTATCTCTCTGTTTCCAGATTCTGAGGGGTGGGCAGCAGAAAGGGCAAGGACTAACATTCAGAAGAATTAGGAGTCTAGTCTACAGATCATCATCGGTAATTTTTTTCTCCTCAGGAAAGTCATTTAATCAGTGATCCTCAGTTTCCTCTTCTGTAATACTCAGCTTTGGCTCCTACACCATGTTCCTGAAGAGCTCAGGAGAAAATGGTAGGGGTGGGCAATGACACTACCACCTGAAATCATTGTCCCATGCCCCTGAGATGGCTACAGTGAGGGAACAGCCCAGAGCTCCCACCATTGAGGCACAAAGTGAGCAGAGCACCACTCGGCAGAGGAAGACAAATGACTACTGGATCAACACCAGAAAACAGGACGGAGACTCAGCTTAGTCCTGGGGGGTTGGGGGGCTAAGTTCTCCTCTCAGGGCTGCCTTCTCATTTCAGTGCTGTGTTCTCTCTGCAAACGATAGTTGAGGGAGGAACTTCTTTTTCAAAGCATGCTAGAGAAAGGTTGCAAGTTACCACTAGCCTGAGTCCTGGAATGAATTGTCCCTCATATGTTACATGTTATTTGCCCAAAGTTATTTGAGTGAAAGCCAGTTGATTAACACACGAAATTTGGTTAAAACGACACTTTGCTCAGAAATGAAAGCCTCCACTCACTTGTTTTACAGATACTGAAATTTGGATGTCCATTGGGGCTGTGGAGTAGGGTGGTTTTTGCAACTCTTTCTGCATATTTGGCTGTTTTTCGGAATAAGTCTACTCTTTTTTTTTTTTGCCTTTATTAAATTTCTAAATACCTTTCAGCCAATACTCTCCTCTGTATACTGCGTGATATTACAACTGGGTACAACTCATCAGAGCGTGTCCACGCAGTCCTGGAGACGGGGATGTTGCGTGTGGCTGCCTGACCCTCAACCTCCGGCTCTCCCAGCCCTCAGGCTTTCAACCCCAGAGGGAGGCGGGCGGGTCGCCTCTGGACCCCGCTTCAGACCAGCTTCCCTAGGCTGCTTCTTTTCCCATTTCTCCCTCCTTCGTCTCCGTCTCTTTCACCCTGTATGGCTCTTCCTTTTTCTCTGTCTGTCCCCCAATCTCTTTTTCTAAGTTTTTTTGCCTTTTAAGTTTGAGTATTGGAATTATCTCTGCGTTTTTCCAAACGGCCACCAGAGGGGGCCCTAAAATCCGGAGGTCCAATTTTCCAGAAGAATTTCCAATTCTCTTCTGAATTCCTTAAGTTTCCATCTCTCCCCACTCCAAGAGGCTACTCTGCCGCTTCTCCAAGCTCCCCCTCATGTTCTGCTCCTCAGCCCCCGACCAAACACCCTTTATTTTCGACTTCTTGGAACCCCCACCTCTGCAGAACCAAGCACGCTGGGTTCCCCACTCTCCACTTCTCAGCCGCCCAGCCTAGCTAGCGTCCCGTTCTCTGCCACTTACAGGCCCCAGCTCGACAAGAAAACGCTCTGGACGACCGTCAAAAGCCCACGTCGGAGGACTCTTTTTTGTGGCGCTGAGTCCCCGCGCCGCTGCAGCACTCCACGTCTTGTCGCTTGGCCTAAATGCCTGCTCCTCCCCTTTCAGGGGCAGCGGTCAAGGACTCACCTGCCTTCCCTCGGACGCGCTGCTGTTGAATACTCGTCCCTCCCGCTCGGAACCCTCCCCCGCCAGATGGCACTGGAGACACCCAGGACGCGCCACTCTCGGCCGGCCCGCAGACGCGCTCGCGCCGCGGTCTGACACGCCGCAGCGCGCTCCTCCGCACCTCGGGGCCCCGGAACACCCCCATCCCGTCCGCTCCAGTTCAGTCCCCAGAGTCCGTCCGACACCCTCTCCAAGCCTCCCTGACACTTCCCAGCAGTAGTAGGTGGTCCTAGCAGACCGCTGGCTCTGCGTCCAGGTCCCCGCCAGGTCCCGGTGCTGGGCCCGGCCCCGCGCTGTTGGGGACGCGTAGGATGCGCTCCGCCAACAGCCGAAGTCCCCGCCAGAGGCGCCCTTTCCTGGCCCGGGAAGACCGCAGCGAGCAGGACCCGGGAGGGGAGGAGTGCAGGGTGGTTTCCGGGTTCCAAACCCTTTCTCCGCTCTCGTCCCCGACTCCACACTGTGACCTGATCTCAGGTGCACTTAGACACCGTTCCCCACACCTCCTCCCTCTTCTCGGTAGCTTCAAGAGCCCCCTTCTCCCTGCTTCCCCCTCTCCCTCGGTTTTCTATTCTGAACCCCTCAAGGACGCTCTAACCTGCTCTTCCCCGGACTCCCAACCCCGTCGTCAGCGTCCGAAGGTCCCCAGGGTCCCCAGCCTCGTGCCTTAGAGGAAGCGGGTTGTGGAGCCCCCATCACCGCTAGAACGGGGCCGGCCGCTTCTGGGGACTCATACCCTAGGGCTCCCTGTCCTGGGCGCTTCTCGGGCGCACTCAGCCTCCGCGCCCTAAGCTTGGCCCTGCTGCCCCGCTCTCATTTTGCCCTCCCTGGTGTACTGGTCGCGCTGGCACTGCCCCTGGCCGTCGTCGTCTGTCCCCAAACTTCGCTCCCTGACCCCATCCTGGAGGCGCCGTTCATGGCCACCCCTAAGATCATCAGTCAGCCGGCATCCCAGGGGGTCCGGGTTCTCACCTGCAAAATGGCGTGGCTATGACTCCTCCCTCACAGGGCCCTTGGGAAGACTAAAGGCAGCAGTTCGCATAAAGAGTTTACTACAGCGCCCGACACATGAGAAGTGTGTGGCATGTGTTAGTCATCAGGATTACGTCTCACCGCCCTACAAACCTGAGTGACACGCCGCTCTCACCCTCCCTCTGCAACCTCAGGGGGCGCCCTTCTCTGCCCACTTCCGGCTCTCGCCACAGGCGCCGGGTCTTGCGGTCAGTGCCTCTCCCGGGTTACAAAATCCTAACGCCCACCTACCCGCAGGAACTCTTAATCCTCAAAGCTGACTCCAGGGAACATTCTGTGCTTCATTAAAAAACTGGAGCACGCACGCTCCTCTGATTCTTATTAATCTGATTCTGATTCAAAGAGGGGTCTATCCGCTCCTTCGTAGTCTTTGAGCTATTTTATAACTCTCAATAGCCCTGCTTTTATCTATAAATTGCCCTGCTTTTTAACTTCTCCTTTAAACCTTTTGTGACATCTTCTTGGATCCCTCACTTAATAATGAGTTAAATAAAGTATTTGACAAGTTCATTTTGTGTCGTAGTCCTCACTTTACCTGTATTTTAAAAAACCAAAAAAAATCCTTTGACTAAATCTATGAGCCCAGTGCTATTATTTCCCCTTTCTTATGGAAGAGAAAACAAAGGCTGTGATTCGAGCTGAGAGGAAGCTCTACTTGGCTAACCCTAAGGGGGAGGTCCCTCTCCATGTCCCCTTAGCATAGCTGCCGCTCAAGAACCTCCAGTGATGCCCTACCGAGCTGCTCTCCTGGCCGCTGGGGGAAGGGGAAAGCCTGCACGAGCCTCTGTGCCCCACCCAACCCAAAGAGCCTCCCCCGTATCCTGCAGACTACCACGCACCGTGGCTCCGGAGTAAGCCAGCTGTCCCCAGAGGCTTCCACCCTAACCACCCACCTCCCGCCCTCAAAGGACTGGGGATCTGGGCCTCCAGAAGAGGACGCTCTAGACCACTGCTGTGAGCAGCCACCAGCCCGTTCCAGGGGTTCTTTTCTGCGGAAAGGGCCCACCCAGAAGCTCTAAGTCCTCCCTCGTCCTCCTCAGCTGCTTTGGCACCGACCCCTCTTCCCGCTCACTGTCTTCTCAGATCCCAGAGTCCCTCTCCGGGTATCAAATCTTGTGCTTGTCATCAAGCCCCATCCCCATTCTCTCCCCACTTCCACTCCCAGCTTCCCATTTGAAACCACATCTATTTGACATTTGATCCTATGTTCTCCTCTACTCTATGAAGTCTAAACTCTGGGGACTGACAGATTTTGATTAGTGGAACCTCTAAGATAGTAAATAGTTGTAATAATGACAATAGTAATAGAAAAGTAAAGCTCAGCGCTATCGTGGAAAATGTAAAGGTAACATTGAAGATATTAGATTGTTAGATAAAAATCAAACAATCCAGGCCTTATGAGTTGTACCAACATCCAATAATTTTGTGGCTTTTCTCACACTTATGGATGAGGGTTGGTGTTTCTCCCTCAATTTAAAAATATTTTGAATATAGTTTTTTGGGGGAAACATATATAATACTCATAAGGAATTTATTCATAAGAATTATTTATATTTGAAAATATATTCTTGTAAAATAATTCTTGTTATGTTCCTGATACTCTCCTCTTCTCCACTCTTTGGTCTCCAGCTGCAAATCATATGGAGTTGGTATAGAGACAAATTCAACCTTCCTTTAAATACTTTCATAAGAAAGAAAAAGTCAAATAAATAGTTGAAAGAAACAAGCACATTTGTTGTATTCGATTTTGGCAAATTGTCTAGGTGCATTGCCTTTGCCTGCCACACAAAGGCACTTAGTGAATGTTGGTTCTGAGCTAAATAAAAAATGATAATTATGTGAGGTAATGCTTTTGTTAATTAGCTAGATTTAACCATTCCACAATGTACAGTATATATACTTCCAAACATGTTATATTTGATAAGTACATACAATTTTATCTGTCAATTTTTAAAAATTAATAACTTTGAAAAAATTAAATAAAAAAATTTTTAAAAGGAAGGCTATGTATTCCAAGGGTTGTTGAGGTTCAAAGCTTGGTGATTTGCTCATTTTGAGTTCTTACATCTATAAGCTACATTGACATGGAGGTTGAGGGGCAAGTTGCTTTATTTTGCTATGAAACAGAAGAATCACAGCATCTTAAATTTGGGAGGTCTCTAAGAAGTAGTGAGTCCACCTGCACACCCTGTGGCACAAGAGCCCCACCTCGCAACCTCCTCCAGCAGTCATTGCAACTCTGCACACAGAGAGTCAGGGAGGTCCTTTCTGGATGCCTGTCATAGCATATGAAGAATATGAGTAGTTAATAATCCATGTTAGAGGCTTTTCCTCACCCTGAGCCAAACATGAGCTTTAATTTTCATAGAACTATCTCTGGTAAATCAATAAAACTACTAGTAAATGTATAATAAAGATTTATCATTAGATTAAAAAATACATATGTGTGAGAGAAAGTTAAAGGCCCAAGGACATAAGTCAATAAAACCATCTCCTTCATTCCTGGCCAGGTCCTTCCTTTGGATAACAATGATGTTATTGCCTTAGCTATGTGTCTCAGGCATCCCCGGAATATCACAGCTCCTGTTTAAAGTATAATGAATAAATGCCACTGTATTAATCTGAATTGCAAGCCTTAGGCCTGCTGTTCCTTTCTCCTTCCTCAGGTAATTAGAGAGAAGATATGGTGCGTGAGTGTAGACTGGCATGGTGCTAACACTGAGTTGCAGGAATCGCTTGGGAGCAGTGTGCAAAGTCCCTTCTCCTCTCACTGCATCCCCTGCCAAAGGTTTTGACTCCACCTCCAGCTTCCTTTCTTGAAAAAGACAGTTCACACATCCTAGTATAAAAAGCAATCATGGAAATTTGCTAAGAGTATATTTCAGGTGCTTTCACCACACACAAAAAGGTAACTCTGTAAGGAGATGGTATTTTAATTTGCTTGAGTGTAATAATCATTTCATTAGGTCTATGTATATCAAAATGACATCTTGTATACCTTAAATATATACAATTTTAAAAATTTAAATAATAAAGTAGAATAAGGGGAAATCATCCCATATCTTAAGCCTTGAGGTACTTAAGAATAATACCGGCCAGATAGGCCCCCCTTGGGATAAGAGGAGAGATGCTATATTACTGGGAAGGAGATATACTTCAAGCGGTAGACGTGTCTGAGCAAGATAAAGCACACAAGTGTGCACACACCCACCCTCTTCACTTATTGCAGAAGCCCCAAATGCTTTCAAAGCTGGGGACAACTTGCTCTTTTGGAGGATTATGAAACTCAGCATTCAAATACCTGTCGAGATGAGATGTATACAGCAGGCAGGAGCGAGGCAAGGGTATTAGGCACACAGCATCATATGGAGACCTGAGGTTTATCCTCATCTCTGTTTTCCTCTGGCCTGACCTATTTACTGCTCTGAGAATCAATTTCCTCATCCTAAATTGGAGGACTAGACTAGCGACTCTGGTCCATATAGTCCCTGCTACAACTACTCAACTTTGCCTTTGTAGCACAGAAAGCACCTACAGACAATACATAATGAAATGAAGGAGGCTGTCTTTGTAGGCCGTAAGTTGCAACACACTGGACTCGACATTCTTTTAGCTCTGTTCACCACTTATATCCCAGGGTTCAGATTAATTGAGATCTAACAGACCATGTCAGTCTCCAGTTCTACTAGCTCAGTCCTCTTTCTCTATTTCTTGCTCTGATAACCTGTCTAAACCCAGATTCCTGCCAAGAAGGGAAGCCATTTTCCTGCCAGGCTCCCCTGCCCAATTGGAGGCCAGGGCACCATAACTCACTGATGCCATCACATGTATACTTGATCCCATCAGCAAATAGAATTGATAGCAGCACTCTGTTCATCCTAGACTCAGCTCTACCCTGAGCCCAGGTCCACCTTACTCCTACCCCCATTCAGGACAGCTGGGACCATTTGCTGCTGTGTCTTGGTCCTTTGATGTGGAAGGAAATCCTGACCATTATTCCACAACCTCAGCTTCCAAACCAGACCATTCCTCAGTACTGCAGTAGTTCTATCTCCTACCCTTTGACCCGCCCTCATACAGGGCTTGGTCCTATATCCTGAATTTTTCTCCTTCCCCTTTCCTGTGCAAGTCACCATACCTTGCTCAGAAAAGTCTTCAGATATGTCAGTGGTCAGATGGACGGAGATTCAGGTACATGAACAAAAATAGGGATCTCAGTTTTAGAACTGGAAAGGAAAGTCACTGGACCAGGCAAAAGCCCACTTATTAGAATGATTGCACAAAGTCAGCATGAGACTGAGTCAAGCTGACAAACCCATAATAAACTTCCCTCTGTTAACCCCTACTTGGAGAACATCAGTGAAGCAGAGTGTCAAGGAAATCTAAGCAAGCATTAAAATCAGAAGGGAAAGGCCTACGCCTGCACACTCTTTAGCATGTGCATATAGCACCCTCTTGTGTTGACTTGTGAGAAATGCAGGATTCCATCTGAACTGGACTATTTTTTTTCAGAGATCTCTTGCATTCCCGTTTTTAAAAAATCAGATTTCAGCTGATTCAATCTCCAGCAAAATTGTGAATAAGGCAAACATTTATAACCCCACATCTCAATCCAAGCTCTGTCTACATGTTATTTTATTCCATTTTCAAAACATCTCTCTGAAGAAGGAAGTCATGTAGGTACTGGGTTTTAGGAGCAGGTAGAGTGGAGACAAAAATCCTTGCCCAAAGTCACAAAGCTAGTACATGGTAGAACAACCTGAGACACCCCCTAGGGGTCCTGGCTGCACCGGGCCTCATACTCTTCACTGGCTATAACACAGGACTTTTCAGGTTGAGCACAAACATCCAGGGTTTCCATCACTGCAAAGGTCAGGTCATCACCAAAGCAGGCAGGGGTCAGTTGCCTCAAGAAATGCAGGGCAAAGAGTAGCAAGCTAGTGTCAGAAGGAAAGCTGAGCTATAACTGGGTGCCAGGCAGGTGGACCACTGTATCTTTGCCCACCTGCCATTCCCACCTGTGCTGAGCAGCTGGGGGCAGGGGCAGGGGGTGTCCAGTACCTGTCCTCTGGGCAGGTGAAGGGCCAGGAGTCTGGATCAGGGACCCCACAGCTGGATGGTGAGTAGCCTGCAACCCTGTGAACTTCATCCTTAGGTCCTCTTCCCAGGCTATATTCCCGCCACACTCTGGTTCTCCAGCGCAACCACATGCATGTGGCCCTACTTCTGCACCTTTTCTCTCACAGTTCACTCTGCCTGGAAGTTTCCCTTGCTCCAGCCTTCAAAGTTCCACTCATCCTCAAAGCCGCATTCAAATGTCATCTCTTCCCTCTGGTTTGCCCTTATCTTCCACACCTCTCTCTGTGGACTCATAACTGTTTTGCACCTATTTACAAGACATACATTGTCCTCTAGTTATTTGTCTCCTCCATAGCCTTCAAGCATCTTTAAGTTAAAGACCACTCCCTCATTTGATTTGGTGTTGGTAGGAAGGCACAGGGAACCACAGTAGAAACAGGTGAGCTTTGAACCAGACAGACCTGGATCCAGATCTTGACCCAACCACTTGACATAGTCATTTAAACTTTCTGTGGTCAATTCTTGTACCTGTAAAATGTGATAACATTACCTGTTATGAAAATTAAATGAAATAACATGCATAAAGCCCTTATGCACAGAAAGCAGTAGCTCTAATATCACACAGTTTAATCTCTTTGTTATACCAACAGAGAAACAAATCTAGGGAGGGGAAGTGACTTTCCCATGGTCACATATAACTTTTAAGACCTGAACTCAGAACTCCTGATTCCCAGGCCAGCACTTTTTAAACCAACCAAAGTCCTTTCCATCCAATTTGCTATTCTCATCCCATCAGGCAATAAAATTGCTGTTAATACACTCTACATATGGTTATACCCCACACTATATTTCTGCCTACTGTCACTTTCTTCTTTCAAGTAAAGACGAGTTCTCCAAAAACAGAGATTGGCTTTTCCTTTTCCCTGTTCTTTCCATGCCATGGCCTAACACAGGAAGGGGCACATGATAGGAACTGAAAACATACTTGCTAACTCCGAGTGATCCTTAACATCCTCAGTGTTCCTCAACCTCCTTGGTATGCAGCTCATCTTAATCCTACCAATCCTAAATTCAACATGCTCCCCCAATATCCCCGCCTCTTTATTCCTCTTGGTGCTATCTGACTATCGGAGTTTGTGCTCACTCACTTCTCACCTGCACCTTTTGGGTTCCCTGAGGGTGACCATGTGGCAGAGCAGACACACAGGGGTAATTCCCGAGAGCAGAGAAGAACTGGGGAGAGCTGGCCTAGGTGGCCAGGCATTGGAAGCCACTTTCTAAGGCCAAGCTGAAAAAGAAAAGCACAGTCAATTGGGTTAGCAGCTGAGCTGATGCAGAGTGGAGGAGGAAGTCAGAGGAGGGATAAGGGTGGAGGGAGGCAAGGCCTTTGCTATAACTAAGTCTGGGGAGACAAAGGCACATTTATTTTTATTTTTTATTTTTTGGCTGCAGTCACATTGCAAACGAGTGGACTAAGCTGAAGGTAGCACAGAAATGTCTCTGCTGTAAACAATGCCAGCTGGCTCCAGGCAAGATCCTGTCTGTAGCCATGGGCTTCCAGAAAACAAAGCCTCTACCTTCTCCTGGTTATTAAAGCAGAAATTCTCCCAGGCCTTGCATACTTCCAAACACTTCAAATCATTTCTGAATCAGGGCTCTGGAATTGCACCTTGCTGGTGGTGCAGCTGGATCCTCTCTTTCTTACCAGTCTCTGCAGTGTTCTGGCCTATGAGCCAGGAATTTTCCCAGAGAGGGCTGCCTCTCAGTCACCTCTGTGGCACTGAGCACCACCCCATACCAGCAGCCAAGTGGTTCCCTAAGCCTAAACTATGATTCTATTCATAGTCCAGGCTCAGAGCAAAGGCCTCTGCATGCCTAAGACAAAAATCCCTGTTTGTGAGGACTTTCCACTGTTCTAGACCCCAAAGAGATGGCAAGAAAGCAATGACTTAGAAAATTGTTCCACTACCTCCCTCCTCCAGAAGCTACGTGCACATCGCCCACAAGTGGACATGTCAGGAGCCTTCTCAGGGTGCTCAGCAGCCCAGAGAGTGATCCCGTCCCTGCCATGAGTGCCTAGTTTGCTATTGCTCAGTCTCTCGGGGCCTGGCCTCCTCTAGCCCCTGAGATGAGCAGTCTGTGAACTAATTACAACGTGAGGTCCAGCCGAACTTCCCTTCAGCTCTTAATGCTTTTTTTGTGCTCCAATTATTTTTAATGGATACTTACTGCTTAAGTAATCATGGAAAAAGCAATCAGAGCCATTACAAAGACCAAAGTTTCTCTGCAAAGACTACCTGCTCCTGGAACTATTTGCTGATTCTCTCAGCACATGCACTCAGAATATTTTGTAGAGACTGCTCTCAGAGCAGCTCACAAGTAATAGAGATTCAGTACTTAAGTGACAGTCCTCTGATGTGGCAGCCCCTGGCATACACTACAGAGGGTACAGGAGGTCACCTGATAGCAAAGGACTGAAGCTGGAGGCCAGTCACCACTCCAGCATCTTGTCCAATTTGAGATGTCATAACTAGAAAGGCAGAAATATTGCTCATCCAGACCCTGTGCTTGAAGACTGACCTTTGAAGAATGCCAGAGAGATGAAGACCTTTTTTTTGCAATAATAACAACAAGTATTTATTGAAGACATGTTACATAGCAGGCACTCTACTAAAAATATGATCTTATTGAGGAATGCCCATCTCTTAGCTAATAAAAGACAGATCCAGTGTGCAAACATCAGTCTGACAGATTGCAAAGCTTACACTTTTAAACAATATGCTATATTATCTCTTGTAAAACAGCGTTTATATAAGAAAGGGCTAAGGCACCATGAAACCCAGATACATACACACACACACACAGGCTCGCCTACTCACTGGATGAATATGTGATAGAAAGACAGGCAATCAGAACCTATGCTTTAAGCCTCACTGAATCCTCATCGACTATTAACCATTACAGATTGGCTTCAATTTTGGAAATTCACAATAAGATATTAGTTATAAAAGTAGACCCTTTTAGAAGCATTTGCTGCTCAACATCTGATAAAACCTACTGGCAGGGATGCAAAGCTGATAGTTGACTATCAGGTAGGGCTAGAAAATGCACCCTTTTTTGGAAAGCATCCTTCGTAGGGATAGAGGAAGGCAAACGTGACAGGATCCTAAAATAAATAACAAAATTGCAAATCCTCCCTCCTGGTTAACATGATCCCTCCACATTGTACTTTGAACAACTTTATCATCACAGTTTTCCAATACAGAAGAAATCCTTTTTTTAGAATTGAGGTTTCCAGAAAAAGCTCTCAGTAGAAAACTCCCCATTTTACATTTTGAAAATGTCATTTGTCATTGTACAGAGGCAATATTTTTCCTGTCCTCAAATTAAAAACAAAAAAACTGTCCATTTGATAACCAGTATGTATTCCTTTCTTCACAATAACAACCAAGCCGTGAATCAGATGAGCTTTGCCTTTTTCTCTTCTATTCTTGTTTTGTCTTCATTAAAGGAAACACATTGTGAAAATGTATGATTTTCCCACTTTGCTCCTCATGCTTAATTGATTTCCAGCACGAAACAAAGAGTATTAGCCAGAAAGAAAGAAAACCAAGGGATGCCCTCAAACCTCATGAGCTCCTCGTAATAACCATTTAATCGTAAGTTGTGTTCACAAATGCTAATTGAAAACAACCTTAATCGTGCATATCGCCCACCACGGTTGAGTGCAATTCAATTTCTTGGACTTTGACAAAATATTCTATTACTACATCACCAGCCAAGGAACTGTCAGGAGTTGAGCCTTTTTACTTTCCACTCAGGGAAGCAAAATGGGTCACCAGTTCAAGCCTAGTAAATCAGTATTCATCAGCGAGGAATGTGTCTTGGGACATAAGAGCCCTTGCCAGGGCATAAAATGGGACTCTTGCAGCAACAGCTCTGTATGAATTAATAAATCAACTGAATTAATTAATTTAATTACTATATGCAGGGAACTGGGTGTAGTTCTGGAGATTTAGAGATGAGTTAAGGCATAGTTCCTGCATTCAGAGACAGTTTACATTAGACAGAGAGATACTTTCCAACTTACTACTATGCAAACTATGCTAAGAGTTACGATACCGGCTCTAACAAGCAGTGGTAGAGAGCAGAGAATTTTTCAGGCAGAAAGGGGTATGGACATCCTTGGCAGACAGAATAGCATGACCAGAATCTCAAAGGTGTCAAATTCTGGATATTTGGGAAGGGCCTGTAGCCCCATGGGGCTGTTGAATGGGCTATGCCAGGGATTGTGCTGCAAAGTCAGGGTGAGATCAGATTAGAGAAGACCAGCAATGTTTGCATAAGGGGTCTGGACTTCATTGCTTAGACAAGGAGTCACTGGAGTGCCCTGAAGAGGAGAAGTGAGCTTACCTGCAATTTAATAAGCTCACACGTCCATTCACAGATGCTTCAGCCTGGCCTTTGGCCTAATTGTATAGGTAAAACTTGACACCGAAGCCTCAAGGCTCTTGTTCTCTGCTTTATATGCCACTTCTCCCCATACCTGCCACCCCTACCTTCTTGCAAGAATCCAGCTTGAGCCCCTTTCAGAATAGGCAGACTCTCAGCAGACTGTGGCTCATCACCTCCAAGACAGTAGCAGAAAAAAACTCAGGGGCTACTCACATATTTCCCTTGAGAGAATGCTTTCATTTCTCCATTCCAGAAGGAGACAGCCCAATGAGCAAGCAGCTTGGAAGGAAATTTCCTGTGAGTGTGAAATCAGAGAGCCTCAGTCCACCCTCCAACTGCAGGGGAGATTTCCTTCCACAGTCAGAGGCAAACCTAGGACTGCCCAGCACCTGGAGCTGGGATTGGCAGTCACCACCACGTTGGGGGAAGGGGTAAGATTTGAAAGAGGCAGATACAATTGACTGAGTGACCATGGAGGCCTTAGTGAGGAGACACAAGTCATCCCAGAGAAGGTAAGGAGGCAGGAAAGGAGGCTGAGGAGAACACTAGTCAGTATACTGGACACCATTCTGCTCCGCGAAGTGCTCTGTTGATGGTCAATGAACTACAGTTCAGAAGTAGTAGAAAATCATGTAGGTTTCTTTGTCTGTAAATGTTCTCATCTTGCATTTGACCTCTCATTCCCAATGACAACAGGAAGAAAGAAAAAGGAAATCTTAAACTTGGCAATATTGTATTTATTTCTAGTTTAAAAATTATCTTCCAGGCAAATAGGCTATTAAGTTGTAATAAGAATTTGCTTTTAGAAAATATTCATTTCTATGGATATATGAAGATGAATATTTATAAAACTCATTAATCTTTGATAATAGAAATATTTTAAGTTATGTTAAGCATAGATAAAAGGTTAGTCAGTAGAACATGTGTGTGCTAAACATAGAATGCAAGAGATGGAAGGAGCCAAAGATACCTAATAGTCATGAGGCACCTGGTTACTAAATATTTGCTGTATACTAAACATTCAGGATACTTATGAGGTACTAAATATATAGAGGCAGTAAATATATATGAACACTTAACAAACATGAAGTCTTTATTTGGCTGCCCATTGGAGACACCCATTCCGGCTCCATGTGTCCTCTGCCCAAGAAACACAAATAAAAGAGAAATTAGCCAGCTGTTCATCTGGCTAAAAGACAAGCTGCAGCTGTTGACCAGGTGTTCTTGTCCCTGAATCTTTTCCATAGAGCTAGCGTGTGTTGTTGGCCCAGGGTGCCTTACCATCGGTGGGCCTTGCGTTTGAACTTCCACTCTGTTGCTCATAACCTCATCATCAGTGGGGAAGTCCAATGCTGTAGTGAGAGGCAGGACATGTGGATGTCATAGATCCCAGGACTCAGGACTTGTGGTCCTTCTATCCTACCTGCAGCCTCTCTGAAGTCACTTTGATGTGTTAACTCCCCTAATCTTCCCCCCCCTTGCTTTCCTCGGTGTGTTGGGTTCAATTTAATGTAGAGTGTGATTCAGTTTGTGAGTCTTTCTGTTCCATGGCCTCTGGGGTAGGCTGGTAGTATGTGCCTGGCAATGGAGTCTACTGCAACATCAAGCTAATTTCCCACTCAGTACAAGTCAAAGTTTTTTCTACTGTCTCAAGATGTCACTCTTTAACTACCTTCTCGTGATACTCTCTGAGTATAGGCAAAGAGTGAGCAGCTCCAATGGCTGTCGAGGAAGGGCTTCTTGTCCATACACTGCTTTTGGGTCTGCCCTGTCCACCTTGTGTGGACATTGAGTGTTCCACTGGCAGGGGAGGTGTGGCTGCCCCTGCTCAGTCTCTCTGGGGTTACCTTGGCTCCTGCTGATGGGGAACATGTTCTGGATTTGCCATTTGCCTCTAAGGCTGCTGTAGCCTTCCTATCCCAACCCTAGGCCTCCTCCAGTCCCCCAGGCCTCTTGCATGTCCTGATCCTTCCAAAACCACATAGAGGAACACCTGAATCCCTGTATGGCACCACAGGCTGAGGGCGTTGGGAGGACCATGTGAGGTTCATCTACATAGACACCTCCCTTTTAAGTGAATGTGTGACTGCTCCTGTTCCACGAAATGTGGTAGGAAAGAAGCACCACGTTGGACAATCTCATGTTACCTCTCGTCTCCTATGTTTTACATCAGAGATTTTTATCATCTAATCCCTAAAAGCAGCCCAGGCTAAGGCCTAGGAGAATGGGATGCTGAGTTTCTTCTCAGGGATCAGAAATCCTAATAACTTAGTCCTTGCTTGAAGATTTAGTTCCCTTTTCAGTTTTGGAGAATCTTCTCTGACATTATACCTTATATCTTACTAAGATATTTCTTAGAGTAAAACTCATCATTAATACCTCAAAACTTTGCTCTTAAAATTGTAAATTTAGAAAATCCTTTTCTCTTTCATCAAATCTCTGATTTTTTTGATGAACGACTTGCCATAGACTTTAAGCCTCAGAGTAGAGGAGTGATCTCCCTGGGTCTAGACCAGGGGATGCTATTGATTGACCTGAGTAGACACCTATGTCAAACAAAGGAAGATCAGGAATGCAAATACACTGATTTAAAATCCCACTAATATTAGCCCTATTTGTAAGACATCTTTATGTTGGCATTTCAAACACATTATTCAGCTTAATTCATTTAACAAATATTCCTTGAGGGCCTACTATGTTCCAGGAAATGGGCTAAATATATAGGAGTGATCAAAATGGTCAGGGTTACTACCCTAATGGAGCTTACATTCTAGTAGGAGAGATTGACAATGACTAGGTAAGCATATAAATATACTAGATAATTAAGTATCATAAGAGATAAGGAAATGTTTTCAACAGATAACCTCAGAAGCTCATTTCTGATATCCTGGCAAGGAATTAATTAACTGAGGGAGGGATCTCCCTGCTCAGTGAGAGAGACTGCTCCCAACACCACTGAAAATTCCATGGGACAAGGAACTTCTGGACAGCTGGAGTTTCCTACCGTCCCTTAAGGAGCCTCCACCGCAGCTCAGAATGCCTGGTGTCCAAGCCTAAAGGGTGCATCTCACACTATAAAGTCACTCTCATGTCCACTTCATAAAGAGAAAAAATAACATGGGAGTATTACATAAAAAGGGGAAAAGAGCAGGGGATATCCATAGAGGCTGAGAGAACAAAGGACCCGTGAACCTGCTGTCACTCTGCCTTTGAATGCCAGCCTGCACCAAGCGTTGTCACTTGTCTGACTTCTGCCTTTTGCACAACAGTTTTAATATAAATAAATAGGGCAATGCAAGAGAGAGTGACTGGGGACAAAAACTTTGTGCCAATAACAGAAAAGTCCAAGCAGATTTCATTGAGTAAGCCATATTTAAGTGCAGACGTGAAAGATAAGAAGGAGCAAGTCATGCAAAAAGCAAGGTGAAGGTCATGATATCTCATGGGATTAGCAAGTGGCAAAGCCCAGCTGTGAGAACAAACTTGGCTTCCACAGGATCCAGAACTAGTAGGTGATCTGGAACAAGGATGTGTGAGGTTAGGTTGAAGCCTCAGGTAGAAGCAAACTAAATCAGGCAGGTAGTTCGTTTATTTGTTTGTTTGCTTTTCCCAAGTGCAAACAGAAGCCATAGAAGAAAGGCAGGCAGAGTGGACTAATATGATTTAATTCTTTCCAAGGTCATCTTAGCTTCTGTAAAAAGAACACAGGGAGTAGGAATAAAAGCCAGGTCTGACAGTCTGTAACCGTCCAGGTTCAAGGTGATGTTGACCTAGACCAGGTTGACGGTGTTGGAGATGGAGAGCAGTAGGCTAATTCTAGACCCATCTGGGAGGTGGATTAACTATGATGGAAAAAAGAGGTATCGAGGGGCCCTCCCAAGTTTTGCTCTAGGCAACTAGATGGATGGTGATGCTGATTATGAAAATTAGGAAGACTGGGGCAGGGCAGGTTTGAATGGATTGGGGTGGGGAGGATTAATATGATTTGGACATGACATTTTTGAAGTGACCTTTGGATATCCCTGTGCTGAAGAGACATTGTGTGAGGAAGTCCTTCTCGGTTGGGACCCCTACAGGCCCCTGCACATAAGCAACATTCCACTCTATCTGGCCATTGATGGCCCCTTTATCACAATACTCTGCTTCCTCTAAGGGCAAGTCAGTCAGCAGTTTACACAGATGGCATCTCCTCCCATGATCTGTCCTGAGCTTGGCCACCACTTCCATATTATTAATATACCAGGCGTTTTTCCTTTGTTTGCCTGAGAGCGGTCCATCAACCAGCTGCCAACCTGGCAATCAGGGATACCCTGCATCTTCACGCATGCACCTGAAGCAGAGATAAACAGCAGCAATCTAAAAGAAAAACCATTCCTTCCCATCTGGAAGCCAGCTGTCCTGTTCTGACCTGCCCTACCTGGGAAGAGCTGTCAGCAGATGACTGAGTTCACATTCCATATTGAGGGCTGCTTTCCTTGTCTCCTTCCAGGATCTGGGAGAGGGAGTGATTCCGTGGTTGAAAGTGCTAAAGAAGAATTGCCACACGCTCTGTATTTATTAGGTTCTTCCTGCCAGGAATTGTCCCACAATATCCTCCCCTCCCTTTATTTGACACCACCTCTTACGATCTCAGTGGCCCAGTTGGGGCTACTCACTCGTGCCAGGAAATTTGTTATTAATATTAATTACCCCTTGATTATTGATTATTTCCCAGGTGAATGCTTTCTTTTTTAAAAATATAGTTATTGAGTGTCAGCAGATTCAAGGCACAGCAGTCCATTCTGTTGACAGGACACTCAACTAGACAGACCAGACCCCTGTTCCCTTGGAACTCACACTCTATTGGGGGTCAGGCAATAGACAAGCTAGCAAATGAACAAATAAAGGTAATTTCAGATCAGGATGAGTGCTGTAAAGAAAATAAGACAGGCAATGCAGCAAACGGAGGGTGAGGCCAAATCATATAGAAAGGTTAGGGGAAGATTTGCCAAGGAGGTGGCATTGGGGTTGAGAAGGAATTAGTAAGCACAACTCTGGGCGTTCCAAGTTGTGGGAGGCAAGGACACAACTCCAGGTGAGGTTAAATTCAGAGGATGGTCAGAGTGTCTGCAGCCTGCTGAGTGGTGGAGAGAGCAGTCTGGGGTCTGGTCAGAGAGCTGGGCTGGCCACATCTTGTCTTGACTCTCTACTGGTGCTCGGGGCACCTGAATGCAGAAATCAGATCTTATATGTGTGTTATTTCCCCACAGGATTTAGCAAAAGATTAGGCAAATAGGAAGCATAATAGACACAATTGGGATGGAATTGAACCGGATTGAAATGAAATTAGAGGCGCTGAGTTAGGGATTAAATGGCAAGTGATACAAGTTGCTCCTCCTTGCTTCATATTTTATACTTCAGCTTCACAGACAGTTTGTTGCCACCTGCATACACTTGCTTGTGCTCTTGTTGACTGCTTGAAAAATCTTCCCTCCCTATTCCTCTTTGAATGGTTAGCTCCCCCTCACCATTTAAGGCTTCTCCCAATATCACTTCCTCCAGGAAGTACCAGTAGCACCCCTACATGATTCGTGACAACCACAAATGTCTCCAGACATTGCCAAATGTCTTAAGTGTAGGGAGGGGAATTCACCGCAGGGTGAGAATCACTGCTCTGTTACTCCCTAAAGACAGACACATACCTTCCTCTCTAGTTAGAAGACACGGAAGGCAAGAGGAAGCGAAATGTTGGAAAACACAAGCAGCCCACATCAAGTGTTTTTGCATTATTACAAAACAGTTCTAGGTTAAACCCACCTTAAATTAACGCAGCCTGCACCATTTTAGCTTCACAAAAGGCATATCTAATAAAAAATCAGAGAAAGAGAAAGACCAGGAGACTCATTAAAGAACAAAAGCTCTGCTTTTGTATCCACAACTCCCAAAACACTGCAAAACTTCAGGTTGGTGAGGTCAAGACGATGCCAAAAAGAGTTCATTATTACATTTTAAATACTATTAATTAATTCGTACTGTTGTTTGTAGGTTGGTTGGTTGGTTCAATTTCCTCAAAAGTAAATGGACTTTGCTACCTGGTCCTGATAACATTTTTGTGTTTTATAACTTCTCACCAACCCATGTTCTTGACAGATATTTTTCAACCACACCCAGAGAATTGGGGCCGTCACCCCAGAAGCAGATGTAAATTTGTATCCAAAGGACACAAAGGCTGAGAATCTGGAAGCAGGACCTCAGGTGCAGATAAGGGCTCCAGGGCTCTGCCCTTGATGATTGAGCAGGGAAGGGCATTTAATTCAAGTCTGACAGGTACCAACAAAAGAAAAAGCTTCAGGGACTGTGTCCAAGGCTAAACTATTCACTTCCTCCTCCATCTTCCCTGAAGAATAAACAAGTACATGTTCAGCCAAAGATCTGTGGGTCTGCAGGGGGCGTCTGTACTTCAGGCCTATGTGCAAAACAGACTCTTTTCAACACTGAGATGTTGGCAACCTTTTCTCTGAGTCCCCCAGCCTGTCTTTTTGACTGGTCATTACACCTCCAGGCTTTACTTTCCTCCAAGATTTTAAGGTTATTTTCTCTTTCTTCTACCTTTCTGTCCCTTAAAACCCACTTGCAAGAAGTACTCTGAGATGCCCATTCCCTAAGGAATTAAAAGCTGCTAATGATTTACTATACTGTCCCTCTCAAGTGAACTCACAAATTATTCTACCATAGTAGAATTTATTATCTTGGGGGAGGAGAGAAAATTTCCTTTTCTCTTAATTTTTTAAACATCTACATGATATTGACAACTTTTCATCTCTTTTTAAGGCCCTGAGGTATATTTTTTAAAAGCACAATTAATAATTCTTAATATATGGAGCTGTGTTGTCCAATATTATAGCCACTAGTCATGTGTGCCTATTGAGCAATTGAAATGTGGCTAGTCTGAGTTGATTTGTGCAGTGAGTATAAAATACAAACCGGGTTCCTAAGACTTAGTATGAACAAGCTAAAAAAAACTCATTAATAATTTTATTAATATATTGATTACATGTTGAAATGATATTTTGGATATATCAGCCTACATAAAATATACAACTAAAATTAATTTTATCAGTTCCCTTTTACTTTGTTATGTTGTAACTAGAAAATTTAAAAATATATAATGTTGTTTGCATTACATTTCTATCAGACAGTACTAATATAGAGATTTGTACTTCACCAATGCACTTTTATAGTCATTTAATATCGAAGGGATTGAAAATCACCCCAGCTTACCAGAAAAAGAAAACTACCGAAGACTAACATCTACAATCTTCTCGTGATCACACAGGTAGCAGCAAAACTAGATCCTGAGTATGCTAACTACAAAACCTGGCCTCTATGTAAAAATCCAAGGACAACATCATCTCTTCTGATAAAACACTGGACTTAGGTCTCAGATGGGCGAACTTCAACTTAAAGCTTCTTTTTTCTAAAACTTTACATTGCCCTTAAAGCAATTTTTCACTTGTTAAGTCAGAACAGCAGAGACAAAAGGGTAAGGAAATCTTATCCTTCCGGGGGCTCAGAGGAGTTCTTCATGCCTGGTAATGGTGCTGAGAGGCAACGAAACAAAAAGCATCGGTAAAGAAAGCTCTGTTATAAAAGACAAAAAGAAAAAACCCCAAAACCTCTCTTTTTCAGGGGAAATAAATTAACTGAGCTGACCTCCTTGTTCTTTTGCCTCAAAGCCTCCTCCCCTTCTCAAGCTCAGAAGAGATTAATTACTCACATCTTGCATTTTGCCGTTACAGTCTCTGAGCAGAGATATACTTTGCTTCCCCAGAACACCTGCCACATCCTCTTTGCATCAACAGTGATGAATATAAGATTGGGCTGTTGCCATCCCATCCCAAAAGTCATCCTTGTGATGTCCTTCATCCCTGGCTATAACCTATGATGCCCTTTCCTGTTAAAATCGGTGAGCTCAGAGTGTGGGGCAGCAAAAAGCCTGGGACTGGGGATCAAAACACCTGGCTCAGGTGAGTGACTTCCTCATCACTGGAGGTATTTAGGCTTTAGGCAGAATTGATTTGGGTGAAGTTTAGACTCTTACAACCCCATGTAAGAGTCTGCAGGGGGAAGAAACCCTTTAGAACTTCCTCCCCCTTGGTGGCCCCTGCTCCGTCCCCAATCTTAACTGGCTGTTCCTGTGGAATGACCACCTCCACTTCTGCTGAGGTGTGTCCTCCTGGTTCCAGGACAATTGCGTCTCAAAGGCTGAAGATAAATGTAGCCACTCAAGCTGATAAACTAGCAGCCCTGATAATGGAACTCAATCAAAATACCTGTGCCGGGAATTATTTAGGTGTTGGATGTAATTTCAAAGGTCAATAAATGGGCAAAGCAAGTGCAGCCTGAAGCTGAACACGCACTGATAGCAGCGTGAGGGAGCTGGGATTGTTTTCCTATCTCCTTTGCTATTATAAAAGAGTCTAATAGTCTACCTTCAAGTTATCATTGTATTTCTACATTTTTGCTACAGGGTAACATCCATTTTTTTTCTTTAATAAGCACAGATTTTCTTTGCAACATGGCAGGAGTAATAAATCACACAACCTTTATATTGATTTACATTATTTTACATGTCACAGGCAGTTTGATCTAGAGAAAATTTCCAGGGACCAAGGCCTTATCCAGTGTCTACTTTCCTTTTACTTTGAAGGCCTCTGTATCCAGCCCTGTTCTAGGCACTGTGGCACATTAAAAAGACAAAGACACAGTCCCTGCCCTTGAAGAGTCTTGATGTACTTGGAGACAAGTGGAATTATGAACAATGTAAGATCAAAGTGAAAAAAGAGGGATATAAACACTGCTTCTGCCTGAATGACCGTCTTCCACACCTCACTGATTGTGAAACTCCAGCCATTTCACTGCTCTTGTTAGTTTTCTTCTTTAGTCACCCCCTGGACTTTAGTCACCCCCTGAACACCAAATGGATTCAGGGATCATCTCCATGACTCCACTGGGAAATGCTAAACCTGACCTTGTTCCTAACCTTCAGTTTTACATTTCCTCTTGGAATTCCTAACTTTAAATATCAAAAATCAAAATAATCTCCACTTACCATAATCAGAATTGTCCTGCAGTTGCACATATTACTATTACTTAGATTCTGGCTGGGCTTTATATCTCATCAAATGTTTGCACTTAGATGGGTCATGTCTCCTCCCTTACACTCAGTTTCCTCACATGTGAATTTGAATTGCTAACATCCATCCAACTCTAGCTCTCCTTTGATCCACACTGTAAAGAACCAATAAAAAAATGAACTGATGAAAAGTGTTTCAAATATCAAGCATCACTAATATTACTGTGATGGTGGTCTAGGTGCACATTCTTTCTTGTCTGTATAGTATTTTCACCCCCTAAGGGGTCTCCCCATCTCTTGTGGCTCTCTTTGCATTTTAATTTCTATTCATGTCACTTCTCTACCAAGGTAAGCACATAAAATTTATCCTGGGTTCTTGGTTTCAGCTTAATCCCCCAAACATCAGAATGAGCCTAAACTGTGTCTGTATCTTGAGTTCAGACATGTTTCAGCATCCACGTGAAACTGCTCGAGTGCATTCAAATGCTATTTTTAGGAGGCTTGGGAGTCTTTTAGGAGATAATGCACCAAGAAAAGAAGACCAGGCAGAAAAGTCTGACTCTGTTACAAAGCCTGGGCCATGAGAGAAGAGGAATGACTATGAGCACAGTGTGGTGACTGTAACACAGAACCTGCCCCAGCTCCATCATTTGCATCCATGTCTTCTCATCAGGCGAGAGAGAGATGGTGTGTAACAGAAATGGAAACAGTTGTTTCAATAAAAATACACTGAAACAGTGGGACTCAGACATGAGGGACGCCAAAGCAGTAAGAGACCGTGGCACTTCTTTGGGAATCTTCTAACTAGGTGTGACACGAAGTGGGGAGATCCTTCTTTCCCTCCTCCACTCCACATGCACATTTTTAGTCCACAGCCAGCCATAAGGGCTCTAATGTGAGCATCTGTGGTGATAGTGACCGTGTGCACTCTACATATCAGTGGTGGTGCCTGGTGGGAGACTTCAGTGGAGACCCTACTGGGAATTGGAAATGCAACAACAGATGACTTGCCCACTCACCCATCTCAAATAGCCCTGTAAATTTGCAGAAATTGTTGAGATGGCAAGAAGGGAGATTTTTCAGAAGACCCTCATTAGCAAGGGTAGTAAAAGTCAGTGAAATTCAAATATTTATTCCTAATGTGACTTCATTTGAATCCACAATTAGAGAAATTCAGATTATATTTATATGTCCCCCAAACACCCCC
The DNA here is from genome assembly GCA_023783475.1 of Daubentonia madagascariensis. Classification (NCBI taxonomy): domain Eukaryota; kingdom Metazoa; phylum Chordata; class Mammalia; order Primates; family Daubentoniidae; genus Daubentonia; species Daubentonia madagascariensis. The sequence goes on from JAKFHU010000633.1 coordinate 4,606,663, forward strand.
TAATGTTCCCACATATAATCAAACATAGTTTGAATATGATGACCTACCCATATGGTAGCTAAATAAATGTTGAATGATCTCCAGATCTCTAGCTTCATGTCAGCATTTTGCATAGCCAACTTTGTCCATGGAAAACAATTCCCTTCAAAAATACCTAAATAACCAAATACACATACACACACACACACACACACATACACACAAAGGAAAAAAGAAAAATTTCCCTGGGTAGGTCGTCATGGTACAATGAATGAGTGTTCTTTAAGACTGTTCATGCTTAAAAAATGTTGTCTCCATAAATATCTTTATATTTTTCTAGTTTTATCTCATTAGCATTTAGTTGGAAAGATTACCTGATTTTTACTCCAAATAAATAAGAGAGGTCTATAGTTCTGGGGCAATGAATAAAAAAATAATAATCCTGGGCACAGATTTCATCTGGAGGTTAGACCAGATAGTGGCATGTGATAGATGGCCATGGCCTCCATGATGCAGCCCAAGCACCTTGCACTTACAGGCAAAAGGGGTATGGAAAGAAAAAGTGGGTATAGACAGTTGGACGGTGGGTCATGATTCAGAAGCTGTTAGGTAGGAGCAAATATTTGCTCATCCCCCAAAAAATCCTGGATGGTAGATATTATTGTCACCATTTTATGGAGGAAAAAAAAATAACAAACCAAAGTTGAGATGACATGAGCAGAACTCAAACACACAGTCAGTAGGAGAGTGATCTAGAATGTGAACTTTGGAATGACTGGATCTTATGGGCCTGTTCCAGCCTCATTACCCTCATGCTGTGTCAGGAAGGTCAATGTTTGTCTTTGATTCTCAGAAGAATCTTGAAATATTATCTCCATTTTATCACCAATGAAATAGATGCAAAGAAGTTAAGTTACTTGCCTTATCTCACGTAATCGGAAACTGTCAGAGCTAATATTTAAGCCCATTTCTGACCTCAAATCCCAGTTATTTACTCTTCTTCAAAACCATGCTGTGGGTGTGGTTCAGGATTCTCCCCACAGATACCAACACCACGTCCACACCTATCACTGGCAGGTGGGAAATGTTTGTGAATATGCTGTTAAATAGCAGCCTCATGGCTGCTCTGCTTGCTGCTTTCCTGATTTTATAAAGTGAAAGAAAGGGCCTTAGCACTTTGTTTAAAGCTTACATAAAGTATACAACCAGAGGGACAAAGTAACTTAGTTTACCACCAACCATTCCTCTGTATTCCCCTGTGAGAAGATTAAAACCCATTTTAGAGTATCACCAAGATATCCCTTATGGTGGGGAGAAAGGTGATTAATGGTTATAATCACTGATTTGAGAATCTCTACTTTTGCTTTGAGCTTAAGCCAAGAACACCAAGATAAGCATGTTCTGCTAAATAATTCAAACACTTGGAGCTTTCCCTGCTGCCTTCTCTATTTGAAAGCAATATCCCTGACCACCCCTCAGTCCCCATTAGTAGTGCTGAACTGTGAGTCACATCCTCCACAGGGGAGAAACCTTTATTGAATCATGCACACTTCCTGCAGGTTTAGTACGTGCATTTATGAGCCAGTTGGGATAAAAAGCCAAATTTTTGCCTTTCCTCAAACCAGATGTGCTAAGCCATAGGAGGCTAGGGAACAAGTGTCCTAGGACTTAAGTTCCTGCTGCTATTTCCTCTTCATAAAATAGAGCAAGTGGAGCTGTCCACTTCTTTCACTTATTGGAGAAATATAAATGTTCACCACAATAAGCTCCACTTAAAATTTTATATAGAAAAAATTTGTTTTGAAGGAGTTAGAAGCCAATTTTAGTTCTCCTGCTGACCTTAAGTCATGAGTTGTTTGAAAAAAATATATATATACACATAAAAGGTATAAAAATCCAAGCCCACATGATCTCATAAGAATAGAATGAAACTTGAGATGTAGGCACATTGAAAACAATAATGTTAATATCATTCAAATGCTTGTTCATGGTTACATCATAGTGTGCCCAAAGTATTTTTATGTCTTTGGTCTCACTAGATTCTCCTATCATACCTCTGAACTAGAAAAGGTAAATCTTAGTTGAGGTTAATTCTCAGGTCTCTCATATCCTTGAGACAAATTATTCTTGCCCAAATTGTTATCCTGTTCAGTTTTCCCAAGTTTCAGCCTTAGTTTCATAATTTGCACTCAAGTTTTGCAGGAGAATATAGTCCAGTTTTGGAAATCTTCCCTTTAGGACTCTGATAACACCTTTCCCCAAGATTGCTGATATTTCCTTATATTGTCTCAGATCTCCCAAACTCAATACTAATTCCTGAGCACCACTGCAGCTCCCAAGTTTGACATTTATCCTCAATCCATCCCCTTGGTTGACAAAAGCTATATCTAATGGACTTTGGCTTGTACATATTCTTTGGAATTACCATTACCGTCATGGATTTGAAAAGCTATCCTCTTCTGATGAGTTTGCTCTGTGCCCTTTAGACATGCAGATTTTCTTACCTCCCCCACTTACTAAAGTCAAGCTCTTCTGTTACTTAGAGCTGGGACAACTGTGGTAAAAGGTACCACCTAAAAATCATGAAACGTGTATGTTAATTTTCACAAAGCAAAACCACCATCCTGAACCTATGTTCACATTCATGTACACCTAAATTCACATATGTGGTTACCTACACATACTCAAGAAATCCTAAGAACATTATCAAGGCTTATGGTCCAACTGCAGACAAGAATGACTTAAAGCAATTTCTATTTGCTCTCAAAAATTAATTAGACCAATATACCATGTAGTAAATATCTTTGTATAAAATGACATTTAAACTCTACATGAGGCTTGGAAAGGTAACTAACCGATCACCTGGTGAAAATTCCATTAGCGGAAAGCAAATAAGATGTTTTAAAATTAATGAATCCATCGACTGGAGGGAAACATTTTAAAAACCTACCAAGTCAGAGAGCAGTTAATTGGGTCTTTTCAGATTTAATTAATTGTTGCTGAATGCCAGAAGACTCTTAATCAAAATGAAATAGTGTGAGGTCTAGTATCAAGAAGGAAGAATTCAGGGGTGGAATTCAGTTCTCATCCCAATGTGGCCACAAATGTGCAGTGTGATATAAACTAAGTCAGGCTCCCTCTCTCTTCCTAAATATTTTCCTTATAATGTGGAGTCAATTGACACCCACTCTGCCTAACATACAGGGTAGTTTTGAAGATAAAAGGAACTAATGGACAGTACTGACAATTCAGACAATCGTCTAAATTAAACGGAAGTTGGAAGTTATAGCACCTGAATAACTTATTATAAAAAGAACAGGAAAAATATCAGTACTTTTCTATAAACAAATAATTGATAGTATTGTACTTCGAGTAAGTAAAGAGAATCTGATAACTCCACAGAGCACATTCTTTTTCTTAGTATCCATTAGGTTAATGTAGCTTAGCAAATAACTACACTTGGTTGTTGGTCATAGAATTTCCCTGGTGTTTTCAATGCCCTCCATGTATAACAGAAATCTGATTTTCTGGGCTTAGGTCTTCTAAATGTCAGATTCATCCCAATGCTAAATTGAACACTAGAAAAATCATTTCCTCTCTCATGATGTAGAAGTAAATAGCCTTACTGCAAAGGCCGATACTCTATCTTGTTTTTTATTTCCCAGTCTCTTTCCTCCAGAAGCCATTAGCAGTGATTACAAGCATAGGTTTGGTGTCTGGGTTTTAATTCCAATTCTGTTACTTTTGCAGAACTGTGACCAAGTTACCCGATCTCTCCAAATTTTCATTCCCTTGTGTGAAATATGAGGGTAAGCATAAATATGATAATTTATGTACAGCTCTTAGCACAGTGCCTGGCACAAAATCAGTGCTGAATAAATGGCAGTTATAATTATTAATTGATGAGCTCCTACAAAATTTAGTCTGGCAATTTTCTGGTAACATTGAATTTATGGTAAGTGATTTCCTAAATTCATAACATCTGAGTACCTTCTCAAAAATAAATATGATTTTATTGCATTTAAGCATATATAGAGAGTAGAAAAGGTGGACAAGTATTTCTTGCTTGATGTCTCCAAGGGAACATTGTTAAAGGTTAAAGAATAGATCAAAATAATCATAAGTAATCAGTAAGCTACAGAAATGATTCAGAGTAGTCAATTCTCTGTAACTTCCATCTGCAGATCATATTTCTGTTCCACTGAAAATTACTGAGCATGTCTTATGGTGCTATCAGTCACTGAAGATAATATTATTATTAGCTGTCATCTACTGTGTGATCATATGTGCTGGCCATGCTAGGCACCATGCTTACCGATATGCATGCACTATTTTATTTGATTGCCACCACAACCCTGTGAGATGGGTCTGTCGATTTGGGAGCCCAAACCCTGAATCACCGTGCCTTCCTCCTGCCCACTGTGTGGGTTGGCGTGGGGGCAAATGTGCATGAGAATGGGTATCTGAAAGCCCAGAGGAATATCACAAGCAGCAAAGAGACAGCACCACAACGTTAAAGCATTGATACTCTCTCAGATAATTTCCAACCTAGAATTCTATTGAGAACCCCAACCCCATGCTTCCCCCCACCCCACACACTTGGGTTCCCGACTCTGGCTGAGTCACCTAATTCCAAGCACTCCTGAGTGCTGGAGCTGGCACTTCTTACTCTAACCTCAGAGAGCATTGCCCACGTAAATTTGTCTTAGGAGTGTTCTGCCCCCCATGAGACATGCTGCTCTACCTTGGCATTCCCTAGTTACCTTGGATCAACTCCAGCTTTGAGATATGCCATTTCCTTTCTGTCTACAACTTAGTTTGGTTTGTTTGGTTACTTTACCTTCCTTACCTAATCCTCAGGCTTGTGTCCCCATTTTGCTTCTGCCCTAACTCTTGGTCTTCCCTTCAAGTACAACAGGATCTTCTTCAAGTCTCCATTCTTCCCTAAGCAACTGAGATTGATCTACGAAACACAAAGAGAAGAGGAGGAGGGATGTGTGTGAAAAGGAAAACCTTGGATATTATATACTGTGTTTTGAGCAGTGTTTTTTATGAAACTTTTTTCTCACATGTTGTTCTCACTTCAGGCCATGAAACGTGATGCCCAAGGAGCAAAATTTCCTTTACTCTGAGTTCTTAACTCCAGCTAAACCACAAGATCAGATGTCTTGAGGGACCTCAGATTATCTGACCTGTATTCCTCCTGCTCTTGATTTCTTTTTTGTTTTGCTTTGTTTTGTTTTGTTTTTTTAGTAAACTGGTCTCTAAAAATTGACCATCAGAGCATTCTTCTCCATAGAACATTTTTCTGCATTGATCTGTGGACCCTATTCTGCTTTTTGATTTAGATCAAATTCTAGTATCTTAATGTCTTAATGTATATAATTGATCTTCCTGCTGGACTCAGATTAGCCCCTAGAACAAAGAGGAATTGGAAACAGACCACAGGCCTCAAGATCTACTAATTTTTGAAAGATGTTCCTAATGAATGTGGTCCTCTAGTGATCAGATTCTTCCCTGATAATTTGTCATATATATTCCAGTTGTCACGTTAAATCCTTTAAGGAAAGTGCTCTTTCTTCTAAAGCCTCATAGGGAATAAGCTCACAGAGTTTAACAAATAATCGTCCTTTGAATAAGTTATTTAATCTAAAATACTACATGATGATTTTTTAAAGTTCATTCTATTTATGCAAATATTGCAAGGAGATCCCAGTGGGTGTATGCTTCCACTTTCAAAATAAGTTCTTTCTAATAGCCAACACAAAATAATAGAGTGAAAACTCTCTGTAATGGCTCCATTTCCAGACTGGTTTTATAATAGTTTACTTTTTCCAAAGCTTACCCACAAATGATCTCTCTGATGCAATAAGTTAAGAAGATGGCCTTCCCAAAGACTGTGTGAAATTTTAATATGGAAGTAGTAACTATGTTTTCCAGGGTATCTCTTGACCCACATTCATAATATTACAGCATTCCAGCCAACAATAGGAAAATTACAGAATGTACCTCAGAGCGCTGCATGTCAAACATCATCATTGGAGAATTGAGAAATACAGGTCCAGGGGGGATAAAGTCACCTACTCAAAATAACACATTTAATAAAAGAAATAAAATTAAAATTCAGATCTTCTCAATCTGTAAAGCATTATAAAGTTAAAAGCATTTGCAATAATTGCTAAAATCATTGTGAATAAATATATTAATTTATTCAATAAACAATATTTGGGGTTTAATTTGCTAGGTGCTGGGAATACAAACTCATGCTTGACCAATAGAATATGGTGGAAATGGCACTATGTGATTTCATGACCTAGTCTAAAAGGACTGGCAGCTTCTGCTTTGCCCTCTTGGAGTCTTCACCAACAGTGAAAGAAGTCCTACTATCCTAACACCTCCATGCTGTAAGAAGTTCAAGTCCCAGGGAAAGCCTTGCATTGGAATTCTAGTTAACAGTCCCAGCTGAGTGCCCAGCCAATAACCAGATCAGCTGCCACACGTGTGTACTCATCTTTGAGGACCAGTCCATCCTACCCTTCATATGACTCCAGCTCCAGCCATTATCTGCAACTGCGTGAGAGACCCCAAGGGAGAACCACACAGATTAACCCAGTCACCTCACAGAACCATGAGAAATAATAATAAATTGTTGTTTTAAGTCACTTAGGGTAGTTTGCTATGCAGCAATAGGTAATCAGAAGGGTAGATAATGGAGGAATCACTGAAAGATTTTAAAGGGGAGAATAATAAAAAACATATTCATAACTGAACATTTTAAAGTAGAGCCATAGAATCAGACAGTAGAAGATAAACACCCTGTCCCTTGCTGTCACCACGCATCCAAGTTTATTTGGAGCTTGAGGACTGCTGGATGGAACTGAGTGAAGTTCCCTGCATATAAATGGTATTACATAGATTCAGAAGAGTCTACTAGGGGAAAAAAAAAAACAAAAAAACAAGCCCTTGACACGTAATTCATGACCGATGGCTCCAACTCTGGTAGCCAACTATTAAGATAGCCCCAGTGGTCCACGCCTCCTGGTATTCATAGTTGGGCAAAATCATCTGACAGCACAGTACACTGTATAGTATGGGTTATTTTCCCTCATAATGGCATGGCTGACTGGAAGCTGCAGCTGCCCAGCATTGCAAGAAAGTATCATACCACATATTGTTAGCCCAGGAAAAGATCAAAATTCAAAATTTGAAATACAGTTTCTGCTGAATGCCATAAAAGCCAAAAAATTGTAAGTCCAACAATTATAAATCAGGGACCATCCATGTAAGGAGAAGTAACCTCTTTGGGATATTGAGTCGTTCATTCTGTCCATAAACATGATAGATTTTTCCATATATTTAAGTCTTCTTTATAGTTTAAAAACTTTTATGAGGTCTTGACTATTTTTATCAGATATATTCCTAAATAATTTATATTTTTCTTCCCATTATAAACAGTATAGTCAAATACTTTTTCTAACTCTGCTACTGGAATATAAACATTCAATTGGGATTTATATGCTGATCTCATATTCTTCTTGCTTACTAAATTCACCCATTAACTCTAACAATTAATTTAGAGATTCTTTTTTATGGAGACAACATATTATATGCAAATAATGACAATTTAATTTACTCTCCTTTAATTTTTTTTTTCTTTCTAAGTGTATTTTCTATAGCACGGTATTGTTAAATAGAATGAATAAGAGTGGGATATTTTTATATTCCTAATTTTTAAGGAAATGTTTTCAGTATTTTATTTTTGAGTCTCTATAGATTTCTTTATTATGTTAAAGATATTCCTGTCTACTCCTTGCTTGTTAAGAATTTTTATCTCTCACTAATGGATATTGGATTTCACTTCATGATTTTTTTTTTTTCCTTTTAAGATAACCGTATATTTTTATCCTTTAATTTCTAAATGTGAAAATTGCATTCATGGTTCCTCATAATCAACTATCTTTACATTTCTGAGATTAACTCTTCTTTCTCTTCATTTATTATACATTAGTGAATTTGATTTATTTAGTATTTTGTTCAGGATTTTTCATCTATGTTCTTGAGTCAGATTAACCTTCAAATTTCTTTCTTATGTTTTTCTCAATTTCTCTTTTTTTCAAAACTTTTTTCCCAATATTTTATGACAAAAATTTAGACAAACCCAAGGAGAAAAATACCAGGAATCATTATGTACCTGTAACTAAGGAACAAAAATCATCACCTGGTGGCTACTCTTGTTTCATCATCTATACCTCTTTTTTTTACCTTTATCACACTGGATTATTTTGCAGTAAATCCTGAATGACATATTTTATCTCTAAGTATTGTATTATGTATCTTAAATGACAAGGATGCTTTAAATAATATAATCCCAATACCATAATCACACCAGATGTAAATATGGTCCCCACATTGTATTTGATTGACATATCTCTCACAGGTTAAGAGTTTTATGTTGATTTTTTTCCTTAAATTCATTTGATGAGGAAATGGAGTCATTTTTTCTGTAGAATTTCCCACTTTTTAGACTTTGCTGATGGTATCCCTGTGTTGTGATGTAACACCTGTCTTCATCTCCTATATTTCCTGGAAATTAGTAGCTAGATATTAACCAGAGATCTCAAACTGTCTTATTTAAGGACACTTTCATGCTTTTAAAATTCATTAAGGACCCCAATAACTTTTGTTCATGTGAGGTATTGATAATTATGTAATAAACATTAAAAGAAAAAATTTTCAGAATATTTACTAACTCACTTTGATCATTTTTGAAAACATGTCAACAAAATACCCATATGGGAATAAGCAAAGTTTATCTGTCAGTCTGTTTTTCAAGTAAAAATCATGTTCCATGAAAACAGTGAATTATTATAAAACTCAGTGTTACAAATGCTTTTCCTCAAGACAACCATTATACTTCAGTATGTAGACTTCCTATTTACTGATACAGAATATTCACTCTAGATGTATTCAAGGGTTGAGATTTACTAAAATTAACTACCTTTACTACTGGTTCGTCAAGTTCAAGGACATTTTTAAGTGAAAATGTCTTTTTTGTTTCTTGCAAGTGCATGGATATGAATAATAAAGGTTGTTTAATGCTAAGTCACCAGAATTTCTACCCACCATTTCGTTTGCCTCACAGGTGCAAATGTCACCACAGTAAAAATGACAAATAACATTTTAGTGTAATTATGAAAATTACAACTACATAGCCACTCTGAAAGGGTCTAAAAGACCCCCACGGGAGTGCAGATCACTATCTGAGAATGCACTGAAGTATGAAACTTCCCGCTCAGAATTACAATGGACTGAGGAACTATTTCTTAGTCTCCCCACATAGAGGTAGCTGGAAGGTAAATCTATTTAGCTGCTGTTCCTTAAAATTCTGGCTTGCCTATTGACTCACATGATTACTTCAAGCTTCCTTTACATCTTCCTACAAAGTTGAAGCGAAAACTCTGAACCAATTCTTTCTTTTATCTCAACCAATACATTGTCCTCACCAATACTTTCAATTCCTATACCCAACCAATTTTTACCTATTAATTTATTTTAAATCTTAGTAGATAAGATATAAAGAAATTCATGTGTATGTCTGCAGCAGTGAGTCCTTGGCAGGCTGATCAAAAGGACACTTTTGGGCCAGGCACGGTGGCTCATGCCTATAATCCTAGCACTCTGGGAAGCCGAGGCAGGAGGATTGCTTGAGCTCAGGAGTTCAAGACCAGCCTGAGCAAGAGCGAGACCCCTTCTCTACTAAAAATAGAAAAATTAGCCAGGCATCGTGCCACACACCTGTAATCCCAGCTACTCAGGGGGCTGAGGCAAGAAGATTGCTTGAGCCCAGGAGTTTGAGGATACAATGAAATAAAATGACGCCACTGCACTCCAGCCGAGGCTACAGAGTGAGACTCTGTCTCAAAAAAAAAAAATGTACACTTCTGTCATTTCTGTTAACTGTCTAACGCCATAATATTTCTAGAACTAAGTAATACCAGAATTTGGCTCACAGGCTTGCCTTTGTATGTGTAAATTTCTCAGAACAGGATATCTGGGAAAGAGTGCAGAAAGTGGAAACTTCACCTGTTCCTGGGGAAAGTGCTGACCTGCTAACGGGGAAAAAGGAAACATCTGGGGCAATTCCCAACCTTTGCTAGGAAGAGTCTCCTCCCCTTGATGGAAATCTCTTTGAACCAATGCCAAGCCCTTCACATGACCCTGGTCCTGCCTACACATTCCTGTTAATCATTTCAATGCTCCTCCCTCAGATTCTCCTATAAAGCCCAGTCTTTCCTGACCAGACATACTATCACAGATCCCTGCAAGACAGGTAAGTAGGAGCTGAGATATGAGACCCATAGGGGGGTTTATCTCACACAGCACAGGAGAAGGTACAGGAGGGTGCCTTCCTCAGAGAGCACAGGAGCTCTGAGACTCAGCACAGCTGCCCTGGGAGGTCTCAGGGGCGGAGGGTACAGAGATGCACCAATTCATCCCAGAACTATAGAAAGGGACAATGTAACCAAGATCTATTTATTCCTAGGGGACTAGGTAAAGGAAACGACAAGAGGCAGTGGGTCTCTACATCCTCCCTCTGACCACACTCCTTCAGTGCCCTCTGACTGCCTCCCCACACTGCAGACACCATGCTGCCTCCCAGGGCCCTGTCCAGCCTGGCCTGGGTGCTGCTCTCCTGCCTGATGCTCACATCCCAGGTCCAAGGTCAGCACTCTCTGCCTCTAGCACTGGGTTCCCTGTGAACTCTCAAAGCCAAGGAGAGCAGGAAGGCTCCTGTGTGTCTCCTGTGGTGGTGGTGAGCTGCATCCCCACACAGTGAAACTTCCTGCAACTCCCCCATCATCACTCCTTCCTTCAGGTTAACTGGTGGTGGCAGCCACCACAGGGGCCCATTAACAATGGGAGGAGATGGCTTCCCGTTTTGTCAGTGGACTCCAATTTAAATTGGTGGGTTGCAGAGGTGAAGTGTGAAGGATCATTAACAACATTTGGGGAGGGATGAGGATTGGAGGACCCAGTGTAGAGCAGTCAGCCCTTAGTGAGGGGAGTGTTGGACTATTGAATAAGGAGAAAAGGCAAAAAGAGAAGACAGGGTCCCCCATTTAGTAGGACTATTTGGAGACCAAGAATTCCTGAAAATATGAGCAAAGATGAGAGGAAGTCAGAAATGTGTTCTCCTTCCCCAAGGACCAGCCTCACACACATGCCCCAAGGTCACCCCCAACCCCAATCCCCACTCTTCATGTCACCCCGCCCCTCCCCTTTATCTCCCCCACCCCAGGTGAAGACCCCCAGAAAGAAGGTCCCTCTGCACGGATCAGTTGTCCCAAGGGCTCCAAGGCCTATGCCTCCCACTGCTATGCCTTGTTTTTGACACCCAAATCCTGGATGGATGCAGATGTGAGTGGTTAGATGTGGGGCTGGGGGTGACAAGGGAAAGTCCACGCAGGTCTTAGTGGGAAGGGTGTCTATTCTTGAGAGCCCTTTGGGAATGAGGAGGGCCCCTTATCTTTCAGACAATCCTACTCTCCCCTAGCCCGGCCCTGCCCTCCCCTGGTGAGGTCTCAGGCTCCCTCTCATTCTCTCCCTTCCCCACACAGCTGGCCTGCCAGAAGCGGCCTTCTGGACACCTGGTGTCTGTGCTCAGTAGGGCTGAGGGGTCCTTCGTGTCCTCCCTGGTCAAGAGCACTGGGAACACCTACTCATACATCTGGATTGGGCTCCACGACCCCACACAGGTGCGCTTGCCTCCTCCCCTCTCTGCTGCCTCTCAGGTGGCTGTGGTCACCAGACCCACGCCCTGTTCCCTGTACCTGCCCAGGAAGTACCCCAGGAGCACCGGAGCTCAGGTTCTGGGGGATGTTTGGGGGAAAAGGAAGTACTTGAGGCCAACTGAAGAGCTGAGTCCTTTGGAGGTCCCTAGACTTCAGACGAAGTTAATCTGCCTCCTGTCAAGTGTTTTACTCAATTCTCACATGAGGTCTTGTAAATCTGTTCTCTGAGCTTCAGGGAGTCTGCACGTACTATTCTGAGGGAATCCTAAATGAAGAAAGGATCAACTTTTGCCCCCTATAAACAGACACTGTCTTTGAGGTTCAGAGGCTAATCACAAATGCAGCACCAATTTTTCAGCAAGTAACATATTACACTGAGTTGTTCCAGAGGTCCTGTGATTATCAGCTGGAATTTGCCAATAGGAACAAGCAGTTAAGGCAGAGCTTTCCAAGGTAGAGGGCTCTGGGGCAGCATCTGGAGGAGCAGACCAAATTCCCCGATGCTGGGGAGGGACTCAGGTGTTATAGCTAAGGGCATCCCATGAGGAGAGCTGTGGTGGCTGTTCCCTTCACCTGGCTGCCTCCTCTACTCCACAGGGCTCTGAGCCCAACGGGGATGGGTGGGAGTGGAGTAGCGCTGATGTGCTCAACTACTTTGCCTGGGAGAAAAATCCTTCTACCATCTCAAACCCCGGCCACTGTGGGAGCCTGTCGAGAAGCACAGGTAAGAACCAGAGGAGCCTCCTCTTCCCAGCCTTTTCCATCCCTCTGCCCCCATTCCTGTGCCTGACCTTCAGGGAACTTTCTTGTGCCAGGAAATGCAATGTTGGTTTGTCTCCTCCTGTCTCTTCTCATTTCTCCATTATTCGCATCTCCTTCCCCAGGTGAAGATGAGGGAAAGGCTTTAATTCCTAGGCCAGAACCTGAGATGCCTCTTCATTGAGTTCACAAGCTCCCCCAACCCCATTTCTATTATGTCTTCTGTTTCTCCAGGATTTCTGAAGTGGAAAGATTATAACTGTGATACGAGGTTACCCTACGTCTGCAAGTTCAAGGACTAGGCCAGGTGGGAAGTCGGCAGCCTGAGATTGGTATGCAGCTCATCATGGACAGGGCACCAGTGTGAAGACTCACCCTGGAAGGGAATATTCTTCATATAACTCCCAAACATGAGCACCTTAATTCTGATTTTTCCCTCCTCTTCCCTCCTCCTCAACCTCGTTCTGGCTTTTCTGTGTGTTCTGTGGCCTGAGGTCTCAGAATAATAATAAAAATTTTAGTTGATACTTACATGCTTCTGTGTTTCATTCTTACAGTAGTTCCCTCTGGAGGAAGGGGAGAGGTTGGGGAGGAAACTGCCTCTTCCCAGTTTCACATAGGCCTAAGGGAAAATGATTAAATGGGCATCCCTACCAGTGTGTTTGTGATGGGGGTGCTGCTCATGTAGGATTTGTGTTGTGGACAGATGAGGACATTGCCCCCCCGAAACACTCACTGCCCAGACATTTCCCTGGTGGTGTGACACAACCAGCCTAGGGCAGTCTGATGTTATTTAAAACAGTACTTCTTAAATTATTTTCTGTGAAGGATCTTTTTTTTTCTTTAATTTGCAGTCCGTCATTGATAGTGACTTTTGTAAAGTACAGTGAGATATGAATTACTTAAACTTTTGTTTACCATGCTAAAAAAAAAGAGCATTGTATGCTGTTACTCTTTTATCTAAAATAGGAACAATCTGAACAAACTTAAAACCAACAACTTTTCCTGGGCTAGTTAGAGAATGAGGTAGCAAGGCAAATTGCTACCCCGACATCTGCAGAAGCACCCAAATACATAGAGCTTTTACAACTTCTCCTTGACTGCAACAGAAACCTCTACTACTATAAACTGTTAAGAACATTTATATGGCAATTTTGGGAAATTGCTAGATGTTGAATATAGATTGGCATTAAGAGTGAGAAACTCCCAGAAGCTGCAGCCCTAGGAAAGCCCCCACACTCTCATGGGGTTTCACCTTCAGGAACCCCACCAGTTTCTTATGGTGAAGAGTCAAGAATAATCCCCTCATGGTTCTGGCAGAAAAGAAGAGAAAAGAAAACTTTCTGAAATGGGTCCAGAGCATTCTCAATAACAAAGGCCTACTGCCAAGTAAGAAGACCTCATGAGAGTCTTAACATACTTAACTCCAGCCTCCTCTAGCCCTCCTGTCTTACCTAAAGTAGAGTCAAGAAACACTTTAAAGGTCATGACCATGGGACACAGGCCCACACAAATACTGAGATTTAATCATAAGATTATATGATACTTCCCCTTGTGCAGACACTACCACATAAACAGAGATCCAGTTTCATAGCAGTGGGTTACAACTGAAAAAGCGGCAAAGTACAGAATCTATTTAAAGGGGAGTTCTTAGGAAATCCCAAAGGCAACAGGAGAGACAAAACAAGGACACTAGAGAAACTGTAAGGCTCTTGCACCTACAGCTACAGCAAACATTAAACACAAACTAACTCCTAGAGAGGTTAATGTAAAAGCTCACACGAAAGGTTTTTTACTTCAGTTCCTATTACCCAATATCATGCAAGGCTTTCAAGAGAAACTAAAAATATTGCTAAAAAGCAAGGAAAAACATAGTCTGAAGAGGCAAAGCAAGCATCAGAACCAGGCTCAGACATGGCATGGATTTTGGAACTATTAGGGAATTTAACATAACTATGATTGATGTGATAAGGGCGCTGATGGAAAAATTAGACAGTGGGAAAGAAAAGGTGCATAAAGTATGCAGAGAGATGAAAAACTCAATGAAAGAATCAAGAGGCAATGCTACAAATCAAAAACACTGTAATAGAAATAAAGAGTGTCTTTGATGGGCTCATCAGTAGACTGGACATTACCAAATAAAGAACCAGTGAGCTTGAAGATGTGTCAACAGAAACTTCCCAAACTTAAATGCAAAGAGAAAATAGAATGAAGAAATGTAACAGAATATCCAAAAACTGTATGATAATTATAAAAAGTACAACATTTGCAGAATGAGAATATAAAAAGAAGAAGAAAGAGAGAAAGGAGCAGAAGAAAAATTTGAAGTAATAATGATCAGGCATTTAAAAAAAATAATGACAGACATGAAACCCTAGATCCAGGAAGCTCCGAGAACACCAAGTAGAATAAATACCAAAAGCCTAGGCACATATTCCACATGCAGAAAACCAAAGACAAAGAGAAAATCTTGAAAGAAGCCAAAGGGTTGGGGGTGTGTCTTACCTATAGAGGAACAAGGACAAGAATTAGAACAGATTTATCATAAGAAACCATCAGTGGAGTGAATTATTTACTGGGTTAAAGAAAAATATGACCAAACTAGCATTTTATAGCCAGCAAAATTATTCTTCAAAAGGAAAGGGGAAGACTTTCTTTGACAAACAAAAATAATTCATTTCCAGCAGACCTACCTTGCAAGATATGGTGAAAGAATTTCTACAGGGAGAAGGGAAATGATATAGGTCCAAAACTCAGATCTACTTAAAGAAAAGGAGAATTTTAAAAAGGCATAAAAAGGTAAAATAAAATATTTTATTTATCTAATTCTTAATCAAGCTAATAGATAACTGTTTGCTTAAAGGAATAATAGTAACTTTTTTCAGTGACTATAGCACATGAATAACTGAATTGCATGACAGCAATGTCGTAAGGAATGAGGGGGGAAGTGAGAGTACTTTGTTATAAAGTATCTGCACTACATGTAAAGCATAATAGTATTATTTAAAAGTAGACTTGCTATAGTTGTAAATGTACATTGCAAACTCTATAACAATCACTATAAAAATTTTAAATAAAATACAATTTATACATAAGACAGTAAATAAAATAGAACGGTATAAATCATTCAATTAAAACCAGTAAATGCAGAAAAAGAGGAAAAGAAAAAAAATTGAACAGAGAGTAAGTGCTCTTACATAAAAAAAGTTCCAGACATGGTAGATACTATTCCAACTATATCAATAATCACTTTACATTTGGATGGTCTAAATACATCAGTTAAAAGAAAGATTGTCAGAGTAATTTTTTTTCAAGACCCTATTATACGTTGTCTACCACAAAACTGCTTTCAATATAAATACTCAGATACATTAAAAGTAAAGGGATGGAAGAAGATATACCATGCCAACATTAATAATAATAAATTAAAAAGCTGGAGTAGTATGTTAACTTTAGACAAAGCAGATTTCAGAAAAAGGAACAGTATTAGGGATCAAGAGGGCATTATAAAATGGAAAAAAGGAGCCAATTCTCCAAGAAGACATAATAATACTTAACACATATGCACCTAACAATAAAACATCAAAATACAGGAGACAATAACTTATGGAACTGAAATGAGAAATAGAAAAATCCACTATTATACTTAGAGACTTTAATATGTCTCTTTTACTAATTTATAGAACAAGCAGGCAAAAAATTAGGAAGAATAGAGTTGACCTGAGCAATACTATCATTCAACTTGATTGAACTGACATTTAGAGAATACTCCATTCAACAGCATAATGCACATTCTTCTCAAGCTTAAATTCACCAAGATAGACCACATTCCTGGGCATAAAACACACCTTAATAAGTTGAAAAGAATAGAAGTCATTCAAAGTATGTTGTCAGATTACAGTGGAATTACACTAGAAATCAGAAACATAGCTGGGAGATTCCAAAATATTTGGAGATTAAACAACACACTTCTACATAAGACATGAAAAAAAGAGGTCATACAAGAAATTTAAAAAATAGTTTGCACTAAATGAAATTGGAAATATAGCTTATTAAAATTTATGGTATACAATGAAAACAATACTTAGGAGAAAATTTATAATATTAGATTACTATATCAAAAAAGAAAAATCTAAAATCAATAATACGCACTCTTTAGGAAAAAAGAGAAAGAAAAGCAATTTAATTGTGAAGCGAGCAGAAGAGACATAATAACAGAATAAAAATCAATGAAGTTAAAAACAGAAAAAAATAGAAAACAATAACTATTTTTAAAAATCAATAAAATTTATGAATCTCTAGCCAGGCTAACCAAGAAAAAAAAAGAAGAAGCCACAAATTAGCAATATCAGAAATTAAAAAGAGACTGTGGTAGCCTGAAAAATGCTCTCTCTTCAAAGATGTTTTACTTCCTGGTATTTGTGAATATGTTGTTACCTCATATGGCAATGGGTACTTTGTAGATGTGATTAAATTAAGAATCTTGAGATAGGGAGATTATCCTAGGTACCTTAGCGTAATCACAAGGTCCTTGTGAGAGGGAGGCAGGAGGTCAGAGGGGAGAGAAGATGTTATGCAGCTTTGTTTGAAGATGACTGAAAGGGTCACATGCAGCCTCCAGAAACTAGAAGGGACAAGAATGGATTCTCTCCTGGAGCCTCTAGAAGGAACCAGTCATACCAACACCTTGGTTTTAGATCAGTAAATGTTTTTAAGACTTCTGTCCTTCAGTACTGAAAGAAAATAAATCTATGCTGTTTTAAGCAGTTAAATCTGTGGCAATTTGTTACAGCAACAATTGGAAACTAATACAGAGGTCATCACTACTAATCCCACAGATGTAAAAGGATAGTAAAGGAATACTACAAACAACTCTGTGTCCCAAAATCTGATAATTTTTATAAAACAAACCAATTCTTTGAAAGATACAAATTATCAAAACTCAAATAGAAATAAATAATCTGAATATGCCCACATTTATTAAAGAAATTGAATCAATAATTTAAATCCTTCCAAAAGAGAAAGCACAGGTCCAGATGGATTTACTGGTGAATTCTATTAATACCAAACTTTTAGAGAAGAAATGATATCAATTCTCCACGATTTCTTCCAGAAAATAGAAGCAAATAAATTTCCACAATGATTCTGTAAATCTAAGACTATTCTAAAAATTAAATTCTTTTTAAAAAATAAATTAATAAAATGTGAAACATAAAACAAAAACATATATATTATAAGACCTTTTGTTTTAAATGTTTAGATTCAGCAAAAATGAATCTGTCAAGTTACAAATTTTTCTAAAATCCTATTCTCAATATCTGTACCTGCTTTGCCATGGACAGGTAGCAAACAAGTTTGAGAACCAGCACCACTCCATGGACCATGCTATTACCTGCCTTGTCCCTATAGAAGACAGTGGACTTACTTTCTTGGATACTTGCAACAAAGGGCTCCAGTGGGTTTTCTGTCCTGTGGCCTGAAAACATTCTGTCCCCAGTCAAGACTGGAGCTGGAAAGACAATATCTGGCATGTTTCTATTAATATTTCTTGAATGAATAAAAATAGAATAGATAATGCTTTATTTAAAAAACAACACTTACATGAGTAAAGAAGAAAGACGATATTTTCAATAAATCTAAATATTTTTAGACCATCATCCTACTTGCTACATAACTGCCATCACATTCCTAGCCTTATAGCTTGTGTAAAAGTGAAATACTTGACCAAATCCCCTCATCTGGAAAGGCATGGGACTTGACAAAAGTATTTTATAGGGACCTGGGGCATTTCAGCATTGCTACATATGTAGGTTTGCCAGATAAAATAAAGGACTCCTCGTTAAACTTAAATTTTAGGTAAGCAGTAGTTTCTTAGTATAAGTGTGTCCCAAATACAATATATTTCTAAATCTGGCAATGCTGCATATAGAGGTTTTCATTCTCAAATAAATAGATAAGATGAATAGACCGTGCATTAATTGATGTTTGTAAAGTTCCTGGTACACGTTCCAAGATAGGCTACCTACCTATCTGCAGAGGAAGGCCCACTGATACATCTGAAACTTGACTAAAAGTCCATTTTGTACTTTTTGTAGGGATTTTTTTCTATCATTACCTGTCATACAATGAGTTAAAGATTATTTTCTCTTTATTCTCTAAAAGAGCTCGTATAAGATTAGAAATACCTATTTCTCAGGAATTTGTAGAACTCTTCTGAAAGCTCTTGACCTAAAGTTTTCTTTTTGAGAATATTTTAAAATATAAATAAAATTTCTTTAATAGTAATAGTAGGACTTTCAAAATTTTCTTAATTTCCCCTGGAAGACTTAAGAATTTTTCAGTGCCATGCATTTAAAAAAGGAAAGAAGCCCACTTGAGGGTTGCATGACTAACAAAGAAACAATGACAACAGTCCCTGGTGTCCTGCCCTCCAACTCCTTCACTGGTTTAAGGAGGGTGACTGAAGAGTCCAGCCCTCCCTTTGGCCTATATAGGTAGGTCTTACAGAGATAGAGTGTTAACAGCTCCTCCAAGACACTAGGCTGTGTGGGTGACCATATTCTCCCTCCCTCCCGTGGAGATAGTGCAGATAGGTCTATGGTGCATTGTCATGAGTGGAATGCAATGCCCACTGCAGTAGCATTGGCTTGTTTCTACAGCTCAGCAAGGGTTCATCACCAAAAAAGCCAGGTTTTTGTTAGTTGATCTCTTTAAAGTCCCTCACATTGGTGGAGAGGGCTGGATGCGTGCATTTGGAAGAAATAAGAAAAGGGCATATCTCCTACTTACAGAGTTTTCCTAAATACAAAAAAAAAAAAAAAAAGAGAGAAAAAATATCAAACTATTATAAGATCAACTACTTTTTTTTTTAAATCAAAAGTTTTAAGGTTCCCTATGAAAGGGTCACATCCATGAAAAGCCAGATGACAAAAAGGGGAAGATTTGGGTATCACAGGTAAACTTTGTTACATCTATAAATGGTATCTTTGCCGAAATTTTACTGCAATTATATCAGGAATTTAAAAAAATCATATAGCAAAAAAATCATACGGAGTCAGTGACTCCAATAAGCAATATCATTTCCTCAAGAAAATAAGTCTGTGTGTCTAGGTACACTGATCACTCTCAGCACTTTCCGCCAGAAGGACCGATGACTTAACCACAGATAGGAACCCATGGCTTTTAGCTTCAAGGTGGTTTAAAAGGGAAGTGAAGCAAATGGAATTTTGAACACATCACCAAGTTTGTTATGGAAAGCCCTGGGGTCTTTCCAGAGCTGGCTCTCATTTTGGAGCTGTCTTATTTATCACTGTTATTATCCTTGTCTATAGCTTCAACTCAGCAATAGGGATGAAGTAGAAAGCGAATTGGATTGGAAGTCAGTAAACCAGGGTTCAATTTCTGCTGTACCTATTCTTACCTATGTATGGATGCTACCCCTCAATCTTTTATGAAGACAAACCAAGGATGTCCCTTCCAGCCCAGGAAGGAGATTTGAAAACACCAGTAGACACTAAAGTAATTCCCTCTTGTCCAGGTTTTCTCATTCCAGCTTTGCTAATGCTTTGTTCCTGTTTTCTACTACA
This sequence comes from Daubentonia madagascariensis, assembly GCA_023783475.1. Taxonomy (NCBI): domain Eukaryota; kingdom Metazoa; phylum Chordata; class Mammalia; order Primates; family Daubentoniidae; genus Daubentonia; species Daubentonia madagascariensis. Next base: position 4,626,779 of record JAKFHU010000633.1, read on the forward strand.
CCCAAGATCTTTGTTCTGAAATAAAACTTTCAACTCTGTTTCTGGTGTCTCCAAACTTAGTGTTTGTATATGTTTTCCCAGTTAGATTAAAGATGTACCTTAGACACCCTTAGCTTTAACAATCTATAAAACATGACATAAAACAAAAAGTGCTTGGCAAAGCATTAAACATTAACATTCCAAGTTACAGGCCTAGGAACTTCTCAGTTGTGCGGCAATTTGCCCAGTACTATCAGACTATATCCCAAATGGCCTGCCTCTCATCTGTTTACTTAAATGGATTTAGGAGTCCACCAGAAGGTTATGTGCTAGATTCAAAGCATCATGCCTTTGAAATGAATAGAAACCCAACCACACCTTCAAGAACAGCACATTACCACCACCACTCCCACCCAAGTGAAAACAATTCCCTGTCCCCTTGCTTTGCTTAGACAAATCATTGTTGGCTCTGATCTTGAATTTTCATTAGGAATCTTATTTTTACACTGTTTCCTTCAGTGCTAGCATCTTCTGCTATTTTGCTCAATATACAACTTTGGCCTTTGTATGCTTCTTTCCACTGGATGTGTCTGCTTTCCTTCACCTATTTTATCACTTATGATGCTTTTGGCTACAACAGGTTACCCAACCATAAGCAGTTTCAATAACGCAGATATTTATTGATTCACTTAAGAATACTGGTACCAGGCTTTTCTAGGGTCCATCAAGAGCTCAGTAATGTCAGGGCTTGAGGTTGATCTGTCTTGTCCTTCCCCTCATTGATACAAAATAGCCACCACAGCCCAGGTGTCATATCCTGACATGACAATTTTCAGTGCAGTAAAGAAGGGAAGAGGAGGGAAAAAATAACTACTTTTTAATATACTTTTTCTTATTAGGGAGAAACATTTTTCTCATAAGCCTCTAAGTAGACATAACCTTATGTCTCATTGGCCAAAATTGGATTGCAGTTCTATTTGCAAATCAACTACCAGAAAAGGTATTGGGATTGTCAGAATTTACTTTGACCAATCAGGATTCATCCCTGGTGACTGGACATGGTGCCTTTCATGCAAAATTGGGGTTCTTGTTATGAAAATTAGAAGAGAATAGCTTCTGTCAAATCAATTGGCATTGTCTACTACAACTAGAGCAGTGCTTAAGTACCTGAGATATTGATCACAGGGAATATTTTGCTTAATTCATAGTCTTTATTTATGCCCTGAACCATTTTATAAATTTTCTTCCCCTGGTGAACTTTCAGTGACTTTTCTATCTAGAAGTCTGGAACAGTGGTAGGCAGATAATTTCTATGTCTTCTTTACATGTATCTATTCTGTCCCTTAAACCCTCCATAATTTAATGTCTTCCAGGAAGTCCAGAGCTCTACTTCTCCTAATGCAGTTGAGAAAAATGTCCCTCTCCCCTAACATTGGTAATTTCTTATTTTCTATCTCTACAAACTACTGCCCCAAGATTCTTGAGGAAAAAGGTAGGAGTGACCCAATTTGTGCATTAGCTCCTTATGCCTATAATTTGTGTGAGATGCTTTTTGTTATATCCAGTGTCTGATTTCTCTGTAATTTCCTTTTTGAGTCCATACTCCCACTGGGTGCTGACAGCTCAAAAGTGTCTTGCCTAAGAAAGGACACAGACTTCTTTTAGGCTGGCTTAGTAAAGGTTATATGGATATAAGACATTGACATGCATTCTAACTAACTTAAGCAAAAGAAGATGTTTTTAGAAGGACACAGGGTAATCTCAATGCACCCAAGATTAAGGACTATACCTGAGTCTCATGAGGGAATAGAAAAAAAAGAAAAAAGTCAGAAAGTGAGGTTACGTTCTCCTTCCTTCTCTCTCTTGTCTCTACCTTATTTTATTGGGTCTGATTAATACTCCTTCAGTCAATCAGTTTGCTTTCCTTTGGGGTACAAGCAGAGAGATAAAACATGGCTAACTCATTACAGTTCTAACAGACTGTAAAACTTTAACTATATTCTCAGCGAACAATTTTCTTGTCAGGAAAATATCTGTCTACTACAGCTAGGGCTGGGTGTTCACCTCAGTCCAATCTGCTGGGGCCAGGAATTTGAGTTATATGGTATTATTATGGGTTGTATATCTGCCTCTTAAGGACTTGTGGGTGAGATCCAGTTCTTAGAGAAGGGGAGCAGGAAGGCATCGCAGGACATGTTTGCTGCAAAGAACAAGACTGTTGACTGAGTTAGCCTCTCGTGATGACCTTGGCTTGTTTTCTGACCTAGATTTCCTTCCTTAGATACTGTTACATTGCCCCGTGCGTTATATTTACCTCTGACCTGGGACTATATTTCAGTCTTCCAGAAGTTTTTCAGCTGGCTACTATGCTCACTACTATCATTGTACTTACCCAATTCTAATCTGTTTCTAGAATTATGTATTTAACCTGTTGTGATTTGGATTTCTGCCATTCACAGTCTGCGAGCCAATGGACTGGACAAAACCTTTTCCCCAGTGGGATCAGCAGACCCTGCCAGGCTCCTGGGGCTCTGGTGGTACCCTCTGTCACTGACTTTACTCTCCAGCTGAACTGCAGATAGCAATAGCAGGCCCAAGGAACATCTGCATAAGAGTTAGTTAAACAAAGGGACCCTATCTCCTAACATCCCTGAATATAACTTCATAATTCACCTTTTTTAGCTTTAACAGAATTCTTCCCTCTTTACCTCCAAACCTCCTACCATCAAACCACAGTTGCTCATTCTTCCTAAGTAGCTTTTAAAGGACACCACCAGGAGGCCATTGCCTACCAACTGCATAGATCTTTGTTATAACTTATGTGTATATTTGGAATTTGGATTTATTTGTGAATTTTTCTTCTCACGTATAAAGAAGAATTTCTCAAAATCTCATTCCCTGGAATAATCATTTCATGAGCTACTCATAGATTTGTTTAATTTTGTTGTATGCATATATTTTGAAAATATTCCTTCCATGGTTAAATTCAGGAAACACTAAATTATTCAAAGTCAGGCAGGCTTCTTTACATCAGAGTTTTTCCAAGTCATTGTATACAAATGTGTTATAAAAATAAAATAAAGTAATAAGGTTTGCAGGTCGTCAGGCATTTGGTCACAGGCAGTTTTTTTTGTGCATGTCTGTATGTCTCTATTTGGAATAAATATCTATTTATAGATCACAAAGTTAATACAGTTTTAATAATAGTTGAAAGTGTTGTTTATCAAAGCATATTGCAACTTAGTGGTTGAAATCATTAAATCAATTTAGTGGATAACTAACATAATTGTCTGAATAAAAGGTGAGTAAAATAGAATAGAAAATACCGCAGTATATTGCACAACGTTATGGCAAATACTATTGTTGTAAAATTTTCTATTTTAGTTATATATGTATGTATAAATGGTGTTGAGATATAAAATATATTTCTTATTGTGAATAGCAGTCAAACTTTTGAATGCCACTGGTCTAAATCATAGGTATTAGGTAACTATGGGCAGATTTCACAAACTGCCACTAGAGGGAGAGTTGGACCAGCACAGAGTATAGTGCTTGGGAAAATGGGAAGCATGAACTAGCTGCTTCCGAGAACAGAAGGAGCTAGGAAAAGAAGACATTTAAAAGAAAATGTTTATTCTACTCCTACACCTTCTAAGATAATGCTTGCTACAGTAGCACATCCCAGGGAACTGAGGGAGAAAAATCTTTCAAATGAAAATGCACAGTATGTACATAACAGAGGGGTCAGAACTCAGTAGTTCATTTGCGTCCCTAGCTAACTAGGAGTGTGTGTCGCAGAAGGCTATACGCAAGAATAAGTCAGAGACACCTAGGACTCAAGGGCTCCATATGCCTTCTATGAGTCACTATGAGTCATGTGATTGCCTAGACAGTAATTTGTCTTTTTTTTCTCTCTCTTTTCCCCTCTTGGCTACTCATAATGAGAACACCTCCTATGTTTTGAGAATTGTCCCTTGGTGCAGCTGATGGTGAGAGGCAGGGTCACAGCTCCCTCTACAAATCAAAGGTGGGAGATACCCTCCATCTCCCAGCTTTCTGGAGGCTAGGGCCCTGGGATATGATCACAGCATACCAATGGGATACCCCAGCCAGAGAGTGGCACAAAGATTATTATATTAGTAAATTACCCACATTGGCAGTGGACCCGGGGGTTCTGCCGTGGTGGCAATAAGGGCACAACGGTTGTGACTGGCATCAAGCTTCATAATCAAATTGCTCTAACTACGTGATCTTGCTTGTATTTTTAGCTGCCAGAATTTCCTGGTTCCTTCTTGTTTTCCAGATCTGGCTCCCTAATATCCCTATGACTCTTGGATATAATGAAGAGCCTTTATATTTTTCTTGTTTCGATTTTAGTCTTATCAAGATATATTTGAGATGCAATAAACTACACATACTTAAAGTATACAAATTGATATGTCTTGACATATGTATGCACCTATGAAATCATCAAAATAATGTAATAAACATATCCATCAACACTAAGGTTTTTCTCCCTTTTCCCACCTCCCACTTTCAACTTCCTCAAACCACCCGATGCGAGGCAGTCACTGACCTGTTTTCTGACACTATTGATAGGTTTAATTTGCATTTTCTAGAATTTTATATAAATGGAATAAAAACATTATATATTTTTCTCTCTGGTTTCTTATATTCAGCATAATTATTTCGAGATTCGTTAACATTATCGCATGTATCAATAGTTCATTTATTTTTGTTGTTGAGTAGTATCTACTGTGTGGATATAACACAATTTTCTATTCTCCTTTTGATGGGCATTTGAATGTTTTTCAGTTTTTGTCTATTATAAATAAAGCTGCTTGGACGTTAGCGTACAAGCTTACATAGACAGAAATGCTGTCATTTATTTTAGATTAATATTTAGAAGTGAAATACCTGGGTTGTACACAAGGAGTATATTTAGCTTTTTAAAAACTGCCACGAGTTCTCCAAAGTGATTGTATCTTTTTATATTAATACCAGCAGCATAGGAGAGTTCCAATTGTTTTGCGTGCTTGGTGTGGTCAGTCTTCCTAATTTTAGCCATTCTAAAGATATGCAGTGGCGTCTCATCATGATTTTAATTTGCTTTTCTCTAATAATGAATAATATTGATAAATCATGCCTATACCAGTTTGTCATCTACAGATCTTTTTTGGTAAAATGTCTGTTTAAATCTTTTGCCCATTTTATATTGGGTTGTTTGTCTCATTCTTACTGAGTTGTAAGAGTTTCTTATATATTTTAGATAAAATTCTTTGGTTGGAAATATGTTTTGAAAATATTTACTCCCAGTTTATGGCTTGCTTTTTCATGTTCTTAATAGTGTTTCATGAAAGCAAAAGCTTTTCATTTTGATGATGTCCAAATTACCCAATTTTTTTCTTATGTAGTTTGTACATATTTTAAAAGATATTTTTGCTTAACTCAAGGTTACTAAAATTATCTCCCATATTATTTCAAGAATTATAGTTTTACATTTTATACTTAGATCTACTATTCATTTCGAGTTAATTTTTGTATAAAATGTGAAATATACATTAAGGTCAATTATTTTGTATATGGATATCAAATTGTTTCAGCACTATTTCTTTATTCATTGCCTTTGACATCCTTGTCAAAAATGAGTTGACTCTGTATGGTAGGTCTATAACTAGGTTTCTCTATTCTGTTCATTGAGCTACATGTCTATCCTTTCATTAGTACCACACTATCTTAGTTACTGCAGCTTTCTAAGAAGTTTTGAAAATGGGTAGTATGTATTTTCCAACTTTATTCTTATTTTTCAAAATAGTTTTGGGTATTCTATCTCCTTTCCTTTTGATATAAATTTTTAAATTGATAGCTTACCGGGACTTTGAAAGGGATAGCATTGAATCTATAGATCAAATTGGGGAGAACCCAGATTTTTGTGAGAGAACAAAACTGGGAGGAACCCAAGATAGAATGCAAACTAAAACAAACAAACAAAAAAACTAACACTTTTAGAACGAATCATATAATCATACTAAATGGGGTGGAGAAAATGAGCTGACTTAAGTTGGAAAACAACATTTTGATTGGATACTTATAAAGGCTAAAGACAGAAAAGAATTCTATACAAACACTATTTTCTAGCTGGTAGGTTTGTTTCTCACAGGGCTGTAGGATAACTATCTGAAACTAGCTTATATGTATGTAAGTTGGATAAACAAGTAAATATATTGTAAATAATGAGAGCTACATTTCTCGCTGTGGGGAAAAGAAGTTACAAATAAGGAAAGGAGAAACACTAGAATGAGCCCTGTTCTTTTGGATTGCAGTTGGATTGTGATAGATAGATGACAGATAGAAGAATGGATCCATATTAAAAGGGCACAGGTGCTGATCTGAAACAGCTTTCAATACTTGAAGATGGAAAAAGTTGAGAAAAATAAATAAATAATATTGATCATGGCCCAAAGAATAAAATAAATATCCTTGAGTCCATATTAATATAAATAAATAACAATGATTAAACAAATAAATGGGGGATAAAGGCCAGCTCTTCTTCACAGAAGAATTCCAATTAGTAACTGTAGAAGAAATGGCGGAAATAGAAAATCACGATTACACCAGAGTAATCATTGCTGCAGGCAAAATGCTAAGGTTAGTAGGCACATATTTAAAGAAAAACAGAACATTTGCGAAGTCTCAGAGCTTCTCTTCCAAAATAAATATTTATTGATTATAAAGATAAAAATAGTAACCTTACTGTGTAGAAACCTGGCAGACACCAGCTCAGTCAAGTGTTTAAGGTTAACATCACCAGTAATAAGACATATTGGCCTTGTGTACTCCTAATAAGATGCAATGAGAAAGACACATCACCTCTGTTACATCTTTCCCGGGAAAGTATAACCTTGATAAAATCATGACAAATCATCAAACACTCCCAAATTGAGGAATATTCTACTAAATAACTGATCAGAACTCTTTCAAAGTTTTAAGATCATGAAAGACAAAGAAAGGTTGAAGAACTGTCACAGATTGGAGGAGAATAAGGTGACATGACAACTAAATGCAATATGGGATCCTAAATTAGATCTTGGAAAAGACAAAGGAAACCCCAATAAAGTCTCTAGTTTGGTTAATAATATTGTAACAACATTAATTTCTTAGTTTTTAGGATTGCAATATGGTTGTATAAAATGTTAAAATTCAGGGAAGCTGGTGGAGGGTATGCAGGAACTCTTTATACCACTTTTCTGTACTATTTTAACTTTAATTTAAAAGAAGATAACCAAATGTGTGCAGGTCTATTTCTGGATTCTCTATTCTGTTCCATTGGCCTAATGGTCTATCTTTATACCAATATCATAGTTGTGATGTTTTAATTACTGTAGTTTAATATTAAGCTTCAAAATCAGATAGTATGAATACTTCAACTTTGCTTTTCTTTTTCAAAATTGTTTTGCCTATTTTATTTGCTTATAATTTCTATATAAATTTTAAAATCAATTTGTCAATATCTGCCATAAAAAGGATTTTGCTATGATTTTGATTAAATTGCATTGACTCTATAGATCAATTTAAGGTGAATTGACATCTTAACAATCTTGAATCTTCTAATCCATAAACAAAAGCTCTCTCTCTCTCTGCTTAGTTCTTCTTTAATTTTTCTCAGAAATGTTTTTATTTTTCAATACGTCAGTCTTGCTCATCTTTTGTCAGATTTATCCCTAAGTATTCCATCTTTTTGGATGCTTTTGTAATTGTTCTTGGTTTTTAAATTTCAATTTTCAATTACTTGTCAAAATATAGAGAAATATAATGAATTATTTTATATGAACCTTGTATCCTGTAATCTTGTTAAACTCATTTATTAGTTCTAGGACCATTTTGTAGATATCTTGGGATTTCTATATAGATCATCACACCTTCTGAGGATAAAGACGGTTTTACTTCCCTCTTTCCATTCTGTATCATTTTTATTTCTTTTTCTTGCCTTGTCGCACTGGCTAGAAACTATAGCGCAAAAGAGTTAAACAGGATGCTGAAAGAGACATCCATACCTGTTCCTAATCACAGAGGGAAAAACATTCAGTCTTTCTTCATTTAAGTTAGTGCATAGCTATAGGTTTTTTGTAGGTGAACTTCATCAAGTTAAAAAGGTTTCCTTCTAGTCCTTATTTGCTAAGAGATTTTATCATAAATAGATGTTGACTTAGTTATTTATAATACATAAATTTTAAATTGTAATTGTTTCTGCATGATTACTTATTATGAATATTATAAATCATAACAAAATTATTTAATTACATTCATATTTAATTACTCACCTTCTCATCCAAGCTTTCTAAAAGTGTAACCTATACTAACCATGTCCAATTTCATATTTCCATCTTATTCTTAATATATTGCAATTTTGTTCTGCTCCCAGAACTCTCCTAAAATTGCTATCATTAAGGACATCAATGAACCAACATTTGTCAAATTACCTTTCTACTTCTTATCTAATGAGGCTTACCTCTGTGGTTTTGTTGATCACCTTTTCCCTCCTGAAGTTTTCTAACTTCCATGACACCACACTTTTCTGGATCTCTTCACATTTTTGAGTCTCTGATTCCTGCATAAATACTTACCTTCTACCTGATACTTAGACCTCTGAATATTAGTAGAGATGCCAAAATACAGACACAAAATATTAAACAAGATGGAAGTTTATTTGCCTTTCACATAAGATTTTGGACCCAAGCTTTTTTCATTTTATTGTTGAGACATCGCTAATTGAATTGTTCTCATCTGCTGTCTGAAGCAGGGACACAGCCTTGTGTGTATTCCAGTCAGTGGGAGGGACGAGAACAGCCTCCAAAGCTAATCATCTTATCTCTACTTTAGAAACGACCCAACAGTTGCACATCACTTCCCCTCCTATGCCCGTGGCTAAACTTAGTCATAAGGCCAAGGATTTTCTTAGTCTTTCCTCTTCTGAGAAACTTTGGCTAGAATGTTACTGCAGCTTTCTCAAGGGGAGAAACATAAACAATGAGGCAGGAGCTTGTCCTTGCCTGGGGGTGGCTACAGCAGAGGAAGAAGAAGAGATCCAATTCATCTCCTAACTGTTCAAGCATTTAAGGTTAAAGAGCTGAGTGTGCAGTGGAAATAAGATGAAGCCTAGAGGCTACGGGGTGCTTTAACAGCCAGGAAAAGCTGGGGTATATTTTATTCTAGCTTTTTGATATTGGGAAAGTTATATGAGTTTTCTGAGCCTTAGTTTACTCACCTGTGCAATGTTACAATATCCCACAGGCTTGTTGTTCATTTAAAATGGGATGAAGTACATAAAGCTCAATAATTCATAAGCATTGTTATTGTTGACTTGTTTATTATGAATAAGAACATATGATACCCTCAGGCTTACTATTTCTGTATGATTACTGATTTTATATTTTGCATATGTTTTATGAAATCATTCATTCATTCATCCTCTCAAAATGTATTGTATTTTGTTAAGTAACTAGCATTGATCCATGTCTGGGTTTCTCAACTGCAGCATTATTGATATTTTGGCTGAGATAACTCTTTGTTGTGGAGGGATATCTTGTGCATTGTAGTCTATTTAGCAATAACCTAAGCCTCTACTTAGTAAATGCCAGTAGCATGCACTGCCCCTCCTCCCTGCCCCAGTTGTGACAACAAAAAATCTCTCCAGACATAAATAAATGTCCCCAGAGAGAAAAATATCCTCCCATTGAAAATCATTGTTCCCGATGGTAGGGATAGAAAGAAGGTTAAGGTGCTTGTAGAAGTCAAGAAGGCAGGTGGATATCTGATTTTGAGGGCTAGGGAAAGGGATAAGATAAAGATCTGCAATCAGACTAAAAGGGAAAGAGAAGAAATCATCATTTGAGAATGTGTAAAATAAAAAAATTACACAATTAGGAATGGAACCCTAGAGAATACTGCCAATGTAAGACTGCTGTGGTCCTCCCAAAAAGGCCAAAAATTTCCCTCTTCTTTCCAGGACTTTTACTTTCGATCTTAAATTCTGAGAAAGAAGGTCATGCTCTAGGCCTTGCTATTCTAAATTTAGTCTCCAGCATCACCTGAGAGCTTGTTAGAAATGCTGAACCTTAGGCCTCACTTCCAACCAATTGAATCATGACATGCATTTTAACAAGATCCCCAGACGATTTAAATGCACATTAAAGTTTGAGACATACTGTTTTAGAGTACTTACATTTTGGCAAGATAAACTGGGCCCTGACTCATGGCATCAGAAGTGACTAGGCAGGGAAGAATTTTGGGGGAAGGGGTATGGTCTGGGCTCCTAGAATACAAGAATGTCCTTATCTCATCATTGGAATTAACCACAATTGTCTACTTTCCTCATCTATCAATAAAGTTTTTATAACGTAGCCTGTCCCAGAAATTACTGGAGGCTTTTAAGGAAAGGTCTCTGCCCATAATTGTCATGAAGCCACTTAGTAGAGAGCAGTAGCAACCTGAAGGAAGCCTGTCCACAAATATGCTGGAAGTGGTCCATGTCAGAACAGCAAAGGTAAGAAAAACAGATGGAAATAGTTGGTGGAGGAGGCAAGCAACACCACGTGGGTTCTATGGAACATACAGACATCTCCCGTGGATTCCCAAAATGACACAAGGAAGGGATGTTATAAAAAATTGGGTTCCAAAGAGTCAAGTGGGTTGAGAGCTTGAGTCTTGGTAAACAGTACCATGTTACCTGCTTTGTTAACTATACATCAGTGAGAACCTGATGGTCTAGAAGCAGAGACAAGGAGCCTCTACCTCAGCAACTTTTCAATTCAGTATTGGGCTGTATTCCTGCAAGTGGCACCCTTGGCCTGTTCTTCCTTTTCCTGGCTTCAGTCACATTTCTCCAAGTCTTTGCTGCCCACTCCACTGTAAGCCCCTGGCTTCTACTGCATTTTTCACCAGAATTTACCAGGGCATGTCCCTGATTCCAGGTAAGCGCTGGATTCTTGTAGTCCTACAGCCTTTCTCTGGCCCTACTCCATTACTATAAGGGAGCTCACAGCAGAATCTGCACCGACCTTCCCTTTGGACCTCCCCACAGTGCCTATTTGCAGGACAGCACCAGTCGGGGTGGTGGAGGGTAATGGGGCATGTGCAGGAAAGGCTGGGGATGGCAGATGGTGCTGAGTTGCTAATTATAAGCAAAACTCACTCAGAGAAAACATCAGATTTCACTAAAGTACATAATAGCTTACCATTAAAACAACAAGAAGTGACAAAGCATATGCTTGTGACTTACAAAAACTGCTAATTAAACAAAATATGCACATGCCAGCAGCTAACTAAATGTGGTATGTCACTACTTGGATTCTTGGCACCCACAACACCTCTCCACCCCCATATGCCAATATAATCCAAGCTCTGCAGACCATATATTCCATCTGTTTTTCTTTTTTCATCCCAGCAGCACCAGCTCTTTCTTGAGTAAAACTCAGGAATGCTCACCAAAAAACAAAACAAAAAAAATAGAAGATCTTTTCAGGAGATCCCATCCAGTTTCTGGATCTCAGCATGAAGTGAGAACAGCTGGTAGCAGACTCTTGCCAGCTTCAAGCTGACAGCTCCCAACACCATCAGGCGCCAAATAAGCTGTCCCCTGATGGGAAAAAAAGCAATAATTGGAGGAGTTTAAAGTCAACACAGGCTATTTATTCTCCCCCAGATCTAAAAGCATCCACATCCAACTACCAAGTTTCTAAGGTGTTTGGAAACCCACAGATTCTCTCAGGTAGAAAACTGGTTCCTCTACTAAAAAAAAGCCATTGCTTTTGTGTGTTTGTGCTTTGCTCCTTGATATCTCTACAAAGTTTCCAGTGTTTTCCTGACAGTCTTCTCCATCCCTCACTCTGCTCCTCTTACTTACCAAAACCTTCAGTCTAAACTTCTTCTCTTGGAATAAAAATAAAAACAGCTTGTCTCTAGCAAAAGGAATCCTGGCCTGGAAGGAATTGGGGAGTGGGTAAAGAACAGGGAAATCTTCCTAAAGAAAATTCCAGTAAATCCATAGGATACAGAGCACTTGGATCCAAAGGCAGGGCTATAATCCATCTTTAAGGAAAATAACAGTAACCACAGTTAAACTTTTACTCTGTTTACTAAGTGACCCTCCAGCAGATTCCTCTCTCCAGATACTCTTTCAGGAATTAGTTTTGATTCACCCCCCCAGGGGAAAAAAAATCTGTGATCTTGAAACTCTCCCTTCCAGAAGGTCTCATAATTCTACATGAACATTGGCCCAACTTCTCCCATAAAGCTCTGTCTTTCAGGCCCAGTATGTGCTAAATCACAGAAGAGATAAAGATCTATAATATTGGTACTTTGTTCTCCAGGGAATGTGTGACTACATTTTCCAAATTAACACTCCTAAAGGAAGTCATTCAAGTAATTATTCACAAAAAGGTGTCCTGAAGCCTTCAAATACAGACAGAGAAAAACCATAATTTTTAAGTTCTGCTTCAACATTCTATTACAATTAATGTGCTCATCCTAGGAATAGATTGTATTGCAGATTGCTTTAGGCTTTGGACACACAGGACCCACAATTTATGGAAAGGGATTCATTTAGTTATTGCTTCAGAATGGATACAGCTCTTACCCAAATAATAATAACTAACATTTATTAAGTGCTGACCAAGTTGCAGACATTTTATTCAGCCTCTACATATATTAGCTTATATAATCATCAAACCAACCTGATGAAGCAAGCACTATTATTACCCTAATTTACACGTGGTGGAACACCAAAGCACAACACAATTAAGTAACTTAGCCAAGGCTGTCAAGGCCTTGGGTCTGACTCCAGATTATGGAATAAAGAAGAAAGAATCCAAGATCGTGATTGCAGTAACCCAAAACAAGGAGAAGATGGTGCTTGAACTAAGATGCAGCAGTGGAGATGTTGGGAAATGGTTAGGAACAGGTGTATTTTGAAGAAATCATCAATGGCATTTCCAGAATGTGGAGCATCACAATGAGCAAACGAGAAGTGAGCAATAGTTTTGATGTTTTCACCACGGCAACCAGAAGAATGGATTTAACATCAGTGAGATAGGAAAGGCTGATTTTGGAGAAAGGAATTTTTTTAGGGGGTAGCAGGGAGGGGGAGATTACGTGTTCAGTTTTGGACTTGAGCTTGAGGAATCTATTGAAATATTGAAGTAAAGACCCTAGATAGCAGTTGTGCGGCTGGGGTGGAGAATAAAATAGAAAAGGGAAGAAGAGGTTAAACAACTGAGAACTGCTGTGCCTGATATTAAGAGGCTTAAAAACAAACAAACAAAAAGAGCAGGAAGTAGTCTGGGAAGGAGAACAAAACAGTAACCAGTGAGGTGGAAGGAATACCAACAGATTGTGGCATCCTAGAAACCAAAAGAGCATCTAGAACACATTGGGAGATCAATAATAGATAATTTTAAAAAATATTAACCTCTCATTTGTAAAATGGAGGGTATAATACCTATTTCAGGATTAAATGAGATAATCTATGTGTAGAAGCTGAAAAATGGTCTCCCAAAGACATCGTGTCCTAATCCCTAGATCCTGTCAATGTTACTTTATTTAAAAAAAAAAAAAAGGATTTGCTAATGTGATTAAATTAAGGATCTGAGGATGGTGAGATTATCCTGGATTATCTGGGTGGGTCTTAATTGTGATCACAACTGTCCTTATAAGGGAGAGATTTGGCACATACGCATAGAGGAGAAGGCGATGTGAGGATGGAGCAGAGAGAGATTTGAAGAAAGCAGCCATGAAGACCAAAGTGATGCAGCAACAAGGCAAGAAAAGCCAAGAAAAGCCAGGGGCACCAGGTACTGAAAGGGGCTCCACTAGAACATCTGGAGGGAATGTGGCCCTGCCAGTGATTTGATTTTGTCCCAGTGATACTAATACCGGTCTTCTGTCCTTCAAAACTGTGAGAGGATAAACTTCTGTTCTTTTAAGCCTTTTAAGTTTGTTACAGCTTCCATGGGACACATACAATATATAACAAGCTGAGTAGATTCTTGGAAGCCCCTCAGCATGCCTCAGTGCTACTCAGAGTGTTGGAGTGGATATAGGAGATCAAGAAAACCTAAAGATTCTGGATATGAAATTTACCACGTGCTTAGTTTGGCACTTCAGGATTCTCTTCGCTGGAACTGCAAACATTTTGCATCCAAAATGCTTGAGGCTTGGACAAACAGAATTTCTCCATGAATAAACTTATCCATTTGTTCACCAAGACCATGGGTGGGAAGAGACTACTATGGAGGAATAACTGATATTACCCTTAAAGGTGGCAAAACATCTTTGAAAAGTATCCATGAGAGACAATGACTCTCAAGAGTGGCAGAATTTACAAGAGAATCTTTAAAAAGCTTTTAACACCAACAGCATTCCCCAGCTTAAACCACACCCAGCGGGGATGCTTTATACCAAAAGAAACTGGCTGAATCTTGGTAAGATGAGTCTATTGGGGATTGATTGCTTAGGGATCAGTACATAGCTCCCTAGAGAGAGATGATACTAATATTTCATTCAACAGTGTCTTCCTTCTTAATCTATCCCCTTTCTTTCAATAATAAATTGGTAGACTTCCTTCTACTCCTGGTAAATATGGAGGCCTTTCTTTGGTGTCAGGCGTGAGGAGGGCTGAGGGAGGGGTCAGCTGAGTCCAAATGAGTAAGCACAATTTGCTGGTGACTTTAGGTCATTCCTCCACTCCTTTTCAGGCTCAGGAACCTCTCCAGACCTACTTCAGGAGGCAAGGGTTAGTAGTCGAATGAATTCAAACCAACATATCCAGCAAGGTTTGAGCTAGCATGATACAAATGTTCTCAAAGTCCAAGCAGGTGGAAACTGCAGGGAGCTGATGCCTAAGGAAGCTCAAAGTACCTGAATATGAGGTTAGGCTTCACTGAAGCTGCTGGAGTGAAGTCACAGATGGTATGGTGAAATTGAACACTTGCTGAAATTACCATGGAATACACTTTCCAATCTAGGGAACAAAAGCCAATTTAGAGTGAAAAATTAGGAAGAAAGATTAACCTAAATATTCACAGAAATGGAAATGGGCATAACAATTGGGATAAATGGATAAAGAAAATGTAATGAAATACTGAGAAGTTAAATCGAATAAGCTAGATTTCGATATGTCAACATGGTCTAGTTTCAAAACATAATTTTGAATATGAAAATGTCAGTTCCAGGATGTTACAAACCATTTGATAAAATTTACATATGCTTTTGAAAGACACAGATGAATACTACATATTATTTATTGATTAATTCCATGTAGTTTAAGAACGAAGAAACCTGAAATGGAAGAATATACAAAAAATTTGTCATAGTATTTGCCTGGGGAATTTACAATGAGGTTTTTTTGTTTATTTTATATAAACTAAAGATTTTAAACAAAGGTAAGAAATGTTAATATTGTTTATTCTGTCAGTGTATATGTGTTTGTTAAATTAATTCAATTAATTTCTGCATTTACCAAAAATAGTTACTCTTTCTTAAAAGTGTATCACTAGGGAAAGACTTTTTTTTCAATAAGTAAGAGATTCAACCATATTCATCAGAGTTACCAACAAAGGCAGGAGGAATGAGTCCAGTATAGTTAGTAGCATGACTGGTTTATCTAATCAAAGATAAACAACAAATTAATTTTTTAAAAATTAAAACAAATTTTTGGCATAACTCTTTTTTGGTTATGAGAATACTTCTATACTTGAGAAAGACTTCAAACAAGCAATGACTCTTCAGGTATAAAAGATATCGTACTTTAAATACGTAATAAAATGCATTGTAGCTAGTGCAACATAAAAGGGAGATTTAAAACAAATAACAATTGACACAGTTCTCTCATAAAAATCTTTATTGCTCCCAATAGCTGTATACCCATTAGAAAATTATTCTTATTGCTTACATATGTGGCTGGCCAGATTCCACATACAAGGTAATAAAATTGAGGACTTTTACTGGCAGCCACTTTAATTCCAAAGCAATACCTTTTTCAGGGAAACCTTATGTCCAGTTCCTTCAAAATTCATCTCTTTGTCCTCAGTAGACACAAGGCCTTGTCCTCTAACCTGGTATTATAAGGTTTCAAGAAGCTAGTTTCAGAACTTTCTCATGATATTTCCTCTGGAAGTCTTCTGATAGATGAAAAGGGGTGTATATTCTGGACATCCAGTGTTAATGTGTCCTCAAGTAAAGCAATTTTTTGACAAGCCTCCAAAAAGGCTTAGGAAGATTCAGGGTTAAGGCTGAAGCTGGATGCTGTTGGCATCTTCTAGTAGCTACTCCCTGCCTTCTACCTTTATAAAGAGATTTTAGACTTATTGTAGAGAGATAATCTTCCTCTTGTTTTAATGCTTGGCAGGCATGGAATAACAGCCTGTCTGCAAACCTTACACTGGAAGGAAAAGGAACTGAAGAAGTACGAGATGCACTGAGGACTTTCCATGGTTGTTTGGTGCTCTGCAGATGTGAGGAAACCTACTTATAGCTTAGCCTCTTCTGCTTCAAAGGAAAGCTCTACTTTATTTAACACAAACTCTTCTCACATACTCTATATGCTGGGCACTATTCAAAAAGCTTTATGAATAGGAACTCACTCAATCCCCATGACATCCTGATAATATAGGTACTATTAGGAACCTTATTTAGCAGGTGAAGAAACTGAAGGTCAGGGAAGGGCCAAATAACTTCCCCAAGGTCAAACAGCTACGATATATTGGAGGTAGAGTCAAAAGAAGCAGTTTTGATTCAGGATCATTTTATTACCTAAATAAAATTTGCTGACTTACCTCTAATTAGTCATCTCCATATTCAACCCATCCAGCTTTCTGAGACCTAATTTCAATAAGTAACCACCCACTGATCATGTGGCCACAGGCCCCAAGGCAAGATCTTAAAACATGAATAAATGTAAGACACCAAGCACCCAATCCTTAATTTGCAATTTAATTTGTCTTTTACATATAGCAGCACCATGGTCACTTTTGTGTGTGTTTGGTGCACAAGGACTTGTTCTGTGCTGTCTTAACACAGATGTAAGCAATGCTCACCACAGGTGACAAAGAATGGGGTCAGATAACAGGAATATTTGATGGAAACTTGGAAGGACAAGAAGCAAGTCAGTGCCCCCATCTCTCCCTTCCTCATATATCAGCACTGTCCCAGGGAATAAAGGACACAAAGCATTAAGAAAAGACTCAGCTATTACAAAAAAGAAAAAATCCATGACCTCTCCCTCCTCAAAATCTTACATCCTTGAACAGTCAGAACACATACTCTATCAAGCCACCAGATATTTAAGTAATTTGAGAATGGAGTATCAGAAAAGTTGTACATTCCTCACACAGAAACAGAGCTATTTTCCTCTAGATCCCTCCTCTATGAAGAAAGCCTTGTATTTGAATTCCAAGCAGAAGGCAAGGCTAGAAGTTTGAGGCCCTGTGAAGGGTATTGACACACAAAAAATTCAGCTTGAGAAGGAGCCTCTTCCTGGTACCCCCTCAGAGAGGTCACACATGAGCTCCCCTTCCCACAAACAGGCTGGCAAACTATCCAAGTCCAAGGCAGGCTTTGCCTTTAACCAGCAGCAACCAGATGCTCAGTTCCCATGGCCCTGCGCAGCCCAGCAAGGAGCAGAACCCTTCCAGGAATGGTGATTGGGGCTGTGAGCGGAGGACCCGGAAGGAGGGGCAGAGAGGGTGTGAGCCTGGAGCAGGACAATCTGTGGGACTCAGGGATAAAGGAGGCAGCAGGACAAGATGTGGCGCATCCTTCTTGGGGCAGGGGGGAAAGGTAGAAATGGATGTTCTAGGCCACCCAACATCATTCCCCAGGAAGCCTCCTCTCCTGGCCATGTAGACCCTGAGACAACCCTGTGGAGAGAGAAATTCCCATGGAAGGAGCTGAAGGATCTGGGGATGCCCCTTACACCTCACTGCCTCAAGTTATTAATAATAAAAAAAAATCAACTCTAATGCCACCTCAGAACTGTTGCCAGATACAGT